>JAQFVV010012412.1:10780156-11380156 GCA_028023455.1 Epiperipatus broadwayi
CCAATAAAAAGGGCACAATATATATATATTAAATATTGTAAATTAAGAAAAAAAAAAAAAAATAAAATGTTTATAACCATTTCTTTTTATCCCAAAGACTAGTTGTAGAAGCTATTTAATTAACATAAAAATATTATGTATACAAAACACAATATATATTAATATTATAAAGTTTGGTATATCTTTAGAAATATGTACTAATGCTATAAATAAAGTGTTTTGAAAAAATGGTGTGCCATAGTTTCCCAAAGTAATCTGTGTGTAATTATAGTGAATTACCATTAGTGTGAGGTGTTAAACATTAAACTGAAATTATAGAAAATATAAGTGGATGTGAAAAGTTCAATATTTTTATAAATTCTTATCTGTGCTTATACAGAATCAAATTAATCTTTTTAATTACCAATAAACTGGAAATTCTGATGCAATATACTTGTTTAATAAATTTACACACATCTACAATATAATTAATTGTAAAAAAATGTTTATATTGTGATATTAACTAAAATAATCTAAAAATAGAACCAATGCTACTATGAAACAGATCTGTATAGTAATAGAGCATTATAATAATATGACTGATTGAATAGATGAGGAATTGGCTGCATAAATAACAAATGACAATGTAATCAAATATGCATATGAAAGTTATGAATTTCTGTTTTTTTTTTTTAATGATTTTTTCAAACTACAAATTACTAAAATCAAAGATACTGAATATGCAAATACTAACATGTACATTAAATTAACTTTATTTGTTTTTGTTTAGTGCTTTAATTTGTGGACTGCAATTAAAGTTGTAGTTGAAGTATAGATATACATAATATGCCAAACAGTTTTAAAATCAGTTATACATATATATGTTCATATTTCAAAATTTGCTACCAGTTTTCTTGTTATTGAACAACTGATTTTCCAAATCATTATTGGTCCTATTTAGTTCAAATAATCATGTACTATTGCATATTGTATTTATTATATATTTAATAACAGACACTCATACTTCATAATAAGTCATTTCTGAATGATTACATACACATTGTAATTCTAAAAGGTAAAAAAGAAACAAAAAAATTCGACTAAACAATTTAGAAAACAAAACAAAAAAAGAAAAGGACATTGACATCAGAATTACTGTGCATCTCATTAATAGATTAAAATTTTGATTGTAGAAACACTCAGAAGCAAGAGATGACTGATGGTAAAAGTAGTTCATAAGGATTGTACGTATTGTATACTTCCACTTAACTAGGAGACTAACAACTGTGAGATAAGAGAAAATGGACAGAGAATGAGTGATAAGATAATGATGATTAATTTAGTTATAAATGTTAGTAAGATTAATTTAGTTATAAATGTTAGTAATAGGAATATATAGAATATAAGTAGGGGAATTACATATATAAGTTTTATCATTTTAAGTTGCTGTTGCGATAGAATTAAAAATCTTTAAAAATTTAAAGTATTTTATTACAACAACACTTCAATAATTTATTATTATTTAATTATCTTCCATGCAATTTTGAAGCCAAATAAAAATCTCTAAATCTAAACTAATAAGCAAAGCAACTGGAATAATACATTTTACATTACCAAATATCTCAAAATATATCTGAAAACAATAACAAAGTAAGTTTTAAATTACTTAGAAAGATAATTACCCATAATATATAAATTCATCTTAATTTAGTGAATCTACATTTGTTTCTGATCTGAATGTTTGATTTAGTAGTAAGAATTGCTGATCGTTAGCATAAGGTTTGTTGATCAATTTCTGTCTGGGTGAAGTTTAAAAAAATAAAAAATCTCAGTACTGTTAATCTGCGTGGAATTATAGATTTTTTTTTTTTTTTTAAATAAATACTTAGATTCATTTTTTGATTTTAAAAAGATAAATCAATTTATTAAAATTATTTATTGTATCCTAATTTATTTTTAAATAATTTTTAAAGTTATGTTTATCCTTTTCCTCAATTTATTTTTTAGCTGTGTGAATTAAATTGTGCTTTCTACACTATCATTAAAAGTGTTAAAAGCTTGTCAGTTGCACCAACCACAACTTTTTATGATGATTAATTGTATTTTAAAGAATGTTTTGTTTCTTAAAAAATGTTTGTTGGTTAAGCTTTTTTTAAAATTTTCAATTACCCCATGACTAAAAAAAAAAATACAGATTTTTTAAGCAAATAATTTAAGAGATATATATCCAAATATGTGGGTGTTTGTAATATATTTTTTGTTGAAGATATTTAATGTTTATTGATTTAAAAAGTTACACAAAAGATTGTTTTAGTAGTAGTAGTAGTACTAGGATTGACATTTATTTTTGATCTTTCTTATTCTTTATTAATTTTATTTGTTATGCTCTTATTATAGTAGATTTTTTTAATTTCTCAAATTCGCAGCTGCAACGTGTGTGTGTGTTAAACATATACTATTATGAACATAAACGCAATCAAATAGTATAGATATAGTAATCTTTTTATTTCATACTTTAAAAATTATTAAAATTAATATAAACTTTGTTCTTTAATTATATAAAAATTGTTGTGCAAGATTTTTTCTTGTAATTATTATTTTGATTTTGTGTATACATACAATAAAGAATATTTTTTAAACATGCACTGAATGGTTCTAAATGTAGTGGTTACTCCTCTGTTTTGCCTATGACTTGGGACTGAAATGCATGTGGAACTTGGAATATTTTAGGTAGCATAGAATTTTTTTAAGTAGTCAGACCAGGCCATAATCTATGTAATTAATTATTTAGTTATAGTTCATTATATAAATATTCTAATATTTCCATAAATATTTATCGAATGATTTTTTTAAAAAAAAAAAACAATTTATTTGAATCAAAATTGTTAATATAATTACTGTCCAATGTTTCAGACAATTCTTATGGCCATTGCCAGAGAGTTTCTAACCAAAAATATAGTACATAAAAATCTTACACATTTTTTAAACTGTGTGTAAAACTGTATATACATTTAGCATGCATACCCTTATCTTTCATTACATTTATAAAAAGGACACGTAAAAAGTATTCATTACTACTACTACAACTTTAAAATTAAAACTTTAAAAGATCCACGAACAAAAGTGATTTATTTTACTCATTTTCTCCCTTCACTTACTAAAATTTGCTATTAATTTTCTCTCCTTATTATTTAAATTTTATTTAGTCTTTTTCTTTAATAGAAAATGTATTATTTCCTCTGGTAAACCAATATTTACTTTTTTTTTAGCTGGTAGGTAAAGCTCTCAACTTAACTGGATTGATCATTATGCACGTTAGCGCATTGACTTTAAAGCAAAATTTGATTATAAATGTGATAGCTCTTTCACTATAATGTATTTATATATATCTCATTTAACAACATGAAATTTTAACAAAGGAGACTCTAACTCGTCACCATACTCAAAGTATGACAAGCATTTGCTAAATTATGTGCAAATTATTATATCTTAGAGTTGTAACAGAGGCAAATGTACAGATTTTTTTAGTCAAACTAATAAATGCAGAGTTTGTTCAAAGCTTGGGAAGATTATTTAAAGTTATTTGTATTTAATGATTATTTTTATAGTTAATATTATTAATTTTTATTAAATGTTTATTGATAATATTATCTTTTGCTGAGTTTTGCCTGCAGTGTGCTTTATATTTCTAAATTTTTATTAATGTGCCAGTCTAAACATTCTCCTATTCAATCTATAACATTATCACACTAATTATTTAAATTTGAAGTTGAAATTCAACTTGATGTTCTACCATTAATTATTTATTTTATTCTATTGTAATGGAATAGGTCCAGGCTTGCATATGAGTATACTTGATAGGCCGTCAGAGTAGAAGAGAAAGCATATCTAGGGTTCCTAAATTTCTAGGCTCATATCCACCCTAATTTAAATCCAAAGAGATGACATGTTAGCATAAGTACCTACATCAAATAATCTCCATGTATACTCATCTCTCTTCTCCATCCCTAAATTCCATTTATCCCAGAATTTGCGATTAGGGAGAATACACACAATATTCTACTTCAGAGAATATTCATTTTATTATCTTTATTGCATAAATGAATAAAGAAAATGCAAACGACCGAACTTTAATTTGAAATCAAATGTTTAACAAATTATTCACGCTTATTATAATTTTTTTTTGGTAATTGTCTGAAATCCGGGCAAGGCCGCTTGGGGCATTGATGCTATACAAAAATCAATCAAATATTACATTACCAGGACTTTTTTTTTTATACATGTTTTTTTTTTTGTTTGTTTATACAAATTTTTTATTTCATTCACAACATGATTTCTTTTGTATTAAATAAATTTTTATATTCATTTTCGTTGTTTTTTTTTTAAACCTGATATTTTTATTTATCCAACAAATTTTGGTCATTTAATTTTTTGAATTTTAATTAAAACTTTGGACTGTTTCACGACGAAAAAAGTTGTTTTAACCATGCCAAAAAAATATAATGGGATAATTATTTGGGACTTGTTTCGACTTTGTTCTACCCCCCCCCTTTTTTTTTTGCTTGACTAAATTGTTTTTCTTCTTCTTATTAAATCAAAACTAACTTTTGTGTTCAAAAATTGTTTTGAAATCCCCACCCCTTCCCTTGGATCAATAATTGTAACATAAAGTCAATAATTTTACTTTTTTTTTAAACAACTTGTTTTCACTTTGATTTATATTACGCTTGAATTAGCGTCTTCTTTTTGGCTATTAAATAAACAGCTTTTGGGGGAGATTTCGTACTGTTATTATTAACAAAAAGTCAACAAAAATAGTATATTATTTTAACAGCGCTGAAAAAAGATAATCAACTTTGGGACTTGTTTCGAATTTTTTTTCTTTTAGTTTGACATAATTGTTTTTCTTAATTTTAAATCAAAATTTAGTTTTGTGTTTTTGGTGATTAAAAAATTGTTTTCAAATACCCACCCCCCACTCGGAAAAATAATTTGTAACAAAAAGTCAATAATTTACTTTACTTTTTTTTTTTAAACAACTTTTTCTCACTTTTAACTTTGATTTATATTTCGTTTGAATTACCTTTTTTTTTTTTGGCCTTCTACAATAAACTGCTTTTGGGGGTGGGGGGATTTCGTAATTTGTTATTATTAACAAAAAGTCAATCAAAATAGTCATTTATTTTAACCCCGTTCCAAAAAATATCATCCAAATATTGAAATGAAACAAAAAAAAAAAAGGACACAAACTTTGGACTTTTTAAAATTATTTATTATTTTATTGCTGTAATAAAAAGTTGGACATTATGTGCCTGAAAAAAAGGACACAATCTCACACACTTTCTGTACTCGGCAATTCTGAAGAAAAGTTTAAAAATTGCATGTTCTTCTCAGACCTTTTAGTGGTCTCGAATATTTTCCACGCTGAAACGTGACTTAGCGCATGAGCTTTGTTGAAGTGTGTTCGAACATACACTTTGCCAATTTTTTACATATTTATATTTTTTAGGGAAGGGTGGGACTATATGACAATTATTAGTAATTGACAACATTATTTAAATAGAAATGACATTACTCTATTATGGAGATTTGAAAAGTTGTACTGATTTGAAATTTAAACACCCTCAAAGCGATATGGGAATCAGCTATGAATAGAAAACAAATCGCATAGTTTCGAAGCACAAAACGGGCTGTAATATTTTTGTGCAATGTCATGTAAAGCGGCCTAGGTATAAATGGGTTAATACAATATTAAATGTTGTATTAGCCATAAGGCCGGCCATGAAAATGGCATTTTTATGTGTTTTGTACACGTAAACAATGCCCCAAGCAGCCGTACCGGATTTCAGGTTATTACCTTTTTTTTAAACAAGGAGCTAATAAAACAATAGCAGTTATTTCATTATTTAGATATTTCTGATTATTCTTTGACCCATATTATCAACATCTATTATTCTAATCCCTCTTTCCCCTCAAAGAGTAATCATTCAATATCAATACTAACAAAAAAAATTTAAAACTTGTTATTATTTACATATATATTTGCTTGCTAATTTATAATTTAGTAAAATATTAATTCTTTCTCTCCAACATATTTATTGATTGATTCATCTTATACAATGTGGAGGTGATGGTTTGGGACTCTCCCCCCTTCTATTACAATTTGTTTCTATATCGATAGAAATTTCAGACCAAGTTTTTATTTATGTATATACTGAAAAACAAAAACAAGTAAATAACAAAATAATTAGTATCAACAAACAAATAACCAACAACAGCGTGAGTGTATAATTGTTGGTATTTAATGTTGGAAATTATAAAGTTTTACCTCCAACCCTGGTGATAATCAAATTCATCTGCAAGCAAGTTCATGCCTGACTCTATATTTTATTTCAATTTAAAATTAAACCAGAAATCTTTTCCCCCATTCTAGTATATCAAGAATTTACCCTTCCCCCCATCAACCTATAGTAAAGGAAAGAAATATAAAACATAGATACATAAAATTAATCATATGATGTCAACCTAAAATAAATCAAGAGTCCATAAAGGAAAATGTCCTAAAAGGATTATGTGTGTTCTTATTTCTACTGTTCACGATCCATTTGGTTAGGTTTAAATATTTTGGAACATGCATGATAGTGATCTGAACTTCTCTCTTCCATATAGCATGCATTGAGTTGTTAAGTTTACAGCTTCACATTCAAGTAGTAAAGTTGGTAATCCTTTCAGCATAGATGAATAAATGCTGTTTCGAGTTGAATTTGGTTTTGGCTGTTATAGCTCCATGGGCGATGAATCTTTCCATGAGGTAACTTTTCACTTATCAGCACATGGTTATATGTGTCTGTAAAAGTCCTTGAGTTTGTTGAATAGCTAGATATTGGCTATTGGGAATCTCAAGTTGGAGTTGGTATAACTCTCTGGCTAAAGATTAAAAATATTATTGAGGTATTGAATAAATTTAGGAGTTATTTCTGAAATTTATAATTTAAAATCCTTAGTTGGCTGAAGTCAAATTCATCCGCTTTTATTTTAGTTCTTATTCATCTTCAATGAGATATTCTCATTTAAGGTTTTACTTTGATGACTGCATTTCTTTCTCTTTGAATGACAAGTTCAATCATGGTTTACAAAGTTTACATGTTGATTAGTCAACAAGAGTTTTTGATCTGATTTTTGGAAAAAATGTCATCTGTATATATATACTGCAAATCACCAAAACGAGGTTGTTCTTTTTAGTGTTAATTTGACTCTTTTAAATAGTGAGTTTCAGTTCATGCATTGAATTGATTATTTATATCATGTGTTACAATTTATATATATGTTGCATTAATAATAATTAAAACATCTGTTATTTCCTTTTTTTATGTTTTTGTGATTTTATCTCTTGCGTCTAAATTTGATCATGTTTTTTTTTTATATATTGTTGTAATATATGTATATTAAACAATACTTAATGGGAAGTTTTTATAATAATTTTCTTACCTTTCCTATATATTGATTTCTACTTTAACATATACCATTTACATCTTTCTTAAACACTTTATCAAAACTATTTATTTGTAACAAAACTAACAGTTTTGATTGTCCTGCAGTCATCATCAGAGCTACAATATTCAAATATATAATCATATATTCATATACATAATTAAATACACAAAATAAAATATACATTTTAACCTGACAATTATAAATAATCATTTCCCATTTTATTACTTTACTCTTAAATAATTATATCCACATTTATTTTATATCACTTTTTTTTAAAAAATAAATTATTATTTATTATAATTATAAAACTTTAACATTTATTTTACTATTTAATGCATATTGTCATTTTACTTATATTATAAATTAACTTCTAACCTTTTCTTATTTTTATTAAATATTTTATAATTATCAATTAACTTTTCTCACATTACAAATAATTTTTTTACATTAAAAAAACTACCTATCTCTTTACAATCCTATTTCCAAAAAACCCAACTAACAAAATTTTCAAAATTTGTACATTTGTTTAACACCTCTCTCTGTTGTCATTTTCTTCAACTTTATTCTAACCTATTTTAAATTCAAACTATTATTAATTATAATTACACCCAGGTCTCGTTTTATGTGGATTTATTTAATGCGATTCATGTTTCTTCTTAATATCTTTGTATGCGGTTTTCTTTTATGTGATAAAAGTTATTATATCAGAAGTCGAGCTCCGATAATGTGCTATTACTTTAAATATTATAAATTTCGCACATTCACATCATATTTAAAGTAATAGCGCATTATTGGAGTTCGACTTCCATCTAATAATTTTATAACTGAAACACAGGCTTATTATATACCTGTCTATATATGTAATATATAGGGTATATGAGCACAGACTTTCACATGACCCACCACTCTCCACTCCATCTAGTAATACTGATACACTTAAACACATATATGTCAAAAAGATAAACAATCACCAATATACGTATTTCATGTGAAACCAGCAATCATCAGTTGGTCCAGATTATCATCTCCACACATATATACTATAAATGCTCAGATATATATTAAGATAGACCATCTTCATACTTTAATGGACAGACTTCAATCTATTCTACTCTTCAACCATCCATCCAATTGAAAATCTGATGATGGAATGCTCAAAGGCCCACCCTGAGGCTGAGATTATTGTCACACCCATGTTGACCTAAGGTCAATCTGAACCCCACATGTACAGGACATAATCCATTTAATACATATGCAAGGATGCTCATATACCCTATATATTACATATATAGACACAGGCACATAATAAGCCTGTGTTTCAGTTATTACATTGTAGAGATGTCTGCCCATTCTTGCATATGTATTAAATGGATTATGTCCTGTACATGTGGGGTTCAGATTGACCTTAGGTCAACATGTGTGTGACAATAATCTCGGCCTCAGGGTTACCTTTGAGCATTCCATCATCAGATTTTCAATTGGATGGACGGTTGAAGAGTAGAGTAGATTGAAGCCTGTCCATTAAAGTATGAAGATTGTCTATCAATATATATCTGAGCACTTATAGTATATATGTGTGGAGATGATAATCTGGACTAACTGATGATTGCTGGTTTTGCATGAAATACGTATATTGGTGATTGTTTATCTTTTCAACATATATGTGTTTAAGTGTATCAGTGCTATTAGATAGAGTGGAGAGTGGTGGGTCATGTGAAAGTCTGTGCTCATATACCCTATATACTAATAATTTTAATGTTTTCAGCACTTTATAATAGTACTGTAATAGATTTTATGCAATAAAGAAGTTCATAATTCACTTAAAATCAGGATTTTCCCATTTTATATACACACATTAAATTTTACAAGATTATAATGTAAATCTGTTCAAACATTATAGATGCCTATACTATGTACGTTGTTTTTGCATTTTAAATCACATTCTATTTTTGCTTTTTAAAAAAAGAATACGTAATCAATTAATCATTTAGTGTCCACAAGTAATAAGTTTTACAAGACTATAATGTAAATCTGTTCAAACATTATAGATGAAAAACACTATGCACATTGTTGTTTTTGCATTTTAAATCACGTTCTATTTGTGCTTTTTATAAAAAGAGTACCTAATCAATTAATCATTTAGTGCAAGTTTATTTTTAAAAGGTGAGTAACGGTGGTGGGCACAATTAAATTTGACAATTAAAGTCTGATTTTTAATTGTAATTAACAATTTAAAAATTACGTAACATGATCTGAAATTAATGTGATGTGAAACGATAAAATTTGATTTTTAAATGGAATTGAAAATTTAAAAAATAAAGACAAAATTAAGAATTTAATTTTTAATTGTTAGTTTTAATTAAAATTTGCCCAACAGTGGTGAGTCAGTATCTTTTTATTATCGTAAGTCTAAGAGCTTATTTTTATTTTAAACTTTTAGTTTACCCTAATGGAGAGGAAAAAACATCCAAGAAAATTAATTTCTTTGGAAACAAAAATTTCAATTTTAGATCGCTTAGTGAAATGGAAATGATCAACAATGATTGGAAAATGTTTTAGTTGTATTTCCTCTTGACTTTATTTAAGAAGCTACAGTGCATCACATCATATCATGACAAATCTGATGTCTCAAATAGTGATAATGATTAAAATACAGTACATATATGAAAAAAATGTAAATTACACATAAAAATATATTGTTTTGAATAAAATTAAATACTGCAGTTAATAAAGAAAGTAAAAAAAGTTTGTCTTGTATCAATTGTTTTCAGATTTGAAATTTTTTATTAGTCATATTTTATTTTCTTATTTTTTTATGCAAATTTTAAAGTAATTTTATGGTATTACTTTGCTTTTATGCAATTTTTGGAAAATTACAGTACATATCCCCCATTTTTCAAGGTAAGTTAAGTATTTTTTGTGCGATTTCTTGTTTGCTCGTTTTCTGAGGAACCTATCTACTGCATAAAATGAGACCCAGGTGTACCTGTAAAATTATTGTCTTTATTCCAATGAATATTTATACAAATAATAGAAGGGATAGGAAAATTAAAGAGGCAATATTGATTAAGAATATAAAACCAAATCTTAATAGGGATTTTGGGATAAAGACAACAATTTTATAAGCAATTATTTTTAATAATAGTTTGATTTTGAAAAAGGTTAAAAGAATAAAGTTGAAGAAAATGTCAATAGAGGGAGGTGTTAAACAAGTGTTCAAATTTTGAAAATTTTGTCAGTTGGGTTTTTAGAAATAGGATTGTAAAGAGGCAGGCAATTTTTGTAATGTAAAAAAGTAATTAGTAATGTGTGAAAAGTTAATTGATAATTATAAAATATTTAATAAAAATAAGAAAAGGTTAGAAGTTGATTTATAATATAAGTAAAATGATAATAATATGTATTAAATAGTAGAATAAATGTTAAAGTTTTATAATTAGAATAAATACTTTTTTTAAAAAAATAAACTAAAGTGATATAAAATAAATGTGGATAGAATTATTTAAGAGTAAAGTAATAAAATGGGAAATGATTATTTATAATGATCAAGTTAAAATTTATATTTTATTTTGTGTATTTAATTATGAATATAAATATATGTATAAGTATATTAATTATATAATTATATATTTGAATATGATGACTGCAGGGCAGTCAAACTGTTAGTTTTGATATAAATAAATCAAATTGATAAAGTGATTAAGAAAGTATTGAATGTCTTCAGAAATATTTAACTTTATTTAAATATTCCATATATATTCAACTGCCAGTAATAGCATATCAAACAAGTTAGTATATGCATAACATTTTGAGAGGTATTATTCTTCCCCCTTCTTTAGATGCTGCTGGCCTGAACAGTGACTGTACTAGCATGGGAATGGAACATGGAGCATTAGATTCTTGAGTATTGAATTTTAAGATAACACTAATCAACTGAGCCATCCTGGCAAAGGTAAAAGTCAGTAGAAATTTCATATACATATCTATGAGATTCCTCATTTCTCCACTGTTTCTTCTTAAGAGCTAAGCTGATTAAGAGTTTCCATAAATTATGTGTAGTCACTCTAGATTGACATATGGGATTGTTTTCCATTGTCATGTAAGCATTTTTGTTAAATTTTCTTTGTATCTTTTTTCTATCCAATATTTTTGTGTTTTTCCAATTGAACATATGTTCATTGGTACATACATGGTCTGCTATGTTAGACACATCTGTTTTATCTCTTCTAATCATTAGTTTGTGTTCTTGTGTTTTTTAATGGGATGACTGATCTTACCAATATATGTTCTTTCACATTCACAAGGTATTTCATAGGTGCAGTTTTTTCTTTTCAGCATTCCATGTTTAGGCTTTGTAGATGTTAGAATACCTCATAGTTTGGTATGGCTCTGCAAGGCTGTTCTGATGTTATACTGATTGCATATTTTTCTTAATTTGTTTGTTATTTTTGGTATGTAAGAGTAGAGTACAATATCAATAATTGTTTTTTTCTTTTGATGGGTTCTTTTTGTTGTCTATTTAAGATTTTCTAAAGACATTAAATACTCATATTAGATGATAGAAATAGTTCAAACAATAAATACACTATCTTTAATTCCTCATTTTCTTTTTCTATTTTTTTTTTTTACACAATCTCACTTTGGTGTTCATACCTGATAATGTTGTATTGGGGATATGATGATCTGATTGTCATTGTGAATAAGTTTCCCTTTGGATAGCTTATACATTGGTTAAGTCTGTGTGTGTGTTTAAAAATATCTGTTCTGCTTTTTTTTACAAGAGTTAATGGACTTTATCTGTGGTATTAGTTAAATGGGTTCAATTGTAACAATTTAATATTGATATCTGTCTGTTCTTGAATTATAACAGTATTTTGCTTTGCTTATATCTGCTTTTAATTCAATTTTCATACTTTCCATTTTTTTTAGATAAATCAGTTGTTGTATTTGCTTTTAATTCATTTTTCAAACTTTCCATCCTCTTAGATAAATCAGTTGTTATATTTGCTTTTAATTCTGTTTTCATATTGTCCATCTTTTCAGATAAATTGGTCATTATATTTGCTGCATCAGCATCACCAACTGATTATGGAAAACATCATTTTTGTCTGCTTTATCTCCTCCTTGTTTTTCTGAAATCATAGTTGTTTCTAGTGCTTGATGTTTTCTGCTACAGTTGCCTGAGATATGTCATTATTTTGTTATTTTAGATTTTCTAGAAGAGAAATCTTTACTTCATTTCCATCCATATCATCTCTTATTTTATTTTCACCCTTTCCTTCATTAATAGTTTCAGACTACATAGTTTTTATTTTACTTCTAGTGATCATCTACCTTATCCTTGAATTTATATTATCGTTTACTTTTTTAAATTATTTTACTAAACTTTTAATTTCAGTTATTAACCATTATGTATATCAAACTACATTAAGAAACATCATGAGAAGATCTATAGTCACTGTATTAACTAAGCTGTTACTTCGCTCGACTTTTTACCTTTACTAATTTTATATCTTACTATTTAATTATTTTAAACAGTTGACTACATACTATTTATTCGATTTTAATCATTGGTAGTTTTTCATTATCCAAATTCAATTCATCACATCAAAAGTATACAACAGAATATGTTTAGATTTTATAATTTTTATCATTGAGAGTATCAAATTGTAATATTAAGATTTGTAGCCCTGCGGTTGGATGTGCCATATGTAACGGAACAGGTTCTGGTCTTGTGTAGCAGTGTACTTGATAGGCCATCAGAGTGGATGAGAAAGCATATCTAGGATTCCTAAACTGGAGTATATAGAAAAAAGAACATTTAATCTTTGCATGACTGTGTCTCCTGATCTGAAAAGCGGGGGGGGGGGGTAATGATGACAAAACGTGATCTGCTTAGTCTCTTCTTTAAGTAATTTTATAAAATTTTTATTGATTTTTTTTTTTTAATGTTTGCCACTTTACACAGGTTTGTATTGTTTATTAAAATTATGACGCTACTGTGTAATTTTTTTTAATACTGTGAATCATTTGATAAATATTAAGAGAAATAAATTTAAATTATATAGTTGTTAATAGAATGCCAATAATTGCAAAATATACATCTGATTTTTTTCTAAAATAATAAGTGTATGGTCCATTGCTCAGAAAACGTTACAGTAGAGTTTTTGATTGATATGCTGAGAACAACAATTACAATTTAATTAAACCACTTGAGATTTAAAAAAAGTTTTTTTACTCAACTGAAGAAATTTTTAGCTTCTGAGTCTGCTACTCTAACATTGTATTATATTGCATAACACTTTTTTTTAAATTACTAATTTGCTTTGAATCATCCAAAATATTTCTGCTGAAACTATAGATTATAATAGAAATTTTGAAGTATCAAATGTTTTTTTTTTTTATATTGATGAAATCATATTTTCAAGACCAATTAAGTTTACTCACTTGTTTTAATATTTATTTTTTTATGCATATATTTAATATAGTGGGTTAGTATAACAATCTGTAGCCGTTTTCTGGAGATTGCCAATCAAAATGAAACCGAAATTTTTTACTTTCAAGTATGCTTAGGATTATTTACCCTTTTAAAATAAATGTATTCTATCCAGTTTTTAAGTCAATAAATGGATATTAGAAAGTTTTTGAGTAGATAGGAGAAAAATTCTAACCAGAGGATATTTGGCTATCCCTCAATGATTTCTGTATAAAAAAATGATGAAGAGACGTTTCCTCTGTTTCCTTTTTATTATTATTATTTTAATAGTACATTTGTAGCCCTACATAAAGTATTAAATATTTTTAAATTCATTTTTAGAGTGTTTATTTTTGTCTAAATCTATTTTACACACATATATATATATTATCATAAAAGATTGAAGTACATTAAAAAAGTAAAATAGTTTTTTTTTTTTTTTAATTTATATATTCATAAAATCAAACGTTGTTGAAAAGAAACTTCTCTTTTACCAATTCGTGAGTCATAGTAAAATTATTTCAGCAATTTAATTAACAATGAGTATAATTAATGAGAGAACATATTTTGAGTTTGAAATCACTCTGTAGTTTTAAAAATAAAAAGAATTTGAATAGGAATGCAAACTTCTTAATATATTTAGAGGGATTTTTTTTTTTTAGAAATTGTATTTGATTTTTTTTTTTTTTTAGAAATTATTTAATTTTTAAAAATTATATTTACTTTTCATAGATTTTAATTACTATCTCAACTTTATAATCAATTTTAAGCCTAAATTAATTATTGTATTTTATTGTTGTAAACTTTATATGTTTTAATTTAATCAAAGTGCAGTTTTTCTTAACATATTTATATTACCCTATTGATTATAATAATTTTGAATTTAGTTTTTTCCTATTATTGTTGAATAAAAAAATAATGCTAGTGAAAGAATGGAATCTTTATTTTAAAAATTAAAATATTTTCTACAACAATAATTGTAATAGCAAGTAAATAAAAATTCCTATGTTCGGAAAAGAAATGTGTGTGTTCATTCTAATTTTTTAAATTTAAATTTTGTTTATAAGATCTGACAATTAAGTTTATGAATAGTTTTTGTGCTGCACGCTTCATTGCTGACTATCAATACAGTCATCTTTGAAGTATTCCCTTTTGGAAAGCTATGCTCTAATGCCAGCACCTAGTTCACTCTTGAAAGCAAATTTAGAATTTTTTTTGGAATGGCCATTAGAGTTATTGTCATATTTCCCTTAAGAATTTGAATATGATCAAAATGTTATTCTTTCAATAACATTGGCGCCAGAACAGATGAGTAGATAGGCATTTCAATATAATTAATTGTTTATTGGCTAAAAACTCTCATAAACAGTGCCATGTGAACTGATTCATTTTTGCACATACCTTTTTCATGCCAAGATTTTTAGTTAAGATTTTCCCATTTCTTTGATATTATTTACTTGATCTGCTATGCTATTCACAATCAGCCAAGATTTAGATGCACAATTTAATGAATTTTTTGCAATGTTATGTCAGATCAGTTGTTTACTGGTCGCTCTGAACTCTCTTCATTAGTGATATTTTCTTTCCTCTCAGAAAATATTTAATCTATTTGTACACTGCCATTTTCTTCATGACATTATTTCCATAAACTTGAAGTAACATGTCCAAGATTTTACTTATATTTTTGCCAAGTTTAACAAGAAATCTGATGTTTGTTCATTTCTCTAATTCAAGCTCTTTTCTTTTTACTGTGTCATAAAAACACACAACAACAATAATGAACACCATTCAGCAAAATACCACCACACATCAATGCAAACACACTTGTGAGATATTGATATATGAAAGTCATGAAACCTTAGAGTTGTTTGAACAGTGCTGCTAATGAAGGCACATAATGGACAATTCATGAACCTAATTGACAGATCTCAGAAATTTAAGATGTTGAGCTATCATGTTTGTGTAAAAACTTTAATAATACATTGAATTATATTAATATCTAACGTTGAATTGTTAAATGAGTACTCTATTCAAATGCCAGTAGTCATAGCTATGTAGGTTGCCACTACCTTAGCATAATTTATTTTACATCATAAAATAATGAAGACTCACTTGCTTTATTATTATCTGTGTTTTTTTTTTTTAATCAAATAATAAAAAATTAGGCATTTATTTTTCCCCCACAAGTGGATGTTATTACTCATTGCATGAATTAGCATTAAATATCTTACCCTATTGCTGTTGAATTTTTGTTGACATCTTGTTTCTAATACAAAAAAAATATCTCATGGAAATCTTTTCTCATCTCCAGCAAATATACAATATGTGCTGTAAAAAGTCAGTGTATATTTAAAGATTTATAGCAGCTAAAGTTTGTATGCTTTCATGTATTTATTCTATTCAGCTTAATTTTTAACCTAAAGATACAAATTCTTCTAAAGTTTTCAGTTTAAGTGAAAGCTTAAACAGGAAAACGATTTATTATAGTCAGAATCTAGCTGTGATAAATGATGTTACACTTTTATAGTAAATTGTTGTTCCTGTAGCTCGAAGGTTAACTGCTCTTAATTTTGTTTTTTGTTTCTATTTTTTACCCATTATTTTAGTAATCTTTGCTTATCAAGTGTGATTATTTTTCTCAGATTGTTACGCAGAGCTTATTACCAGAAACAACGTTTTCATCTTTAGAGGATAACTCTCTCTTTTGGACTAAGAATGTGTTTTTTTTTAAAAATCCAGTTTGTATTCATTATACAATATATCAATACACATGAGATTTGAGTCATTTACTTGTGCCAAGTCATAGGCACTGCTTATATAAGATTAGTTTATACCATCACATACAATGCAGCAAGTATAAGATTTATCTCAATTTTAGTTCTGATCTTTTATTGCTTTTTTTTTCTGTTTTTTATCATCTACACCATCTCTTCAAATGCATTTTTTTTTATAATTCTTCCTTTTCTATACTAAATATATGACAAGCCCAATTTATTTTCTTGAATTTTTGTAATAAATAATTTAGCTATGTCTTTCAAATTATCTTTGTCGTTCTTATCTACATCTCTAGATTCTTCAATGATTTCTTTTTTCTAAGTATTTCAAGTTCTTTCTCCACATATAGGGTGTAAATGAGTCAATTTTCGTACTAATTTCAAATACTTCAGAACAATATATTAGCCTTATTAATAGTCTATGCTATTGTTCCCATTCTTTTTTTATTATTACTTTCATTATCTATTAATCACTTTCCCAATTAGTGAAAGCATTTACTTGCTTTATAATTTTAGTCTCAATATAACTTATATATTTTTTGTGATCTACTTTTGTTGTTTTAGTTTTTTTGACTTTTGGTTTTTCATAACAGTGAAGATGTTCATGGTTTATGGAATATGAGTAAGCACAATCTTTAGCAAATTTATGGTGTTTTTTTTAATATATATTTACATGTAAAAATATTTTTATTCTATAATAAATAAATAAATAAATAAATAAATGTTTTCAGGGTTTAGAGATCATTCATTCTTTATATTCAGAATAGTTTAATTGTGATTAAATATTTTTTGTAAGATATTGTTTAGCAAAAGTAAATTTCTATATATATAGTGAGAATAAAGATTTTTTCAATTATCATATGTAAATAACATGAATTTTCTAATATTACATGTGCCTATACATATATGACCATTATCTTCTGATGAATAAAGAAATTATTTTCAGATGTGAGGGTTAACTTTAAATAAATAATAAGTAGTGGTATAAAGAATATATTCCAGATGTCTTGTAAGATAATGTTGGATAATCAAAGATATTGTTTCCAATACAAGTTGTCATTTTTCACTTTGCTCTGGATATTTTTTTTCTCACTTTGTTTTTAACCATTTATGTTTAAATAGGACTTGTTCATTAGGAATATTCTCATGCTGTTTGATATCTCCTTTTGCACCATTATTTTTTTAATGTGTGTATGTATATATATATATATATAATTATACAAAAGTCTAATGTGTGTATGTATATATATATATATATAATTGTACAAAAGTCTCAGTATTGACATGTGCAGATTTAAAAGACAGGGAGTCATTAATTTCAATCCTTCAAGAGACAGTACAATTAAAATTTTTGAATTGGATTTTGCAGCCGTATTTAGGGATTGTTCTGCTGATAACAAGTTCAAAGAGACATACAAAAAGTGGTTTTAAAATGGTATGCAGTGCAGTCTTTCTAGGGTATCTGATAAATTGGAAAATAATGATGTTAATAAAGAAAAGCATTTCATTTTTTTTATATATAAAAAAAAATATGTATTGGACTTGTCATGTCTTGAATATAGGTCAGCACTTAGTCAACGATTAAGATTTAACATAAATACTACTACTTTTAGAGAAACACATTTTATAGAAGGAAGTTTAAGAAGTTTAATAAACAGAAGATTGATATAAGGATAATGTTTTAAGCAAAAGAAGATTACATGGTCTTGGATTCATTGAGAGTTCTAATTTAGTATCTTCTTGGAATTTTTAAACATATCAATGAAAGGTTAATGATTTAAAAGTTTGTTTACATAATCATTTCTGTACCAATTTTATCAATGATCGTAGTACACACATTAGATTTAGAAAGTTCAGAGACAGGAAGTAATTATTGTTGTTGGATGATGTTTTTGCACTAACACAAATAATAAATCAAATTTTTGTTCTTTAGTGCATATGTTGAAAAAAATCATGGCCTAAACTTGTTGGAAATAATGATATTGACTCAGAATTTGAATATGTAGTTATTTAATTTAAATAATATATGGATTAATTCATTAATTCTTTGTTAGATGTTTTTTTAAAATAAAAAAACATCTTTACACCTATACTCAAAAATAATAGCTTCTTGTAATTAGGACTCACAATATAAAAAAATGACATTACAACATTAACTGTAGGCAATGATTATTGGACAGTTCATAGATAGTTGCATTATTCAGTGTTAAAATGATAAGAACTGCATTAAAATAGATTATATCCCAAATGTTTTGATAGAAAATTTGATATTCATTCATTAGGAGAAACTGCTTCTCATGTTAACTTCCATCAATTTCCATCAATTGTTAAATGCTAAATTGCAAATAGATTTTCAAACTTATAACTTGATTAAAAAGAAATGTATTATTTTATGCTTGAAGTAATAAAACAAATCCAGTTTCACAAATAATATAAAGATTTAATGATACAAATTTAAAAAAACCAGCAAGAAGACTAAATAATGATTGTTTTACTAAACTTTCAAGCTACCCTATGGCCAGAGGTTGGGGGGGGGGTTCCTGACAAATATTTTAAATGCTTTCTCTGGCTAAGCATTTATCACAAAGCTTGTTGAGCAATTGGCAATGCTCATTGTTTATATCTTACAAACTTAAGAGAATTGGGTCATGTGATCTATGACTCTTATTTTGACTATTTATAGTTTTTGCCTTAAGTTTTGTGCAATGTTATATATTGCTGAGACTACTAATATATGGTATGGCTGAAGATCTCTCAGCCCCATATAGCTATTTGAGTTGGATAGCTGGGTTTGAAGACATATAGGTGTCTGACAATTTCAGATTTTCCACTCAATAGACAACTTTTAGATAAATGCTGGTTTTGGGTTGGTATTTTTAGATCTGTGTCTGAAGCTACCTAGCGCCTCTCTGAGGAGTGCCAAAGCACAAAACCATGGTCAGAGGTTGGGGGAGGGCTGACATATTTTAAATGCTTTGTCTGGCTAAGCATTTATCACAAAGCTTGTTGAGCAATGCTCATTGTTTATATCTTACCAGCTTAAGAGAATTGGGACATGTGATCTATGACTCTTATTTTGATTTTTCAAAGAAGATATTGCATTTTTTAATTTTCAGATTTTTTTTTTGTTGATACACTGAAAATAATACATGAGTTGAAAAAAAAAATTATTTATTTAGAAATACAAAAAAAAAAAAAGTGTGGAAAGCAATAATACCCACAGAAAAATATTGTTACATGAATTTACAGGGATAATATTAAATAATTAATAATAATAGCAAAAAATAAACTAATAACAATATATTATTAGTTTCTGTTAAAATTAAATTCTTCAATATTTTTTTAAAATATAGTTAAAAGTCATGTTGTCAAAACCAAATTACTCATCATTATATTAAATAAACAATAGCTAATATGTATTCTGTATCTTGGCTTTGAGATTTATGCAAATTCAATACATACAAAGTGAGTGAGATATGTAACTGTTGGAGGTAATAAAAATATTATGTCCTAACACATGGTCAGTAAGTTTTTAATATGTTTTTTTTTTTTTTTATAGAGAAAGTTAACTTACTGAATAAATATCGAATTTAAAAAACAAATCTTTCACTGTATTTAATCATTTTCTGCCTGATATAATATATAAAGTATAATTTTGCAAACATAAAGTGGAAGAGAGCACACCTTCTTGGCCCTTCTCATGCTGTAAATGGGTAGAATAAAATATTATGATAGGAAGATTTGTGTATCAGTAAAAGAGTGTTAATAAAAAGGAATTTAAATAATTATAATAGATAATTGAATTGTATAATCAGCTCCAAAAGATAATTAATGATTTTTCTATGACAATCATGAATTTATTGACACTTCAAGATAAAGATGTTTCTTAACAAGTTTAATATATACAATTATTAGCATAATTTTGACACAATGTGATTACATGTGGCTCCTGATATTACTGCACAAATCCAAACATAATCACCTTTATTTTTGGATACATTATGATAAAATAATTGATCTTAACCAATCTCATAATACATAAATCATGCATGACATAAATTTTTAGATGCCACAAATGCAAGACCATTAGTATGTGATTGTAAAATTAAATGGAAAGGTAAATTTGAAACATTTAAATATATTATAAACAGCAATGTACCTAAAACTGACTCCTGTTTAACTTCTTATTAATAAACAAAACACTACTAATCATATTATCAATTTTTATTATTTACTCTTGATCTTGTAAATAAGTAATAATTTGACCCAGGAAACAACTGGAAATTCCATAAGAAAGTAATCTAATATAAATAATATCTTTCTTAATACAATCAAATGTGTTGGTAAAATCAAAATAAATATCAACAATAAACAATGAGAATTGCCAATTCCTCAATAAGCTAGCTAAGCTTTTATCACAAAGCTTGTTGAGGAATTAGCAATACTCATTGTTTATAACTTACAAGCTTAAGAGTGTAGGGTCATGTATCTATGACTCTTATTTTGACTAAATACCAATAATCTTTGCAATATAACTGAAATGTTCATTAACTGAATGCACAATACCAAAAAACCTTATCATGAAGTAAATTATTAAAAGATAAATGATGTAACAATTGGGATTTCACCACCAATTCAAGCAATTTAGAAAAAATAGAAATAATCACTATTTATATATATTTCCCAGTTATTCTTTTATCTTCATTTCTAAATATTGAAGCAATAATGTTATATTTTAATTAAATCTAGAGATTGCACTCAGTAGATGGAATATTTTGATCATCTTTTGAATAATAATAATATAAGAATTCAGCTCATTGCATTTACAATTTAAATCCATCCTAATAAGTCATTTAGATTTGGGTGCATGTTTGTTTCACTGAACTCAAAACAATTTTTTATAGTTTTAAAAATGTTAAAACTTTATATAAATGAGATAACTGAAACTTTTTAAAAATATGATGGTGATATGATAGCTTTAAAATTATTGAATTTTTTTTTTAGGAATATATGAATCCATGGAATTGTATAAGTTTTATTATTCAAATTTATAAAACTAAAGAATATCACAAAGACTAGAATAATTGGTATCTACTATAGCCAAAGCACTTTCACTGATTTAACTGGATATGTTGTTTCTAGTCATTATGATTTTAGAAATATAAGTAATGTCGTGGTTTATAAATTATTTTTATTGATTTGGACAATTATTCAAGAAAGTTTGTTGTAATGCTTGAAAAATAGATTGGGTGAACATGGAAGATTGTTTGTATTTTAAACTATTCTGTGATTGTATAAGAGTAATCATTATTACTGGAGATGAAAAATAGGAAATATTTGAAATAAAAATGGATTTCAATAGTGTATAATGGCTCCATGTTTGTTTATGATAATGGTTTTTGAAATAGTTCATATGTTTGGTGATGGAATTTGAACTTATTAAAAATTAAAAACATGAACTTCCATTTCTAATATAATGATTAGGGTAATTCAAAGGATGATTGATCTACAGTATGTTTTAAATTAAACCTATAAAGAAGTTGTTTTAGTAATTAGTGTTCAAATAACTTAGGTACTTTGTCTGACATTGGTGGAACAAAAATCATATATAATTTTTATCTTGGATAGTTTATCATCTTTTGAATCTAAATATATTTAAATATCTTGGTAGTTTTTTAGGTAGAAAAGTAGACATGAGTGTTGAGGTGCTGCAGAACCCCAATGTGATGCTTTTAACAAGTTAAAAATAAATTATATTAATCTAAACATGAAAGCACTGGACATTTTTTTTTTTAAAAACATAATAATTTTAAATATAGAATAGAGGGACCTAAGACTAGTTGATATATTCTTAATCATTTATAATGGCACTTGGGTTAGACATGTTGAAGCATATTAAAAATATCGTAGTTCCTAAAAAAGTATTTCACAGTTAACTTGAACATAGATTTTCTGGGAAAAGGCTGACTGTTTACATTATAATGATTAATTTAATATCTGGTAAAATGAAGATTTTTAATAATATTTAGTCTTATTTCTGCCTAGCAGCATGCTTTCAAAATATTTTTACTATATCATATTCATGCCATATATTGAAAGCATGTTAGGCAGTAATAAAACTAAATATTATGTGTATTTTCATTTTACCAGATATTATGTTGGCTCAGAAAAGAAGAAAATTAGTAACAATTGAATTATCAATGATTAATTTAAGAGACTTTTTAGAGGGACAATACCGTTTATTTTCATTGTAGGATATATCTGAAGATAAAGTACATTGAAAAGATACAATTAATTATGATGTTAATGTCTTTCAGAAAAACAAAAATACTGTAAATGGTAAAAGATAATATTACAAGATATTAAGTAGCAGACTAAACAACCAGCATGAAATGCATTTAAATGTATTTATGAATTACATGTAGGTTTGTATGATCATTTTCAAAACACATCTTTAACTTTGATTTTTCTATACATCTATCTTTTTTGCAGTAATGATAGTAATATTCATATCTATATGATATTAAATAATTTTAACTTTTTTAATCAATATAATTTTGCATTCTAATATTTGCATGCATTTTTATACTATTAGCAAGTCTAATATACTGAATACTTTTTTATTTTCTTATGTTGATTAATTGGTCTTTATTAAGACAACTCTCATTTAGCATGCCCTTAAATAAATATTAAACAAATTAGGAGTAAGACAACTCTCTGTTTTACATTTCTTCCTATGCATGATTCTTCTGAAAGTTTTCTGATTTATAAACTTATTTATTTCCAATTTATGGTCTTTTTTTTTTTTTAGAACATCCAATAAAATAAACGTATTCATCCTATAAAAAATCTTTTGGATATTACTCTTTTTTTACATATCTTGATAATAGTCATCACTATTTCATTTACAGCTCTTGTCATTCTACTTTTTCTAAACCCAAACTGCTTTCAGATAGAAAATATTGAATCTAAAACATGAGTCATAAATTATATTATAAACATCAACTAATTCATTTGCTGAATCTCTGTAGCCATTAGAAATTCAATAGGAATCTGATTTTGACAACCATTTCATCTATTATTTTCACATCTCTTTCTTTGATTATTTTGTCTTTATCTACTTTATTTTTATATTCACATAAGTAAAGTCTTATCTGTATTATACAATTATATTTGTAATGATCTATTAACTTCCTGATTTTATTATTTTAACATCTTAATATGCTGGTAATCTTTCTAAACAAACTTTTATTATATCAGTATTTTCTATTTTTAATTATGTTATTGTTAAGCCAATACTTTACATTTTTTATAATTTACAATCAATACTACAAGTTTTTTTTTGTGTTTTTTTTTTTACTCATCATGGTTTAAAAATTATTTATGAGAATGTTAGTACTTTTTCAGTGATTCATTTTATTCTAATCATAGTTTGATTTTAGTGCTCCCTCTACAACATTGTGATTTATATTAACTCTTAATACCAGTCCTAAACCTATATTTTAATTAATATGTAATTGAACTGAAATCTATTTTTATTACCTAAGCTTAACTATAATTTTTTTTTTTGTATTGTTAAAATATGTATTTATTATACATAATGTTATGTAATGAATTTAAGAACTAAAGATTTCTGAATTGAGATTCTATTTATTATTTCCAGTTCTTGATTATTATATGATATCTTGAGCAACTAATCATTTGATTATTGTATATCCTATTATGACCATGCTGTTTCTCTATAAATAAATAAAAATGTCTATTTTTTTCTTTAATTTCCCCTGTCCTATCACAATACTCTAGACCATTACAAAAATGTTTTTACATTTTAAAATTATATTATCGATTGCTTTATAAGCGCTTTTTATTTTTTCATAATCCATAGTTGGCAGATTTTTAAAACTTCTTTCAGATACTACAATTTATTTTTTTAATTCTTAGAATTATAAAATAATGAAGTATAACAAACTTTTAGACTCTTTAATTTTTTTTCTTGTATCTATATACTTTTTATTTCACAATATCTAATATATATATATATATATAATTATTTCTGATAATAAATTCAATATATATATATTTTGCCATTACAAGAGGCTAGTGTGATTAATCCTGAGTAGTTTTTTTATTTGTTTTCTTCAACAACCTCAATTTTATTTTTAAAATCACTTTTACCAAAGTAATCTAATAAATTTTAAACTTAGGCATTAAAAGGAAATATGCCTATGTGTTTGAAAAGGAAATTTTTTAATAAATGTGTTTTACCAGTTCTTACTTATGGATCTGAGACTTGGACACTTAACAAAAGAGCAATACAGATATTTCAGACCCCTCAACAAAATATGGAGAGATGCATGTTAGGAATGACAAGAAGAGATCAAAAGCGAAATACATGGATGAGAGAACAAACATCATTTAAAGAATTATGAGACTGAAGTGTTGGGTTGGACATATTGCTAGAAGAGATGATAATAAATGGATAGTTGAAATCTTAAACGGGATCCCAAGAGATTGTAAAAGTTCTAGAAAAAGACCACATATTAGATGGATGGATGAAATAACAATGTGTGCTGGGGTGATATGGAGAAGAGAAGCTAGAGATAAGAGAAGATGGATTGAACTTGGAGAGACCTTCACCCTGCAGTGGATCGATAATGGTTGGTTGTGATAATGTCTACACTTAAAAAATTGTGTAGATCTACTATTATTCTTTATAAACTCTTCAAAGATGTAAAATACTTAAATAAATTGAGAGACTGGAAATACTGTCATTGATTAATTAATCTTATTTAAGAAGAAAAAATACTTAAAAAAAAAGAAGAAAAAAATTGAAAAAATAACTTATAACATCTTAACAATTATTTAAAGAAAAAAAAATCCAGCCAAGAAATAACAATTATTTCTTTACTTTTTAATAAACATAAAATGTTGAATTCGTAATTGTTGTGAGATTTAATTTTTTTTTTTTGATTGTATTTAAATCTTAGGAATATATCTATGAATGATGGATATTTATTATTGATAATATGCTTTTGTTTTAGATGATAGCTACCTTAAAAAGATTTGTCTTTGTTGTGAGCGTCTTAATAATGTTATATATTTTATATTTGTTTTGTTATGAATTATATGTGTCACTATGAGTTTATGGTAATGAATATTATATACATATATTTGTAATTTATTGAATTTTGGATTTTTAATCATCTATTATTATAATTTTTATATTTTTTGAAAATTATTTTTGTTTATTCAGAATACTTATTTTTATAAGAAATGATTATTAATTATTGAAAAAGTTAATCAAATCAGTTTTAATATTATTTTTCCAGCAATTAATAGTATCTAATAGTTATACATAAACGAGCTTTTACACACACATATATTCTTGCTGTTTGCATACTGTTAAGAAATACAGAAGTTTAATTAAGATGGCTTCTATTATCAATATTTTTAAAAGACTTTGATCACTACAAATAAAGTCCTGCATGATTTTGTGCAATGATATAGAGTTGCAGACTGGAGTTTAGGATTCAAGGATTATGATTTTAGTTATCACTTCCGGTACTCAAATTTCTTAACTTCCAAATAATAAACTATAAGTGAAGAAAATGTTAAAGTTTCATTCAGAAAAGCTTTAGCCTAATCTAATAGTGTATACATGATAGACATCTTAATAATGTTTATTCAAAGGATAATTAATATTATTAACAAATTATTTAATGTATTTTAAAATATTGTTTTTGATTAGTTTCTCTGATATGAGCTAAAAGCTTTTTTCCCTATCCTAAGAAAAATTGATATTCAGATCAACTTTAGAAATATTACGTTTCTCTAAAAATCAATAACACAAAATAAAAAGGGTTTATTATATCTGCTTTTTTTTATTTATTTATTAAAAACCGTTGTAAATAATATCATCAACAAACATTTTATTGTAAAGTTAAATATTCATCTTTTATATTATTTTTAATGTCTATTAATGTTATCAATACTTCTTTTAAAGTAATATTTAACTGATTTTTTTTTTTTTACTTTAATAGTAGTAAAGTTTTGAAAAAGATTGCCAAATAATCAAAATTATCAATATCATAATATCTGTAAAAGTCATAGTAAAAGGAAAAACACAAAAAATAATATTGTTATATCTACGTAAAGTTCAATGAATCCTTAAGTATAAATTAGAAATGAAAAATCTTTTTGATTTTCAGCAAATTTTTTAAATATAAATGAAGCAATTTATTTGCTATTTCAATCAATCCCAGATAGTCATTATAGATTATTTATAATGACTTATAACTTGAAAATTATTGTATATAAATATCAATGTCAGTTTTATTTTCTATTTTTATTATACAAATAGAAATAAATAAATACAGAGGTAATTTGATCTTAAGTGAAAATGCCAATGTGAATATTATTTCAGAAATATTTTTTGCTAGATATGATATTGAATAATTTAATTATAAAAAGATATATGTTGAGGAATGAGAAAAATATAGGATATTTTCGTCATGAAAGCTTTTTTGGCATAAAATATTTTTGACTGTATTATGTAGTAGTGTTTTTAAATATTGCATTAATAACTGTAGTTAAGAGAGTTTTTTTTTTTAAAAAAAATCATTTTTAGTATACACAAATGTACTTGTGTTTTCTATTTTCAGAAAATAATTCTATGAAAATTTTATTATAGTTTTATTTTATCAATTTGGTAGAACATAATATTTCAGTAGTAAAAAACAATGAACCCGGAAAATTTATTGTCTTAAAGCATTCGGAGTTTTCATTCATTTCTTTTTAACAATTTGTGCATCATAGTTAAATGAATTTACACTTACTATTTTTTTAGTTTATTTGAAGCTTCCTGGATATGTACAAAAAAAAAAAAAAATCCTCAATTCAGAAATGATATCTAGTTTTGGTTTTGCTTCATTGTGCTAGTGTGTCATTGAATAAATAGTATCTTGAACTCGAAATTTATAAAAGTTAACTTTTTTTTTGTAATTATAGGGAAAAAATAAAAGCTTATCAATTTTTAAAAAAAGTTTTTCCATTGCAAAATTTTATTAGTGGATCAAGATCAACATGCAATAAATATAGGCATCTGGTTTTTCTTACATTATCTATTTAGATTTTTTTTTTTATTTCCTGTAATTGGTTTACTGATTTTCATGATAACTTAATTAAACTGTATATTATTTTAATATACACACCAGGAAGTAATAAAGAACATAGTTGTATTACGTAATTATTGGAATCATTTTTCAAATGAAATGTTAATTTTTTCAGAGTAGTGTATGTGTTTATATGCATGTGTGCAAATACACACCAGGAAGTAATAGAGAACATTATTGTACCACCTAATTATTGGAGTCATTTTTCAAATAAAACAATTTTTTTCAGAGTAGTGTATGTGCTTATAGAAGATATACACATACGCATGTGTACAAACAAGAAAAAAAAATACTGTTGAATTTTTTTGATTGTTATAAAAGACAGTACATGCTTTTCATATAATAAATAAGCTTGCAATAATGCTCAACAATAAATGAAGAAATTATATGATCTTCCAAGTAAATGTTCTTTTTTTCTAGTGGATCCAAGACTTTTTATTATCTATATATTTAGATATGTGTATATGTTCAGACAGATGTCTAAAATTATTAAAATGCCAAGTCAAACTTTACAAATTATTTAATAAATACTTAATTGAAAAAATCAATATACTTTTATTCCATTCTAGCATTTAATGTCTTTTAGGAAGTATTATTCAAAATCTAGGCTGTGAAATTATACATCACCCTAAAGAAAATCCACTTATCTTAAATCTACCATAGAAGACCATTTATTAACAAAGTACCATGTGTTATTAACTTGATGTTTACTAATTATTTATTGTATTTAATCCCATTCTGCTAGATAAAAGAAATGTATGTATTGCTTATTTTCAGTTTAATGTCAGTAAGGTTTTACAATCCTACTTTTTTTCCATGCAGATGCGTTAAATTTGAATGACAATGATTTTTGTGCTGGATAATTTGTAGTGGATGTTCAAAAAATAAAGTACAGATCATAAAATGATTCTTAAATCTTGAATTATATAAATTAATTTAAAATCAGCCATTGTTTTTTTTTTTTACTTATCTAGTTATTTGCTTGCATCAGGCATAGTTTTTACTGAATTCCATTTTATTTTCAAAAAAATTTTTGATTTATTTAGGATTTTTCATTTCAGTGCGAGATTTTTATTTCTTTTTCTAATATCATGCAAAAGTTCTAGTCATTTTTTTATTTTAATTTTTATTAATATTTTGAAATACATAGATAAACATACTCACTCAAATCAAAATGGAACAAATTCAGTAAAACTCTTAAGATACATAAAATATATGAATAATTATTTAATTTCTAAAGTGATACATTAATTATATAGAGAGATAGAAGGATGTTATAGCATTGATCATCCTTAATAGTAATTAGCAAGAAAATGTTAGAATGATAATAAAAATATTTAATGATGTCCTGGGAATGCATCCAATCAGGATTCATATGGTCCTATTGAAAGATACTTCAAAAAGATATGGTTTTTTTATAAATTTTACAGATAAGAGAAAATATACGGGATTTGAACTCAGACTTTCAAGTACCTTTCAACTATCCATACAATCTTATACTGCTGATACACATGACCACACACATATAGAAAAGATAAATAATCACCAATATACGTATTTTGTGGTGAACCAGCACTCAGCAGTTGGTCCAGATTATCAACTCTCACACATGTATATAATCATTGCTCAGTTTATATTAAGATAGCAAATTTTCATACTTTAATGGACAGGCTTCAATCTATTTCAACCTCCAACCCTTCAGCCATCCATACCATTGAAAATCTGATGACAGAAAGCCCAAATCCCATGCTGATTAAACCAGTCAAAAATTAAAATTTATAAAATGCTACAGTAGTGAGAAACTATATCCCTTGTCACCAAAAAATCAAATCTCAGAACCAGAATTTTGAAACAGTTGAGCTACAGCAAATGAAATGATTTTTTTCTTAATTAATGAAACAATAAGCAATGAATTATTTACTTTCATACTACAATTTTATGATTTATTTTTTAAAAATCCAATAAATATACTAAATAAAAGAAAATAGAATAAACATAAATTGTGGGGTAATAAATGACTATATAGTGCTTGAATATTTTTAATAAATTTTCATAAACTTATAATGTTTTCCAGATAATATCTGGGTATATGTGTTAAATAATTTATAAATTTTTCTATGAGAGAATAATTATTTATTTATTGTCAAATTATACAAGTTATAATATGTAATAGTCAAATTTATTTGCTAAGCGCAGAGATCATATGTAATTAAAGAAAATTTCCATCTTTAATATATGCACTGTACTAATTTTATAATAGCTCTCAAATGACATCTTTGAGCTATTATAAGATCAGTACAATGCATATATTAAAGGTGGAAACCTTTCTTCTTAATTACAAGTAATGAAAATAAATTGTTATGTTTATAATTTTGCGTCACAACGTTGTTTTTAGTCAGTGGGATAAAATCATTCATTACTGTAACATTCATTTTTATTTTGTTTTCCATCAAGAAACTTCATTGGATATATATATGTCTTCGGAATTTCTTTATTTGTAGCGGGTTTTTTTTTTATTTATTTAAAAAAATTTCTAAAAATAAAGTATTCAGTTTGATGTAAATAGTTGGGGTTTTTACTTCTAATTAGTATGGATTATTTATTTATGTTTATTCAGATGCAATCATACTCAACTATAAAAGTAAAATATTGTATTTAGTGGTTAAAAATTCATTACATATCAAAGGTCATGTAATACAATGGTAGGCTATCCAACATAGATTTGAATGTTGGAGACAAGTAAACTATAAATTTTTTTTAACAGGTTTGTAATTTAAAAAAAAAAAAAAAGATTTATAGCCAGTCTAATTAATTGTTCAGTAATATTTTAGTTGTTCGTAGTCGGAGAGTAAAGCAAGATATTGAAAAGTCACCCATATCCTTGTCTACATTTAGTAATCTTAATGGGAATTGCCTTCTCATTTTATGTTCCTAGCTGAGAGACTTTTGGAGAGATCTTTGTCTTTCAATGGGGGGTTGTTTTTTTTAAATTTATTTTACTTATTATTTAGTGTCCTTCAGTAGTCTTAAATCATTGGCAATCGCGTTAAATCTTAGATCTATTATTAAACATTTTTTCTTTTTGAAAAATATTCATTATTCTTTCTAATACAGTATTTTTAAAATTTAATTGTAAAATGGAGAATATTGGTGATTTTTTTTTTTAAATAAAATTTGTTATTAATTATTAAAAAAAATAGCTTCTATCTCTTTGGTTCAATAATTTCTGAAATTTTTTAAATTATTTTTCTTAATAGCTGTAAAAGTAAAAATAGAAATATATTAACATTAATAAAAATACTTATTAACAGTTATATTCAATTTTCAAGCAAATGATCATATTTCATGCAAGAGTGATCATTCATACTGAAAAGTTATTGCCTGTTTTAATTTGCTATTATTTTTGACCATTGGAATAATTTATAAATGTAATTTCAAATTATATTTTTAATTTGTTGAACAAACTCTTATGCCATAGAAAAGAAAATACATGTGATAACTCTTAATTTCTGTTCTTTTTTTAAATATCAATCTCTATGAAAGGAGTAGAGGATACTTGACAAAATTGATTTCAGTTTTATAAGCTCACAAGATGGGATGTTTTAAAAGGGTCAGATTAACTTCAACATCTATAGTCAAATTTGCTGAACATTTTAATATTTTACGATTAACAATTTCAAGAGTTCTAGCAGATTTACTAAGAAAAACTGTCAGACCTTACAATAATTATAATTTAAACATACAATCACAGTTTTCTGAAACTTTTCTGTCATTAAAAGTTTATAGTCTATCTACCATCTCAGAGTTGGAGGATTATGATCTCAATGTTGCATTGCAGAAGTACCCGTGTAGGAATTTGAAAATATCTTATGTGGTTGAAAAAATAATCATTTATACTTTTGCAGTGACTATTTAAGGGTTTATGCTCAAGGATTTCCAGAATTGTCAATTAGACTACCTTCAAATATTGCTGTAGAAATGTCATGATTTGATAACTCTATTATGGTATTTCTCACTTCATTTCATTACTGTACATCATTACATCATCGTTTCAAATTAATTGAATTGTTTGAGAGATCAAATTTATGATATGGTAGAAATATTGTTTTCAGATAGCACTGTTATATGGTAAGATGATAAAGCTTTGATTCTTACATTTTCACTATCAAATAATTGATTCAAACAACATGAAGATAATGTTGCATATATTCCAATGACTCACCTAACTATTTGATTATTGAGCCTTCCTGAATTATTCTTGAATTAATGAGATACCAATATTTTTTTAATAGCTCTCAGAGAACTTGAGACTTTTCTTCAAGGATAACAACTTAAAATTTGTTTTATCTATTAGTCAAGTATTATATTCCATCATAAAAAGATTTTAAGCATTTCTTAATATTTCATATTATTAAAGTTATTGTATATAATTTCATTAATATATCCAACTTAATATTAGTGTAACACAAAACTTTTCAATCTTTATATTTCAAAGAATCCTAATAATAGTACTCACTAACTGCTATACAGTCCTTGGGCAATGTGCATTTTAAGTAAAGTAAAATCAAGGACACTTTGATTTAAATAAAATGATTATTTTGTTTAAATCAGTGTACCTAAGAAAATTTACATGTTTTTTAATTCTTGCAATTATATGAGATTGCTGTTCACAAAGCATAGTATTTTTGCTTTATGTAAAGAAGTAATTTTTATAATTATTTTTATAAATTATATTTAGTAAATTTTGTAGTTCCTATGACAGTTATATAATGTTTAAATTAAATAAAAAAAAATTCTTTTAAAATTGTTCTTTACCAATTTTTTGAATTGGATGTCAGAATTTGATAAATCTTAATATATATATATATAATTGTAATATATGTTCCAATGTTCTATATATTTAATAGAGCACTTTTTTAAATTCATAATATTGTACTGATTTAATAGTCCTAATTAATTTACTTTATTTTATGTAGATAATATTTTTTTCATACATTTTATGTATCATCTTATTTAAAAATAGAAGTTCTTTACTTTATAGATAATAATAACTATTTATTTTGTTTTCTATCAGAAATAGGAAATTAAAATATTTTATAAAAAAAGTAAAAACAAAACAAGAACTTTCCTTAAAAAAAACATTTTTTTTACTATCTATTTGGAAGGATTACTGTCATTTTTTCACATCTTACTCTCTAAAATGATTAAATATGATATATAATTTCATCATTCTATAATTATATATTTATACAGTCTATAAAGAAAGCTGTGAACTATGATAAGATATGTTTTTCAAAATTGTAATTGACTATCTTTTATCAAATAAAGGTTGCAGCAACGGCTGCTTTACAAGCAGTTGTCCCGGGTTAGCGAGTTCGCTTCCCAGCTAATGCTATGGCACATGAGAAAAAAAAAAGTTTACAAAATTTAGAGGTTACAAAAGACAACATAGTCTACATGAAAGTTTAATAAAAGAAAATTATAATATTGAAAACACCTTTTCTAAGTACAAGATACATTTTTATTCTTGATCTTTAGATCTAGTCACTTTAACTATTTATGACAAGATACTCTTTTTGAAGATCAGCTAAACATAGAAACTATATTCATGTTCCATCCACAACAGCATTTCCTGGTATAAGATATTATAATTAAAAGAGTCGTTTTAATTTTGGTTTTTAATATAAATCATTACACTTTTTTTTTTTTTTAAATATTTAGATTTTAATATACATAAACTATATATGTTTGTGAAACAATATGACTTAACTTAGATTATGCAATATCTCATGAATCACTGTTCAAAAAGGTTACTCATGTGTGATCTATTATTCATATCAGTTTTATTATTATTGTTTTTATTATTCATTGTTTTCATTAATTTGGATTATGAAGGAATATTTTACAGTTTTTAAAATAACAAATGTATAAGTGATATATGAGAAATACAGCATATTTATTAATGAATAGTAATGATCATTTAGAATAGACCATTAAAAAAACTACCTAAAAATGTTTTGAGCTTATCCATCCATTCTTCAGTTATCTGCATCCCTCTCTGCCACATTTTTATAGTCTAGAACTCTGAGAAATATCTTGAACTCATTATCTTAATGAAAGTTTTTAAAAAAATCATTTTATAGTTTTTTACAGTGGATTATTAAAATTATTTAAATATTATTTTGATAATGTCCCCCTTCCCTTTTTAAATGCTTTTATTGAAGTTGGAAAATTGGTTTGTTTGTAAGCTTTTGATCTTTTTTAAGTTAGAATAAAATTTTCAAATTGAGATTTAATATTTTTAAATTCAATAGAATTGCTTGAATTCTGGTTTATAACTAATTAATACTAGACTAATCAAATTGATATACTAATCTTTTCAATATGTCACTTAGTTTCTTATATATGGAACAGAGGTCAGGAAAATATTGAAATTATTCAATATTTATCCCAAATTTAAAAATACTTCTTAGAACTTTTATTTGTTTTAAACAAGGTTCATGAAAGGACAGAATAGATTTTTTTTTTAATTTAATATTTTAAGTTTAAGATAATTTGTTGAAATTTTGTACATTTAAAAAAAATCTTTGTGAAAGTGCTAGAGCCCATTAGTATTTTAAATAAGTGAGCTTAGTTTCTTAGATATGGAAAAGTGGGAAGAATGTTTTAAATAATGCTCATGAGTTTTCTTTGTTGCAATTGTAAGTTTCATTTAAGTAATAAGACTTGTTTATAATATAGTTTCGTTAAGCTTTTTTTTTTTAAAAAAAAAAATTTCCCCCCAAAAAAAAATGTCAACAATTTTAAACAGAAAAGTTACTTACTGATTTTTATACATATAAAATTATCCAAGTATTAAATCACCTGACATGGCTAAGAAATTCAGCACCACTCTCTATGAAATAAATTATGTGCATTTACTAAATATGATATACAAATAAAGAGTATACACATTAATTTACTGTAGAAATCTCTAATGATATATATATATACACTATGTGTGAAATTGATTTAAAGTAAAATTATATGTATTAAGTGAAGTTAATTTACAATAAAGTTTTGGTAAGCTTTTTTTTTTTTAAATATAAAAATTTCCAATCAAAACAAAAATGTTAAACATTTTTTACTTAAAAGAATATTTCATATTTTTAATCGCTTATATACATATATATTATTGTGTACACATTAAATATGATATATACATAAGAGGTATATATTTTAACTCATAGCAAAATTATCTAATGATCTATAGATATATATCAACTTTTAAGTATCCAGCCAATTTAAAGTATAATATAGTTTTACATTTTTATTTACTGTGCCAATACTAAAAACTTAAAAATGATAGAGGTACATTTTTTTTTATCTCTATGATTTTTAATTTGAAAATATTCTATGTATATATATATATTATTTATCAATAAATAATTTACTAATAAAATGAGATTTTTAAAATTTTCTATATTTATATTTTAACAATACAATCTAATTTTTATTAATGTATTTTTTTTTTTAATAAAGGTTAATATTTTTGGTAACAAGAGCTTCCTGATAAACTCTGTAACATCGAAAATGGTATAGACCTTACGGTAAGTTGATTTTGAATCAGCAAAGAAAAAAAATCATATAAACATTATGTCCATAATTTACAAATTATAAAGGTGACTTATCTTTTCATTACTATTTTCAATAAGGCATACTATTGCAAAAATCTAAAAATTGTTAAAGTACAATGAATATTGGGTTGAAAGTATTTTTTTTTTGTTTTTTATTTATGATTTTTAACAATTTTATTTTTCCATTATCCTTTTTTTTTAGATATATATATACACAGATAAACTTTCAAAAGATATAAATAATTATAATATATGCACAAAACATATATTTATTCATTTTTTTATTAGGTAATAGTTAGTTGACTCAGATTCTTATTTCAATATTGGTTATTATGATCAGAAAAAAAGATGTAATTATTTATTATATACATTATTTTTTATTTAAGCTATGCTTACTATTAAAGATTTTATATTATATTAAGAAAAAAATGTTTTTTTTTTTGTAATTTCATAAATATATGTACTCATTTTGACCATACAGACAAAAATCATTAAACAAATATATCTCTATATATTTTTATTAAAGTTGGAGGAAATTTTAGAAATAATCCAACATCCTAAATTTATCACTTATTTTTTTTTCAAAAAATATATTCTACTTAAGTAAACAATTTAACATAAAATCTTGACAATGATTTAATGAATCAGCTTAGTATAGTCATAATTTTGGGTTCAAATCCTGGAAATATCCATAATAGTCAGATAAGTTAATCATCTATTATTAGTCAGTAAAAGTGTTTTTAGATTTTTTTTAGCTGGAAAAAAATTAAGTATATGAATCAATCAGATGGCTTTTAATAAATAACTATAATATAAGGGCATTTGAAATATGCTGTAAACTATGACATCAGTAGAAAGCATTGCAATTATGTTTTGCCATTTCTGTTTTTTTTTAATTATAATTAAATACAATATGTATTATCTTTATGAATTTGATTCAAAGTAAAAATTAAATTGTTAATTGTAGAAATTATTGGGCATGCTTAAATTTATAAAGAAACTTGTGGAGTTTTTTTTTAAATATATAGTATTTATAACACATTATTTACTCTAAATATTTGGGGTTTTTCCTTAATTATTTTGAATTAAAAATTTAATATATTAAATAATTTATTAAACTAAATCTGCTACATAGCCTCAGCAAATGTTTAGAACATGTAACAAACAACTTCAGTTTTAAAACAAACTGTACATATGTGATATGCGATATTTATACAAATTGGAAATGTGAAACAAGAAAAAAACTAGGCATACTTAAAACCTGATAAAAATGTCATAATCACCAACAAATTTTTCTTCATATCCCATAGTTTGTGAATTGCAGTTTTTTTATACAAAATAATATTAGAAATTTCACTTGCAAATTATTATAAAAAAATCATGTATAATGATTTAGTTTTTACAAGAAATTTATAATTATTATATTGGATAAAATCTGAATTTTAAAAGAATCATGGCTGAATTCCAAAGACTCTATGTGAGCATTTTGTTTCCAAATGATCAATGGTTAGAATATCTCATTTGTATGTTTTATGTGTGCTTAATAATGCTCACATAGAACATTTTCTGCTTAACAGATAAAAAATTTGAAATTCATTTACTTAGTAAGTATAAATTTTCAAATAAATTAGTTGTTATGAATAAAGTTGAAAATTTAATTTGTGCATTTGCTGTGTGTGTGTACACAAAATAATCAGCTAAATCTTATTATATATGTGTGTAAATTTGTATTTAATTGTATTGCTATTCAGTTTAAGGACACTATTTGAAACCCATGGATGCAAATCTTGGTTGTTACTTTTGTAATATATAGCCAAATTAATTGTGATTTTTTTTTTTTTTTTTAGTAAAAATACATGTTACTGTTAAATGTATAATATATAGAGAACATAATTCAGTATTTTGTATTATAAGAAAACATTGAAATATGCAATGTAAATAAAATTGTAATCATATTTTTTTATTTACTTCTTAACTCTTGTAATAAGAAATAGTCTGTTGGATTTAAATATATAGATTCATTTTCATGATAGATTAGCTTTTTTAACTATTTTTTTTTCATATTTGAAACTAAGAAAACAATCATTATTTCATAGTAATATATGAAGTCGTGAGATCATTCTTTCCAAAATATCCCATTATGATTAGATTTATGAACATGCTTTGATTTTTTTCTCAATATAGTTTAGGTTTGTACAAGTTTAATGATACTTATTTTATATTATTTTAGAAGTAATGTGTTACAGATTTAATGTGGAGGTATAACTAACCATTTAAAGTTTTTTTTAATTATTGAAAAATTATTTTAAAAGTTTTGACAATAAAATGTAGTTGTTTTTTTTAACAATAAATATCAAAGCATTTATTTGTAGCTGTAGTTTTCTTTTTAAAAAAAATTTCAAATGTGATATTATATAAATTGAAAAGTATAAAATACAATAAATGTCATAATCCCAGTTATTTTGTTTAATGATTACAATAGAAAGCTTAATCTTTTAAGAGGGGATAGGATAAAGAATATCTTAACAATGAATTAAATAATTCAAAGAAATTTTTAAATATATGGTTATTTATATTTACTGAAGGATTTGAGTGTTGATTTTTATATTTGAAATATAAAGCAAAGAAAAGCCTTTAAATATTGAGAATAAATGCCTCTCCAATAGATCTCTAAAAAAAGGATAGTGAAGAAAAAGAGAGCATTGGCAGGTCACCTAATAAATTGGAAAAGTTGAAAGTTTTTATTTCTTTGTTTTGTCCTTTAGCTGAGAATAATAGATGGTGCTGATCAATTTATGGACCAGTAGTTAGATGATAAATGGTTTTATTTATGAATCACTTATTTGAAAGTAAAAATCTATGGCTAATTGAAAACAGAAACAAATTTCAAACTTCTGGCATTGATTTGTATCTCAGGTCAGGAACATGGCTGAGCTAACCTGCCACAAGGTGTGGATAAAAGTGATAAGAGAACTTTTGTTTATATGATTTTTAAAGGATCTCTAATATATTTATTCTTGCAATAATTTATATTGCAAATCATTTATCTTATATAGATCTTTTTATGGTTTACATCAGTGTTTCCCAACCTGTGGTACGCGTACCACTGGTGGTACGCGAATTGCTGGTTGGTGGTACATAAAAAATAATCAATAATGGTGGACAAAAAAAAAATCATTAAAATATCATAGAAACGTTTTTTTTCTATAATTCATAAAAATTATTTTAATTAATAATATTGTAAAGTTGTTAATATGTACAGTCAATAACGATCTTTAATGTTAATGATAAAATTGAAAGTATAATTAAGAAATTAGATTTTTGGAAACTGTGTCTCGAAAACAATCAACCTGAAATATTCGAAACTCTACTTATTTTTTAATTTGAAAATAAGATTAGTCTGTCTCAAGATATACATAATAGCACATTTAACTGGATTAAAATTGCCTTTCATGGAATATTTTCCAAAACCCGAAAACACAAATGATAATTGGATTTCAAACCCCTTCTATGCAGAAAATTTAGAAAAAGCTACATCATTATCAATAAAGGATAAAAAAAATTTAATAGAATTATCACGTGACAGAACTTTACAAGTAGAATTCAAACGACACAATTTAATTAATTTTTGGTTAAACATTAAAGAATATGAACAACTTTCTGAGAAAGCTCTTAAATTATTATTGCCATTTACTAGTACGGAATTAGTAGGAAGAGCTTTTTTTTCATATATTTTTTTTTTAAAAATAAGTATTGAAACAGATTGAACGCAGCTGTAGACTTAAGGGTATACCTCGCATCTTTTGAACCAAATTTTAAAAAATTATGTTGTTCGAAACAAGCACAAGGATCTTACTAAATTTATTTTATAAAAATATTTGATTATGATAAGAAAATATATTAATTGGTTTTTTATAATTTTATATTTTTATTAAAACCATTTATTAGTAAACGAAATATGACAAAATAGTAGATAAATAATGAGTCGGATCAAGGCAAATCAATCTAAATTATTTAATTTGAAAGAATGTATCAGAAAAGGATCATACCCAGAAGTTAGACTTTCATTAATTCTTGATCATCTATTGTGGATTACTAGATGTAAGCTAGTATTTAATCATCAAAATTTTAATCCTATTAACTTCATGCAGAACAATATAAAGAAAACAAGAACAAGAGATAGCCTGATAACCCCTGAGGTTATTTTTATCATGATTTGGGACATGCTGGATTTATCCTTTCCATGGCCCAACCAATAGCAAGATGCTCCGAAAAAGAGAAAACAGACTCAAATTCGGGAAAACCAAATGAAGGAATGAGAAAACACTTTGAAGAAAATATGTACCAAATAACCTTTAATGTAATAATGTAATCTTTAATAAATTATTTTGGAAAAAATATGAAACTTTGAACAAACACATACATATAAATATGTTACAGTGAGTTTATAATTTCAGTGAGTTTATAATCCGGTGTGACGTTTAGGCATGTTTCAATGTAATTTGTCTTATTATGTGATGTGAATACATACATGGCCCCCTATAATATTTATAATGCAAATAAAATAACACACTCGCAATAACAAATTTTATGAAATACAATCATTTTTACGAAGTGATACAATTTAGCGTGATGTACTACCAAGTAGAACGCGAGCCAAAAAAGGTTGGGAAACACTGGTTTACATTAATACTATATTATAGGCAAAGAGCTGCAAATATGTTTGTTAAGAATATAGTATTAAGTAAGTTAAAAACTTTGATTAATAAGAAAAAGGTGATTATAATTGTGATGTAGATTTATGATTAATTACATAGATAAAGATTATAAATACTAAGATTCTTAAAAATTTAACGTAAAAAAAATGTTTCTAAAGAAATTAAGATAAGGAAAAATAATTTTATAAAATGTGAGAAAGAAGATAGAACTGGTGATGATAAGGATTTATTGATATAGACAAGTATGTGATGATTGGAAATGTTGAAAATTAAAGAAGGGACTTAGCAAAAAGATGTGAGGATTTTTTTATTACAAGCCTGGAAAAACAAATAGCTGAAAAGTAATTTTGGAGAATTTGACATTGATTTGAATGAATCTTATAATAATAATAATAATAAAAACAAGAAAGTAAGAAGAAAAAACAATAATAATACTAATAATTAAGATGGATATGTAAGAAGATAGACTATTGCAATTAATGAAAAAATAAATATGATTATTAATATAAATAAATATGATTATTAATATAAAGTTCACAAAAAAGTTTAGAGACCTTACATTTAGAAAATTAATTGTTGATTTAATATACATCTTAATTTAGACATAATATTTTCATCATCTTTTTAGTGTTGGTAGTCTTTTTTTTCTAGTATAAAAAATAATCCATTAAAATAAATTGAATTATTAAATAATAAACATCATTCACAATATAAGGTTGAATTTTAAGATTAAATAATTCAGATTTTGAAATCATTTTTTATTGAGCTTCTAGAAATTATCTCTTGCAATTATTATTCTACAGAATAACTTCATTGAACTACAACAAAAAATTACATTCATTAATATAAATGCATTTTTGTTGTGATCATATGTTAGACTATTTCAGTCATCTATCATTAAATGTTGAAGGTCTAGAAAAGTTTAAACTTTATTTAAACTTTTCCGAATACAAACAAATGTTAGTTAATACACTAAGACAACACAGGTTAGTAGATTATACAGTTTGGATGGTATTATTTGAGTGGTATTCTTCTTCAGATATTGCTGGCCTGACCAGTGACAATGCTAGCATAGGAGTCAAACGTACATCTTTAGATTACTGAATATCAAATTTTAAGGCAACACTATGGCCAATTGAGCTATTCTGTCAAAGGCAGCAGTCAGTAGAAATTTTACATAACATTCTATGAGAGTCAGTTCAAATCCTCCTGATTCTTCCACTTTTTTTCTTTTTTTTAAGTACTTTTAAAATTTTGATATTCAAAAGTCTAAAGTTATGTTTGATTCCTAGGCTAGCATTGTCATTGGTCAGGCCAGCAACATCTGAAGAAGAGTGAAGAATAATACCATGCAAAATGTTGTGTAATCTACTAACCTGTATTGGCTTTGTATGTTACTACTAACAGTTGTTTGTATTTGGAAAAGTTTAAATAAAATAAAAGTTAACATTTTCTAGACATTCAACATTTAATGATAGATGATGAAAATAGTCCAACATATTATCATATCTAAAATATAATCATCACAAACTTTTAGGAAAGCACTTCTGCTGTGTACCTCGTTTAGAGAAATTCTTTTATTATTGGATTAAATAAACTCATAAATTTTTCAATCAAATATTAGAATTTAATTTAATAATTTTTTTAATCTATTTATTTAATAAAAAAAATACTTGATAAAATATTTTAAAAGCAAGTATACTATTATTGTTTACATAATAATAATAAACCACCAACTATACATTAAATCCTAAGATCTAGGTGCAGTGCTGTCAGATTCAAGACTCCTCACTCATGAAAACCACAAGCTAGAAACTAGTCTGGGGATGTTGGATGAGAAGGTACTATATAGGGATTTTATGCATAAACCTTCCTGCATCCATTGATTACTCTGGCTTGCAGTGAGTGGTATTACTGTATGGAGAGTTTAGCTTCTGTGTAATCTAATAATAGTGATTAGATAGTTAATTGCTCAGAAGTTCATACATGATATGTTTGGGCACTTCAAGAGACATATCAAATACATTATTTTTATTCACTTGATCGAAATGAGAATTTTTTTACTTTTTTTTTTTTTACCTGATTAGGTAAAATTTGTTAAATTGGAAAAAATTGATTCTTTATTATATATTTCTTTCAAAATATAAGTTTGCCATCAACAGCTTTACTTGGTTATTATATATAACCAGAATCTGATTTTTTTTTTTTTTTTTAAATTGACACAATGCAGTAATAATAGAAATATGTCAAATATTTTGAAGTGTTTCCCCAAAATATGCGCTTTTTTTTTTTAAATAAACATTTTTATATATTATCAATATGGTAATCTATATAAGATTTGAAAAGTTTCTAATAGTGCATGAAGATTTAATATAGATTTATTTACTTATGTATGCACACACACACTTCACTATTGTTACATATATTTCTTTTAATCTGATGAGTTTCCTCTAGGAATGTTTAATTTTTAATATGTTCTATTGTATAAAACAATAAATTGGAGCAATTTTTGAGAAGTCTCAGAAATTTTTAGTTTATTCAAAAATATTTAAAACGCATATGAAAACTTTTTATTTGTTATAGGTATGTGTTATCATTACAAACTATGTAACTAAATTGTTCTAATTTAATTAGTAAATATTCAAAATATGACTGACAATAGCATTTACAAAAGTATAAAGAATAAATAAAACAACATTTTAAAACAATAAATGAAATTAATTTAAAGAATCTATAGAAACAAATAGTTGTTGATTATACTGTATAAAAATTCAATTTGACTGCTCCTCGGCTGATATAAGTCAGTAATCAGAAACTAGTCTGGGGATTTGGATGTGCCATTACCAGCTAGCATCCGCTGATTATTTATGCTTGCAATAGACTGTTTGGGAATAGAACAAATAGAGTGAATTACTGCTCCTGATAATGCCATAATATACATTCAATTTTTTTGTAACACCTGACATCTTATGGAGATTTTCTCATATTTAGCCATTTTTGACTATAATATTAATAGAAATTCCATTTTATGCTACAACATTAACAGTATATTTTCTATTTATGGTGCATTATGAATTTAAATGATGTTGATTTAGCTTTTAAGTAGGCAGTCTTTTTTTCATGTTGGGAATATAGTAATGAAATCCACTTACTACTGTTATTTTATATTGCTGGATTTTAGGATTTTTTTTTTTTTTAATATTTTTTTTAAAAATAGCACTCATTGATTATTTGATACTAAGCAATAATAAAGTAAAAACAATTAGTTAAACATTAAAATAGCTAATACAAAAAACACAATGAATATAAAAGAGATAGATAGTAATCGTTTGGTAATATATATATATATGATTTATTTTCTGCCTAAAAGAGTAGATAAAATAATTAGAACATCAAACAATAAAATTTGACCATCATTAGTGGGTGCTTTGATATTATTTATAACTTTTAAACAATTTATTCTTGCAAGTCAATTTTGGAGCTGTCTTTTTTTTTTAATTTTCAAAAATGTAAATTTTTTTTTTTACCATGCAGAAGTTGCAGTCCAAAATTTTTTAGCATAGGTCACATATATCTGAGAGATTCATTTATTATTAGTATAAGGTGAAATGCAAAAAATAAAAAAAAACACACTGTAAATTTTTCAGTCATAATCTAGAAATTATTAAACAAAAAAATATAAACACTAAAAAAATATTTTTCAAATAATGGAAGTAGGGATATTGTTAAAAAATACGACCAAAAAAATTTCTTTAATAGTTGACTTTGCACAATATTTGTAACCACCATCATGAATAATATTGCTATGTTCAAGGTATAAACACTTTTCACAACTACACCAATATTGCTTTGGAGTGTGCACTATCTTTCAGACTTAATTTACTATTGAATATCATACACCCTTACAAAACACATTATAACCTAACTGATGACTTAACATTTGTCACATACTGGTCATGCCCTTGAACTTATGTACCTAGTATACATAACAATATTTAATATTTATAAAGGCTGTAGCCTCAAGAACATGCGTATAAACATGTGATAGTAGGGACCTCTATGCATGTTCTTGATCCTACAGCCTTAATAAATATTACTTATGTAATCAATGTGCGTTTAAATAAATTATAATTATATTTAAAAAAAGAATTTGTTTGTATTTCTCAAATTAGTCACAACCTCTACCAATGAATGCAAGTTTTTTTTCCAACAAATGTACTTGTGCTTTCCAAGTCTGAAGTCCACAATAAATATAATCTGTTGCCAATATCAAGATCATAAACACAAAATGTGCTGTGTCGTTTAGCAAAGTTATAGGTTATTAGATTTGGGCGCTAAAAATTTCTGGAATTGAAATTTAACTGGTTGTTTCTGGTATTGGAAATCCATATGATTCCCAGACCAACTAGTCATTTTACTATTTTTATTAATAACAGAAGGTGAGTCAGTTCTAGTATCCTCAATAATAATCACTGATGGTGTTTAATGTCTAATTCAATCTTTTTGTTTAATGCATTTTCTAATATGAAGGAATAAATATTACAGTAAATTTGAGAAATATATCAGTTATAATATTTTAATTTTCATGGTGATAATAATGAAGTTTACAATTTATTGAAGAATATTTTTTTTTTTTTTTTTTGAGAATAAAAATTTAATTGTCACTTCTCAATCTTTTGAAAGCATTTGTGGTTCAGCCTTATTTTTGTACTATCACATTTTTTTTTTTTTTGACTACAAATTGTGTAAATCTATTTTTGCATTGATCTTTATAAATTAACACCATTGAAAAGAAGATTATTTATTTACTTTTTTAAAATGCATACTTATTAATTTTGTTTTTAAAAATTGTGTAAATAACACATGCTTTTTAATTGAAATGATTCTAACTTTATTTTGTTCGTAGTGGTTATTTCATGGGCATAGTAGGTTGGAAAAAGGTTTTCACTGCATGATTGCCCTCTTTTGTCCAATAACATTCATAACTAATCAATATTTATAATTACAATTTCAAATAAAACTTTAAAACTTGAAATATTCTAACCATCATAATTCATTAATAGCTTGGTTTTTTTTTTTTAATGTTATTTATAGAGCATTTAATATCTGAATCTATTTTAAACATGTGTGCATGCTTTATTTTTATTTTTTTGTAACACTTACTATTTGTGTAACTTGCTTTTTTAAATTTATAACAGAAAATTTCTACATGAATAATAACATTTAACTATTGTTAATGCTATTTTTCTGTTGCTTGTTGTTTCCTTAACAAATATTAATCCTAGTTTTTAAAAGTGCAACTTAAGTTATATATATTGCTATGATAAAATTTAATTTAATTTATAACAACTTAAGTCAATGAATAGTGGATGACCAGAAGCACTTGGTTTATTGTTTGTTACTGATTACTTTTTTTAAATAAAATTATTCTATAAATAATATTTTAAGCTTCATTATAAATATGTATATGTGGTTATATATATATAGAAAATTTGCAAACATTAATATATATAAGTTTTTTAAATGCCTTCCAGAATTTACTGTCCATATTTATAAATGTTTAAATGATCTTGAGCTATCAAGTTACTTTTAGTTGGATCACAAGTTGGATCTACATAGTAACAAATTAAAGTGTTTTAGAAAACCCTGTTCAAACTGTTTGAGTATTTACTACATTCTTGATCTTGCGATGTATTTTATTGTTGCTATAGTTACAGCTTGGCATTTAGCCAATCATAAGATTTTTTATTATTATTAAGTGCTAGAGGTTATTTAAAATTTGTCACTTTCTATCTTGTATCCTTAATCAATGTGTTCACGTCCAACATTATTTACATTTCAAGAGGTTTCTTTTTCTTTGTCTTTTTTAATTTTTTTCATCTTGAAAGATGTTATTATTTAATCAATTACTTGAGGCATTAAATAAATAAAAGTGGCTGAATGAAACACAAATTCATGGGATTATTTTAGCCCAGTATATCCATATGATATTGTATAGTGTGTACATGATATATGTAAACACTTCTAAGAGGAATGATAATTTTTGGTTTCATTTGATAACTTTAGTTTTTTTTTAATTTCCTTAATTACTGTTTGTAAGTTGATTGTGTAATAAGTATTTAAATGTATTTTATTTTTAAAGATTGCTTGTCATATCTTGTATCTTCCTTTGGTCTTTATATATATGTGTATATTTTGTTCTCTTAAATCAAATTGAAATAATTAAGCAATAAGGTTCCATAGCCAAGTGATGGTCACACCTGATCATCATTGATTATAGTTTACCATTACTTGCCATTATTTTACCACAATTTATTTCAGACTCCATTTTTGAACTATATATTGACATATTTTAAGTCCTTAAATTTGGTGTCTTTTAAACTCACACATTCATGACTCCATTTGATTGATTAATTGCACACATGTCATTTTCTCTAAAAAAAATCTTGTTATAGAATTTCTTATAATTAATTTCAACTAGCTTTAAATCCATTTCATTTTGCAGTTTAATTGATATAAATTAAAGATATTTGTTATATTACTAAACAGAAAATAATATTAAATATTATAATAATATGCACAATCATCTGCCAGTGCTTGAAGCCCATTTTCCTAAAAACTGCAAATGAAATGAAATTTTTTATTGAAGCAAGTTTTACACTATATTATTTTCCCATAAATTTTTAGAATAAATGATCAAATGTTCTGTTTTTGTGAACGTTTTAATGTGCTGCTGAATCATAATAGATTTTAATTAAATATTGTGTAATTGGGTTTTCTTATTTATGCATAATTGTTTATTGCTTTACAGGAATAAAGTCTTTAAAGCATTTAAAATATACTTCTAATTAAATCATTTTATTTTTTATAATTTATAACTAATCAAACAGATATTAAATTTTGCTCATTTTTTGTTATTTTATTTTTTGGTTGGAGATTTTTTTAAGTAGATTTATCAAGTTTTTTTTTTTTTCAAGTCTAATTTTGTCAATCATAAAATAAATCATAATAAAAATTAATTCGAAAAACGAACATTTTGAAGATGTTTTAAAATTACACCCAAATAAAATTTCAAGTTTTAATGCAAATAAACTTTGACACTTGATTTTTTATAAAATGAGATTGATTTTGTATATACATATTAATTGTGAGATAATGATCAACTAATTTTATGTATTTTTATGTATCATTGTATAACTGATTTTATTTTCATTATATTTTAAGAATTACTTTTTATATTAGTATGTTTCAATTATTCCAAAATATAATTTTTAATAAATTTTACTCTGGTTGTGGTTCTTTTATCATCATATTAGCCATTCTTAATACAGTAAGTAAATAATCTCATGGTCAATTGCTTAAGAAGTAATATGATATTCAAATAAAAATGTGAGAAGTGAGCACAATGGATCCACTTAAATGATCAAGTATCACCAGACATAAATAAATTTAATCAATATAAATTAGTAAAAAAAAATTAAGTTTACTTTGGTGTTTTTGATTTATAGTTTCTCTAGCATACTAATCCTGAGGCCTTTTAAAGCCTCTTATATCCACTTTAGGACTTAAATTGTCAACTTTTTTTATAATATATTTTATAATCTTAATTCTCCTTATCAGCCATATATTTTGTTTTTGATCTCTTCTTGTTAATTCTATTGTGCATCTTTCCATTATTTGTTGTCTTTGTGTTGTTGTTAATATTTCCTGCCACAATACAATTTATTAAATGCTTTGTTTTCATATATATAAGCATGTTTTTTTTTAAAAAAAGTATTAAGTTATTCTTATCCAAGTTTATTTTTATAATTAATTTTATCTGTTATGCTTCTCTATGCTAATAATTTTTCCTAAGTATGTATAAATGATAACTTCTAATTCATTTCCATCAATTTTTCTTTTCTTTTTTAATTATAATTTTTTGGTTTGATCTGATATAAATTCAAAATTAATACAGTCGTATATTATTTGTAAAGACAATCACATTGTCTGCACCTTTTAATCTTGATTTAGTAATCTTTATATTTATTCCATCTGCTTTCCATTTTAATGCAGAAAATACATTATATAAACTTTCCATAAAAAAGTTTTAGAAAGATAGAATTATTCTACTATATCTTCTTACCGTATTGTTTTTTATTAGCATTACCATGTAATCTGATAACTGCTGATAATTATTAGGATTAGCCTCAGATTTGATGGTATTCTCTTTTACATCATGATTCAAAACTGTAATTATAGCAAAATTCCTTATACTAGTAATTGCTATTTAGTAATCTATAATTAAATGTAAAAAGTTTTTCTATAACTTGTGGACACCTGCAATATAAGTTTTTAAATCTATTTGGAAAATTCTCCTTGCATAATATGTTTTAATCATTAATTAATATAAAATTGATTGCTTTCTAATTCATAATAGCTTTTTTTTACATGTCTTAAATATCTTTTTTAATATATCTGATATGATTCAAGACATATTTTCCTAAGAATATATGGTACTATTAGCAGTTTGGGTTATAAAGTGAGCCATACTGGTCTTTCACTCTTATTTACAAGAATCCATTTCAGTAATCCAATATATTTTTTATCATTTAGACATTCCATAAATAATTTTGCCAACAATTTTGCTATCTCTATGATGTATCATTTTTTAAAGTTTTTTCATTCTTCATAGATTTAATGGCTTGCCGCATCTCTTCATTTTTAAACAATTCAAAACAAAGCAAAACTCTCCATACAGTAGTGCCATCTTGTGCCAACAAAAGCAATCAATGGATGCCAGAAGGCTTTTTTTTTTGTTGCATTTTAATTGATACTGTTTTTATTGTATGAGATACCTTGTTTTTCTGGTGTTTACTACCATTAATTTTTTTTTTTTTCCATGCACTTTCTGATTGCATCTTGGTTTTTAATAACGATTCCATCTTTTTATTATTGAAATAGTTATTTTTCAAATACTATGATAAAAATTTGTTACCTTTGAAGTTTTTATTTTATTCTGTATTTTTTTTTCTTTTCAATTTACTACCATTTTACAGAATTTCACACATTTAATTCTTTTCTATTGGGCTGCTTTAATTTATTTTCAAATTTATGCGTGCGTGGAATGGTCTGCACCAATAGATAGATTACTGCTGTATTTATTTGCTGTTGTTTTTTTTTTTTTTGTTTCCTGAGATCTCTGTAGGTACTTTGAATAAAGTATCTATTATTTTCGTTATTGATCTCATTCAGTTATGAATTGTCTTCAAAGTTATTTAATATTTTAAAATGATTGTATTCTGGTTTAAACTCATTCTGAAATATTAAAATGATTGTATTCTGGTTTAAACTCGTTCTGAAAGTTGTAAATTTCAAGTTAATACTATCTTTCTTAAAAAGTTTTTGTCACTCTGATTTTTCTTTAACACTTTATCAATTATCTATTAAGATCATAACATTTTGAAATGCACATTTTTTGTTAATTAAACTATTATCCAACTTTGCATCATTTCATTTAATGCTTCCAATATTAAATTTCTCTTACAATTTTTTTTTTTTTTTTTTCAAAAAAGAATTTACTATGTACAATTTTGTCTTTTTCATAATTTTTTTAAATTAGAATTTCACATATCTTAATTTATCTGATGCAGTCCTATTTTTCAAATATTTTCCCATGTTTGCATTAAAATCAATCATGATAAATTTGTTTGATTTATTTAAAAGCATTCTTATATATATGTAAAGTCATCATTGTATGTTAACTTTCAAAATCCAGTTCAAACTTCAAGCCATTTATTTGTATTTTTTTTAGCTATAGATCCACCTTTCCTAGTTTGCCCAATATTATATGAAGGCGATATATATTTAAACTATAAAAGCAGAATAAATAGTTACTTTTTTTTAGCAACTTGTAAAACATATCTCTACTCAACAATTCAACATGTATAGAAAATATCTAGTAAATAAAACTAGTTGGAGAAATGTAAAAAAATCACAATCACATAGCAATACCCATAACCACTTCGAATTTTAAACCACTTGTCTATAATTGTTAACCACTTATCAGTTGTTTAGACTAGAATTTTAATATCTCAGTTAATTTAAATTTTCAAGTATTTTAGACAAACTTGGAAAGATGGAGCCATCTTTTTTTTAGTTGTTATTAAGCAATTATAGACTAGTGGCTTGAGCTTGAATTGGATTGTGAGTATTGTTATGTGGTTATAATTCTTTGTATGTTTCTCCAGTAAGCATTACTCATTGGATATTATATATACATACAAAGTTTCTTTATCAATTGAGAACCTATGAGAGCTATAACTGAGATTAGGTAAACTTTTTATTAGACTGAATATTCAATCTTGCTATTCTGATTTACACATCATCAATCTCCACAATATTTTTTATGTTTTATTTATAATGAGATTTGTTTTACCTGGGTTTATAGAATAACACATATCCAATTTTTCAATCAATTAGATTTTTCATCGTTTTTTTTTTAACTTTAAAAAGTTTTCACAATATCTTTTTTAATAGATAAACAGAGCAAAAACTCTGAAATGTGATCATGTGATGTTTTTTAATAGATGATAATTATTTTTTTCAACTGATTTAATTTCATTAACAACAGACCTACAGTAATAGATAATTAAACATCAACTCATCAAGTGGTACAAAAATCAAAAAACCCTAGGATTTTTTTAGCTTCTTTTTTCAGTCACCAATACTATCAGAGATAATAACTTTACTAACTCTGAGAACAGACATATGGTTTCATTGTTTGTCATAAGTATTGATTTAGTTGAGTGAGACTATTGTATCCAACCAGTCATTTCTGTGCTCAATCATCAAGCATTCTCCTGAATAACAAATCATGCAATTATTACTTTATTTGATAACTTTTACTTTCTTTGCATTATAAATTTTGCTACATTCAAAAAATTATTTAAAGTGTAACTTACATCAAATTGAAAATTTGTCACTTTTCATAGAACTACAAAGCAAGAAAATAGTCATGGTTCAATTTTTATTTGGTTTTTTTCTTGGGGATTAATTAACTAGAAGAAAAAGGATCAAACCTTAAATTTGGGCAAGCAGAAATAATAAAAGTTGCAAAATGGCTGGTAAATTCAAGTTAATTTAGTAAAACTTTAAATGCTTTTGACTATTAAAGCATATGATAATCTCATGACCAGCAAACTAAAATGATTAAATTTAATGAAAATAATTTTTAATACATTGGTGTTAGGTGCTTTTTTTAATTTAGAACTCAATTTAATAACAAAGCAAAACAAAGTTGTTGCTTAATTTAAATTGTGGTTCTCAGCATGGGTGCCACTATTTCCTAAGGATATTTAAGGTATTGAAAGGGATTACAATCTTAAAAGGTAATGTTGAACCATAGACAAGTATTTTTGGTATATGACATAATTTAAGTTACAGTCAATTTTAGAATATACAATTCTGTCAAGTCAATTGTACATTTGCACATGTTTGTATGTGTGCATTTGGTATATTGCATACACAGTGTAAACTCTTATTTCTGTGAAAGAGTTTAAGTCATTATGTGCAAATTGGACTCATATTTTAATCTTACTGATACTGAACTTTATGTTATATCATGGTGAAACATATAATTTTTCATCTATATTTACTATTTAAAAATATTGCTTGCTGAAATGTTATTAATTTCTCATGTAGTGATAATGCAATTAACTTTTCAGTACTTATGCAGTTTATACTTGTGCATTAAAATAATATTTCCATTTTTTTATTAAATAATAATAAAATTGTTATTTATTATTACTCATTTCTTTTAGAAAAACTAATGCCAGATCAACAAAAATCAAATAAGAAATGTAAACAATATTATGCTGAATAGTTAAACATGTTTTTATACAAGCACTAAAAAATAATGAACTACCAATGTGTCTCATTTATGAAAAAAAAAAAAATTTCAAATGAGGTTACGAACCTTTCTTTTTTACTAGGTCATTTAAAAAAGATTCACCTGGATTAGGAGTCGCAAACTTTTTATCATGAAGTGCCCCATTTTGTTTATAATCTCTCTTCTATCCCTCATTAAAGATCTGCATGGAGAATGCCTCCTCCCTCATTAAAGAGCAGGAAAGAGGTGAAAAAAATGTCCCTGAAAAATATGAAATTCTTTTATGGCTGTGGATATATTTGAACATATATTTCAATAATAGAATATAATAGACTCCACGTAACGAAAATAAAAATTCTCCTAAAAATAATAAATAAAAAAATTACTCTGACAGTTTGATTTATTCACAAATTTCTAATATTTAAATATTCATCGTATACAATAATTACTATTTATACTGAGATTGAATTCAAGAAACAATGTTGTAGTGTGTATTTTTTCTCTTCTCAAGTCATTGGAATATTTATTTACAAATTATAAAAGGGAATAAAACATGTTTTTTATATTTTTATCATGATAAAAAGAACTGTGAGATTGAAATCAAAGAACCACATTTAGCTTACAAACCGTAGTCGACTCCTGATCTAGATAATATAAATAATGACTTGCCTTATTTTCACAAGTTTCATGACAAATTTGAGCAATGATCAACATTAATAAAATATTTTTGTGTTCTCTTAATAGCAAAATAATGATTTGTAGGCCTCCTTCAATATCTCACTTTTACTTGTCAAAATAAAATATAAAAAAGCTCACACAATTTGCAAAGATTTAATTTTGCATAAATGTATTGGTGAAGTAGCCAAAAAATGCAGAAAATACATTGTAACTTTTTATAAATAATGGAGTTTGCATTATGGCAAGATGAGTCATTATTGCCATGAAAGCTTTAACAAAGAATTATTATTTTCAGAATATTTGTAAAGTATTATTATTTTCAAATTATTTTAAAGCTAAAAAAATTCTACTTACACATGTAATTGTAACTATGATAGATCACTATAGAGATGTTAAAAGAAATCATGGTTAGTTGTCAAACTGGGTGATGAATTGAATAATTCTTTTACAAATTGTGATAATTATTATAAACAAAATTAAATCACTTTCTCTCAGTGATCATCTTTTTTGAAAACTTGGTGCTGAAGATGATAAAGGCTTTTATTTGAATATTATTTAATATTGAAGTTTCTTGACTAACAAAGAATAACTGCTTGAAATAATTTTATAAATACTTTGATATTGTTGTGGAGTGTTATGGAAATTTTCAGGATGGTCTAAGTCAGGGATCGGCAATAATGGTGTTATGCTAAAGCTATGTTATAATGTTATTCTGCATGTCAATATGATTTTACCAATAATATATAACAGGGGTGGCCAAAGTTTTAGATGTTGGTAGTGACTTTTTTGGTGAAAATGTATCTGAGGGCAACTATGTTTTTTTCAGGGCTTTGGATCAGAAACCAGAAAAAAAAAAACGTTATTTTTGTCGGAATGAAAACCAGAATGGAAAAAAAACTTTCAAAGTTCTGGGTTTTTTAGAATGTACATACGAATTGGTGATTTTTTTTTTGTTATAAGAACTTTTTAGGTATTCACAAATATTGGTGATGTTTTTAGAAGATACTTGTGAACTGGTGAATTTTTTTTTTATCAAAGATATTTTACTGTGATTACTATTATACATCAGCTCCCTTTAGTATTACAATTTGTCCATGTCACTTTATAAAATATTTATTAAATTATCTATAAATAATTATTTTCTAGAGCTGGTCCTGAATTTAAAAAAAATTCAAGAAAATATGGAGAAAAAAAAAGAAGAAAAGTATTGTTTTAGAATTGCATTTAATTTTTTTCAGCTTCTTCAACATGAGTTTATTTTTGATATTATTTTAAATTTAACTATTTTTAAACGAGAATAATTTGAATTTTTACTTTTTTTTTTTTTTAATATTTTTTATATTCAAATCAGCTCGGAATTTATCACTATAATTTGTCAATGTTCATGTCACCTTTCCAGGGACCTTGCGATAGACTGGTTGACCATAGTTAACATCTTAGTCATTCCTGATATATAGTATCAAAATTGGTCCAGTTATAATGGATTTCAAAATTATTTATTATATACTTTTGGAGCCCATTATAACCAGATCTTATATTATTGGTCATTCAATATTTTAAAATACATAGGATCATATGTGAAAAGTATGTTTTAAATTAAATTGCATTTGAAAGACATGTTTAAAATTTCCTTCAGAGTGGAGAAAATGCATCTCATTGGCATTTCAAAAAGTATGTATTGTTTACAAAATTGCCGATTAATATACAGTGATTCAGAATAGCAAAGTGCACTTAGATTTCAGTAAAAAGCTGATTAATGAACTTCTAGCATTCATCATTTTGTGATATAAAATGTCAACTCGAAATTGGAAGTTTTTCATATATTCTTTTCTTTAACACTATGGACATTTGAAATTTTTCGCTATGAGAAATTTGTTTTAATTACACAATAGACATTTAAAAAGGGGGAAAACAATGATTTTTAATTTCTTTGAGATCTGAACAATATTATCAAGTCTCACATATTTGCGGACTTTGTTCATGCATTAACCTGACTGTCACTAACTATAAATATTTTTTTTCAAGTAAGTGCACTAAAACTTAAAATGTGTTATTATATAATTTTAAATAGAAATTTTTCAAATGAATTGATCAATATAATATTCTGTTTCAATATAAATTTACTATAAATGCGCAGTTGCATACGAAAGTATCAAAGGTCCAATTGAGGCATCAAAAAAAAAAATCCAAGCAAAATTAATTCTCCCTGGAAAAAAATATTTCCATCCACTTAGCTCTTATCTTTATTGTGAAAATAGCAAAGATTAAATATACATTTATTGTACAAAATAATTAGTAAATTAAACTGAATCATGGTTTTCATTTACTTGTGAGTCGCATTTGCAAAATATAGGTGGTGGCACAAATGCATGCGCTGTAATTAAAATATAAATTTTTATTATTTAAATTCAAACAGAATGTCATTGATTATTGGCTTGTATGTCATGCTTGGCACACATGCTCCAGGTTGCCGACCTCAGATTTAAGTAATAATCTTTGAAAAATTGAAGTTCTTATTGGGCACCTATTATATTTGTTTACTAAATTCAATAAAATATATTTACAATTATTAGGACAAAATGTAGCTCTTAATAAAGTGTAATCTCAAATATCATATTTATGTTAAAATTAATACTTTAAAGTGCAACATAAGATGGTGTGAATTGAACTAGTTTCCAAATTTATTGGCAATAGAAAAACAAAGTGAAACAAAGCTGCATGAAGATATAATGAAATAGTTTGATAATTTGGAAATTTCAGATTGGATGATAAACTGCATATAAGTGGTTAGTCAAGCATTGTTAGCCGAGAGGTCAGCACAACCGCCTTGCAAGCAAGCAGTTGGTTGCAGACATTTATTGCAGGTTCACCTTCTGGCCAGTACTATGACATATGGAGGGGGGGATATTAATGAATATTTTGTAGCGGAAGAATTTATTGAATTACAGAATGATGATAAATGGAAACTACATTTTAATAATTTTTATCAGGAATCATAGTTACAATTTTTTTTAGGACATTGCATTTCATTATGGGTCATTAATAAAGAATTTGTAGTATTTTTTCTTATATTTAGTCAAATATGGTTTTAATGTTGTATCATAAATTTTAACTAAACAAATAAACTATACAGAAATTATTGAATGTAGAGATTTACAACTTCAATTTATGTTTTTGAATCTGACATTTTAATTAATTAGTATCTTTTCATCAAGTCCAAGTTTCTCATTCAATATTATAAATTGACAATAGTATATTGAGAGAAAATCATGATCACAGAACAATGATGTTCTCAGATTGCATTTGTTCAACTTTATTGTAAAAGTAAAATTTTTATAGGTACTTCATTTGTATATTTACTAATATTATTCAAGTGTTATTTAGATATGTTAGATTTATACTCTTGTATTTTTTCTATTTTTATTAAATTTTTTATTATATACTTAATCTTAAAATAATTATTTTGGGTTGAAAATGTATAAAGTACTAACAAAGATGAGTGTAAAGTTTTTTTCACTAATTTTTATTAAATTTTTTTATGCTCTGTTTAAATGTCTTTTGCATTTCACATTATATTAAAATAAAATTTTATTATTAATTAAAACAATTTTTTTCTAAATTCAGTTATACATAATTTTTTAAATATTCAAAACAGTAGTAATTTTTAGCTTAAAATCACTTTTTAGCATACTTATTAAATGGGAGGTTGTACTAAAAGAATCATCTTGTTGAATATTGAAAATGCTTTTGTTTTTTTCTCTTTTTTTTTTTATGTATTTGATTGAGGATGCAATTTTTACAGTAAAACTAAAATATGTAATAATAAACATAAAATATTAAACCTCCATAAAAAGATAACATCTTAAAATGAAAATTAAAGAATTTATATATTTTAAATGTATTTATAAATTGTAAATTTTGGTTAGTTTTAAAACTAAAGCATTTTGCATGCTCTAAAATTGTTCTATGCAAAAAAAATTTTATAAATTGAATATATTATAACACTTATCAGTCATTATTAATAAGCATCTGGATTTCTCCTGTTAATTCTCAGTCCTAAATAAAAAATATCCATATAAGTGTCTTTCTTTTTTAACAAAATAAATATTAGATTATATATTAATTTATTTGCAAGTTCTTATTTAATAATAATACATTGATAAAAATGGAAAATAATAATAAATTAATACTGAATTGATCTCTTCATACACATGTGCATCTCTATATATCGCATACAAAAAATTATATATAAAATATATGATTCCCTTTTATATATATACTACTAATAAAAATATAATCAATAATTTTATGTTTGAGACAATTTATTTTAATATAACAATAGTTAAAATTGTATTTGGAAATATATACATCAGATTATTTAAAAAATCTCATATATAAATTCTCCATGAATTTTTTTCTATAAAAGTAAGTTTTTTTAAAAAATATAACTTTTACAAAAATAAAATTTATAAGTTGTATCACCATTTTAAAAATACAATTGGAAAGAAAAAGAAATCATTTATAATATGATATATCATACGATGCATAATGTATACCATTTTTGCTTTATAGTGAATTTTTGACTTCCAAAAGTGGAACCATGGCAGGCTAAGAAATAGTTAAGAAAACATTGTTTTGTATATGAAATGGAAGTCTAATTATGGAAATTGATTAAATAATCTTTATGTACTAGATGTAATCATATATATAAACAAAAAAGACTTATAAATCCAATAAATAATATAATATTTCAACCAGAGGACTGGTTTTCATCAGAAAGAAAAAAAATACACAGTAAAATGGCGATAATCAAATATATATATATATCAACTTATTTAGTAGCACTTTAAAAAGTTTGGGAATATTAATATTCAAATTTAGATAGTGTTTATTTATGTATTCACATAACTATATTTCCTAATTTGGTAAAAAGCTTGTTTGTATACAAAGATTGAATAAAATAATAGAAGCAACTAATATATTAGCATTGTATTTTTGACATCATGCAGTACAACCTTTTCAGATTAAATCTAAAAGATTATATGCAGTATCTAATAAAAAGTTGATGTTAGTTTTATAACCCATTGAGAAAAAAATGCTGGATTCATCTGTATTTAAAAGAGATCAAGTTTTTGGAACCCATTTAATTGAAGTATCTTATCAATATCTATTAAAAACTCAAGTCTCAGCAATAGATAGCAGTAATACTAATAATGAACTAAGAATATATATGAAAAACTTAGGTGAGACTCCAGTCATAATTCAAACACAGCAGTACATATTTTTAGGATAATATTTCTTAAATCATATAAGATATTAAACATAATTATTTTTACAAATTATTACTATTATAATTCTGAATGACTTAAAAATCATTTTCATTTTTATTAATTATACTGTCTGCTGTATCATTAATAAAATCAATTTTCATAACTATTTCATATAGTGTCAATTACTTATTTATTTTAATGATGTAAAGTATTTACTTTAAATTACATTGAAATCATATATTTGTCATAATTTTTTCCAACTGTATAATTGTAAACAAACTATTTAGTTTTATGGTTTGTTGTTGTTAAAAGTTTCAATTGTTTTAATAGTCATATTCATTACAAAAATCTTTAGAAATGCCCATTATTATGTGTTTTTAATTTTTTTTTTTTTTTAAAAAGTTGGATTTATTTATGTTGATGTGGATGTCTTTAAAGCAATCTAAATTTTTCAATAGGAATAAAAAACAAAGCAAAAGTAAAGTGTTTCCATGATAGATAGATATTTTTAGATGAGTAGTATGAAGAACTCTGTTGTTTTAGAATGAAGTTTTAACACCAGGAACTCATTAAAGTTATTGTGTAACTAATATGAGGTGTTAGAATTAAGAAAGCATGCAAGAAGAAGTGGCCAATTATCACTAATAATGATCAAGGGTACTACTAATGGTTTGGTTGGAATATCTTTTTAATCTTATATCCTAAACCTTCCTTTCAGAAAATAAATTAGAAATTTTATTTTATTATTTACATATTTATAATTGATTTTTTTTATATCTTCTGTGTCTTAGTACTATATCATTTTAAAATTACATATTCATAATTTATTATTTCTAATTTTTTTAATATTAATTTTTTTTCTAATGTTTTAATTGGAAAACAGTTTTGTTTACAATGATAATCATATATATATTATGTATAAGGATCTTTTACTTACGTTAATGAATTTTCTGCTTAAGTCATATTTTTACATAAGTCAGATATTCATTCCGGTCCATGTTTTTATTGGCTAAATTACAAAATATAAAATTTTTTTATAAAAAAAGTGAAAATAAGCATTATAATATATCATAAAGTTCACATAGCATGCTATCTTTACTTCAAATATATGTTTATATGAGGATAATTATTTCTTTATATATTTTGCTAATTCAAACAAATAAAACTACACTTTATAAATTGAAGTTTTTTATTGAAAAGAAAAGCAATAATATAAAGTGCACTGAAAAAAATAAAATGGAAAGACTAATTTTAAAACAATATATTTACTTATATATAAAATTTGTTTTATGTTTATACGTTTGTAATAACGATATGGTTTCATTTAAAAACTATTTATTATTCCATTGCTTTGGAGGTTGTTTTTTTCTTTATTCATAATAAAACTATTTTTAAAATATATATTGTATATATGATATCAGCAAACATACTTTATAGCAGAAATACATACAGAAATTAAATATCATTAAAAATCTGTTTCTGGAATGAAATTTCATGTGATTTAAAAAGATTATTATATATTTATTTCTTTTATTCAAATTATATTATATACAAAGTACTAATTTTTAGATACATTCCATACCGTATATAGTATAAATATTTAATAGTCATTCGATCCTGTTTATTCTTGTCTATTTTTCCTAGTATTTTCTTAAGTATTGCCAGTAATATGGAAAAAAACATTGTAATATAAACAATGATGGGCTGACATATCATCATCTCCTGAGATTTGAAAAGGAAGTTAAATTTAAAATAAACTATCATGGTTGTGAAAAAATATATTTTTGCTTTATCTTTGTAATAACTATTCCAGATGTTGCAAAGAAATTGTTTAAAATGACTAATTAAAGAAACTAAACGTTGTCAACTCATTATACTCGATTATTTTTGGAAATAATTATTGATATTTTCTTGCATCAATATATATATATATATTGAGTTCTATACCACAGGGTTATTATTATTTGATCATTAACAAAATTAAATTTATTTTTGTGTTTATTAAGGGTGCATAGTAATATATATTTTATGTATGCTTCATCGTAGAATTATTAAAAATAAATACATTAAGTGGCCCTGGTGTAATGGTTAGTACATTTGCTTGCTACACTTAAACATTCAAATGTAAATAAAATTTAGACTTTTTTTTCTAGTAGCTGTCTCATTATCAAGCTAATAATAACTAAAGGAAAATTGCTAAAAGTCTCACCAATTAATTGCTAGCCTAATGAGTAAAGCCTATCCCCTCACTGTTCTTTTTTGAGAAAGTATTAAAGATGCCTTTTTCCTGGTGGTTGTTTTAAAGCTGCATTAACCTTTGTTGTTGTTATAAAATATTTAAATGATCCTTTTTTGAAAGTATTTTAAAATTTGTTATAGAATGTAGATGTCTTCCTCAGTATTTATCAACAAACAGTCCAGTTTCTTTATATAAATTCTGAGTATAACCAATCAATTATAATATTAACTAAGTTGACTTGCATTATTATAACATCTAGAATATATAGTAAAGATAAAACAAAATATTCTAGATATAGCTCATAGTTAGAGTTTTAGATATTTAAATTTGGGGTGCTATTTCTGTATATTTCATTTATATGAAACCAAGTCACTAATAAAAGCAATATCATAGTTTTAATCATATGCGTCAGTATTGACACATTCATAACTTACATTTTAGAGAATTTTTTAAAATTACAATTTCAAAATCAAATAAAGTACTTTTTAAATACTAATTTAATAAATCAATACAACAACATTACTCTTTTTTTACTTTCAAAAGTGGGCAAATAATTTATATATATAAATAATTTTTCTTTATAAATCTTGTTTTACTTTATGAATCAACCCCCTCCATATCCACGTTATATAATATATTATTCTACATATCCATATATGTTTCAACCATCTGCAATCATTTTGTTATTCATATAAATATATGCAGATTTATGATTTATATTTAAGAAAAACAAATAATAATTAATATTAAAAAAATCACTGAAATTTATAGTTATTTTCTAAATCTAAAATAATTATTGTACATATAATTCAATTTATCTTTGCCCTGTTGTCGTCATTTAATATCTTTTTGTAATATGTTTATATATATATATTTGTACATTTTTAATTTTTTATATCTTGTATTTTTTTATTTTATTTTTTAAAAAAACCTTCCAATTACCTTTTATTATTTATCTAATCAATTTAAATATTTCTCATTATATTTAATTAGACATAAGCATTTTTAAAATGATGATAAAGATTTGGTAAGCAAGCAGTTAGAGTAAAAACAAAAAGATGATAATTAAGTATTAGGAAAAACATTTAAATTGAATAGACATTTAGAGTAAACTGATTGGAAAAGTTTTTTTTTATTAAAAAAAAAAAAAATAATAATAATAATAATAAATATACAAAAATTAGTATGTGTACAGATAAAGCAGATATGTTACAAAAAAAATAATATGAAAGGAAGTTATCTGGACAAAGCTGATTTGAATTATATATATCTATAATTATTTTGGAATTAGAAAATACTAAATATATTTATTTGAGTGAATTTTTATGTTATTATATGCTTTTATATTAACTTGCCCTGTCTATATTTCAATCGGAATGTTTACATTTTTGAATTTTTAACAATCAAAAAAAATTGTTCCTGTTTAGAACTCTAACTCACTCACATCCTTAACTTCTCAAGAAAAATCTTTAGCAACTAAGTCAACACAAATATTGCATTTGTAGAGTAAAATTTTGTTAATATTCTTTTAATTCATAGTTAATTAATTAAAAGTAAATATTATCTACTAAAATATGAATTATTCTTTTGAAATAATTAATATTTCATAAACATTTTGTCAAGAAAATAATAAATGTGTAAAAAAGGTTAGAGAATTAATTAAAAAAGCCAGTACAGCCAGTACATAAATATTTTTATATAGTAGATGGTCACATGATATTTAAATTTAGAATTTATTCGTTAGAGAGTGTATTTTTTTATTTTCATGTCTTATTATTAAATTATAATTTTTATCAATTTTTTTTCTAATTTTAATTATTTTTTAAAATAATATGTAAGTATAACTAAATAGTTAAAAAAAAAAAATCTGTAAAAAAAAAACTTTTCAAAATAATGCTTTTATATAACCAAAATAAAAAGTACAAAATAAAATAATCCACTTCTAGGTTAATTTGCCATTCTTGGAAAATATCAGAGATCTCAAGAATCTAGTCTTATTATAAAACAATTGGAAATTACAGGAATATTGTCATTTCATAAAGCATAACAGTTATGAAGCCAAATAAGATCTTTCTCTTCATTAATTCTCTATGGAAGCATTCTGGAAAGATTTCAATTCTACATTGGCTATTTGAGATTATTTTAAGAAGTACGTGCTGATTTAATGGATTTGAGTATAAAAGCAAAAAATTATAAAAGTTTATTTTATAGAAAAAGATATACTAGTACATTATTTCAACTAATTTTTAAAATAAACTATTTGTTAGGAAGCGTATTTTATTATGAATCAAAAGAAAAAGAAAAAAAAAAAAACTTAAATATTAATCTTGTGAAAAAAAATTTTTAATGAAAGAAAAAAATATATAAAATTGAGCTTGCTTCAAAATATATTCATAAAAAATAAAAAACTTTGAATCTGGTTCAAAAATTCAAATAAAATATATATATTATTACAAGAATCTTTTTTTTTTTTTAAAAAAAAAATTGAAACAATTGTGTTAAAATCTGATTCTTTTTCTTTTAAAGTTTTCTGTTGGTTTTTTTTTTTTTTTTAGTATAAAAAAGCTTTATAAATATTAAATCAGTAGCATCATCTGTTTATCTTGAATATAATTGGTATATTAGAAAACTAACCTTACTTCTTATAGTGTTTATATATATATAAATCATCCTGAAATTAATTTTAAATTTAGATGTGCAAAATTTTTGAATTTCATGTAATTATCTTTTGAACTTAATAAAAATTGCTTTGCTTTATGATTTAAGTTTAAATAATGATGTCATATAAATGATATGAAGAATGACATATCACTATGTATGGAAGCAAAGCTTCAAAATGTGGAGATAGTGAGGAAAAAGGAGAGAGATGGCAGGATCTCAATCAATATACCAATAATAGGATGGAAGAAGTAGAGGTCAAGCAGCAACAATTGTTAATGGAAGAAAAGTATAAGAACCTGCAACATGATATCAACAAAAACATTGAAGTAGTAGGCAAAAAGCAACAAAGCTGCGATGGCAAAATTAAAAGCTAGAATCGTTGTTATTAAAAAATGATGGTAAGATAGAAGGTTTTCAACAGACAGTGAGCAAGATTGAACAATATATGAGTGAACCTGCAAATTATCAATGCCATTAAAGAGGAGCAGATGGCCAGGATAGCCAGGATGGATGAAGTCAAGATCCATATGAGTATGAAAGAAAAAAATGAAGGAAAGAAGTTCATAGAGCTATAAATGAAATATAAGGAAAATTCAAAGACGAGAATAACAATAAATGAGAAAACTATATTAAAGGCTTCAGCAGAAGTAAAAAAAGAATAGAGGGATATGAAGTAAGGGATAGAGGGATATGAAGTAAGGGATACTGTTTGCAAAACACTGAATCAGGGATGTAACAATCAGGATGTAGAAAAAGAAAAGGATAGTCATGATGGTCTTTGGGAGGATAAATTAAAAATAGGGAAGGATAGGTCCCCTCAGTCTAATGTAAACCATTTCCTAAAAATCAGAATATTCTAGGTATCAACTAGCTTAGAATACTTCCAAATAAACCAAGTATTTGAACCAATCAAACTGGCCATTGCGTGCAGTCACCTACAGGGGGATGCACAATCATGGTGGGAATCCTTGTTTCACCATCCTGTAACATTTGAAAGCTATAAAGAAGCCCTAATAAAATACTTCTGGAATGAGAAATTACAGGAGACCATCATGTATCAAGTAATGCAGGAAAAGTATAAGGCAAATGGGAGTGAAAACTTCCAGTAAGGCAAGTGGCCAAACTAAGAATGTTAAATGGATGCAATATATCAGAGGTCATATTGTTCAGATAATTTGCCATAATCTGTCTTTAGGATTGAGAAGATATTATTAATTGCTAATATTAATGATGGTGATAGAACCAGTCGCAGAGCTTTTAGATGCTGTGGACATGAGTTATCAAGGCTGTCCACCCAATAAAGCATAGGCATTAATGCAATGAGCTGAGAAAGAGACAAGAACAATTATGAATGATCTCATTGGAAGGGGAGGTTGCAATCTAGGAGCCAATGTTTAGTGCCTATGACACCACTAAAGGAAATATGATTGGGGACTAGTTATGTCAATATGAGGAAAAAGAGCTCAGGCTACCTTTGCCTAGGCCAGGGTGTAGCAAAAGCTTCAGGTAGTAAATACAATATTAAAGTCAGTAATGTAATTTGAAGGTTGGTGATGTGGATTTATAGTTTCTATGTATTGTAAGTGTAGGTTGGTGTTTATCTGTATTTTTCCATACTTTAGCGTTGAGGGTGTTCAGTATATCAGTTGAAGATCTCTGTGTAGTCTGGAACTTTCTGTGGTGCTATGACAGGTTATGTCTATATACTAGGAGATGCATAATTTTCCTATATAATCTGCAGAGATGAAAAATTCCTCTGAGATTAACACTTTGTTAAGCACACGTTTCAGCAAAGGAAGCTGACATGGTTAAGAGAGAGACCCTTATCCTGGTAATGCACAAGATCCTCTAAGACTCCAATAAGTAATGGGCAAGGGTGCATTTACTTTATTCTTATTTGGTTGCTTTGTATAGTTGTTATGGGATTCTAGATGAAGGATGGATCTTTATACTGATGCTATGTGTCTCGGATATCTCTACATTGGGGGTCAGGAAAATGGTGTGCTTGTAACCACATATGGTAATACTTAGAGGATGTAGATTTGCATCACAGTTGTTTGAATATCATGTCTGTAATGTTCTAATGCTTATCGCAGAGGGAGAAATTATAAGAATGCTCTTATTTTTGTATTGGGACTTGAAAAAAAGGTAGTCAGATAGTTGAGAAATGAAATGGGTATTCCCATTTCAATGCCTCATGAAAGGGGGTGGGGATATTGTGACTGGCACTCTTAGAGTCTCTATAGTGAAAGCTTTCAACCATATATATATATTATCTAAGTTATATTAATAAATTAAGTAAAAAATTATACAAGCATTCTATTGAATGAATGATGGTGGTCTGTGCCGATATCTTTATTTACTCACTGGAGTAAAGTGTTATAAGAGTTATGATTTATAATTTTGATATATGATTGTTTTTTATTTTTAATTATTGCGAATTTTACCAATTTGTGTTTTTAAATTGTTTACAAGCGAGGATATATATATAGTAAAGGAGATAGTCAGTTGTAAATATTCTGCATGTCTTTTTTTTATTTTTGATGTTTATCTTTTTATTATTATTAATAAGTTAAAATAAATGCAGGTTGTTATTGTATAACTGAATTTTAATTTACACTTATGGATTGAAATGGTCATCCTGTACTTTGTATTTTATTTTAAAAACAAAAATGTAAAGTAATTGAATGCCAATATCGGCAAAGAAAATCTAGAGTGATTTTATTTTAGATGTTTTTTTTATTTTTAATCTTTGTATTGATGGGAAATTGAAAAAGCTTTTCCATTGTATTAAAAATTAGAAAATTGGTGTATACGGAACTCCTTGATAAAGTAAGTGGATCCGAGTAGAAAATTAGATAGAAATAAAAGAAAAAAGCTGTACCAATTGTTGTAATCAATTAACCAAGGATTTAGAGTTGACTAATGCAATAGTGATAGGGGGATACTCTATTTTTTTTGTGTTAAGAGTGCTATAAATAGTGTTCAACAGAGACTGGGGGGATCTTATCTGATATATTTTATTTGCCTTGCTATTATTTGTTTTTGGTATGCTGTGTGAGTTCTGCCGTGAAGTACCCAGGTGATCCAGTATTGGCTGAACTGGAAAAAATATAGACAAAAAGCCTTATAGAACTTTTATAAAAGGGGAGAGTTGCCACAAGCTTCTAATTATCGTCCCTTCAATGTGGTAAGATCAGTCCTTGGGTGATCGCAGCCATTATTACAAAGATTTTTGAGAGGAAGCTGAGAAACATGAAATGTCAGGGTACCAGCCCAATTCCTTCTTCCCTGTCACAATATAACCACCAATACCAGCTGATGATAATAAACACCTCAAAATCTATGTTCTGCTGAAAAGTCCTTACCACCTTGTTGCTGGTTTTATAGCACACTCAGAAGTTCCGGAATGCGGAGATGGTTAATATGAAGAAGCTGGATGGTATAATTATTATTTTTTGTTTTATTTTATTATAGCCTTAATCCCATGAATTTTATTCATTTATATATTTCTATTTTATATTTTTCTTTTAATACATATATTTTATCTAGTTTCTCCATAAAATATTTTGTGTTGAATATTTTTAACGATTATCCTAAATAATTTTTGGGAAAGCTTGTAGGTGGATGTGTGTATATATATTATTGTTTGTATGCTTTTAACACTGATATACATATCCACTTCATTTTTGAAAAAGAAAATTTATATTTCTTAAAATGGTTTTCTTTGTTGTTTATGTGTTTATATGTGCATTAAAATACTTAACCTGTGTGCGTAGTTAGAAACGTAGACTACGTTATTCAAAGGTATTTAAATGAAGAAACTAGGGAGGGATTTTTGTATTGAAACTAAACCAGTTTACTTTTTTTTTTTTTTATCATAGCTCTTATTTAATAAAATATGTTTTATTCATGTGTTCAAATGATGGTGGATTTATTAGGGGAAATTAAATATTTATTTTTTTAAATTATTCAGTTGCAGGTGTTTCATCCTATTTCTCTCTCTCTCCAACAAAATTATACAAATTTTTTAAATAATATTGTAATCCACTATGTGCCTGATGTCCGGAATTGACTGAGCAAAAGCCTATGGGATGATACTTTATCGGGTTTTTAAAAGTTGTCATGCTGACATCTTTTCTTTAGGGTTTTCTGTTTTTATTTTGTATGTTGCATTGATAGTGGTATATTCTTTCTGGAGAGGATTTTCTCTTTCCAAAAGTGGCACGTAAAGGCAAGGTTAAAGTTCTGCCTTTCAAAGGTGTGCCACAGCCAACCTTAGGATATCAATTAGCATAGCAATATATTTTGGGTAAGGGATAGATCAGGAGACATAATGGTTTTGGTTTGATCTCTCTCATTGGAAACTTCAATTAAATAGCTTTAATTCATTTGTTTTGGAGTTTAATATTGAATTTATTTTGATGCCATATTCTGATGCGCAACAGTAACCTCGTGTTCGATTTTGGTGTACATAGTATGAGTTTACAGGGTAGGCATCAACCAGTAGACAAGGTTCTAGAAAATCACTATTAATAATATTCCCTAAGTATTTCATTTTATGACAGTCAGCGTGATATTTTAAGAATAAATATGTATGTGTTGAAACATGTATACTATATATATATAAATTAATTCTTAAACTGCTGGTTAGACATTAAATTTTATCTAAAGCGATTTTGTAATTAATATATTTTAGATTTTAATTTGATTTTTTTTTTCTAGTTTAAACATCGCATTTTATTTTTTAATAAGTCTAGTCTTCAAGAAAATCAAATAATTTTAAGTTTGAGTTTTTAGTATCTTTTTTCCTTCTTGTTATTATTATCTTGGTTTATACATAATACTTAAATGTGAATGGCACCACTGTATAATTAGGCTTTTGCAAGCAGTGCCAATAAATTAAAAGTTTCAGAAAGGTAAAAAAATGCGTGAAAACACCTATTTTGAACACGTTTTATTTGAATATATACTTAGCTTTATATCTGTTAATTTCCATTAGTTAAAGTATTTCTGTTTGATTAATTTAATAACTAAAAGATGTTAATTTTAAACACACAAAAAAGGAATATTAATAAGAGAAAATGAGATAATTTTCAACATATATGTATATGTGTCCATAAGTATAATGACATAAATGCATTTCACAAGTAGATAAAACAATTGTTAAATAACCTATTGCAAGAGAAAAGGTATCACCAGCTGGCATTTCTCACAAGATTTGCCTACTTACCAAGGTCTGAAGATTTCAGCAGTTTTTTTTTTTTATCCTCAAGTAAGGATAGTTTAGTTATCAATTTACCAACCAAATGTTGAGGATTAACTAGATTGATAGTGAGATGACAGAGAAAAATCTTAAGGGTCATTGGGATTTGAAACAATTTTTGAAACTTTATCCATCATGTTGAGCAGGTTTCTTCCATTATATTATGGTATCCTTATATAAATATAAATTGCATTTGTGTTTATAAAAGAGATAAAAGTATAATAACAGAGCAATTCAGTCGGAGGATTGTTAGTTTATAATTATATTATCAACAATTGCTTTCAGTTTTTTATAGTCCATAGATAAGATATATTTTTGGATCAATTCTCAATTAACAAAAAGAATAAAAAAATTCAGTTTGGTCAGTTGAATGGAACTCTTTTGCTGAACCTGCTATATGGGTGTTCAAATCTTGAGCAACTATTATTTTATTGTTATTTTCAGAAATGCTGTTCTCAGGACATTATCATCCATCTTTAAATTATGGTTCATAACCCACTTTTAAAATAAGTGTAACTACTATATGATTAAGAAAAAAACAATTAAAATCATATATTTCAAAATTCAGTTGGGAAAGTTTTTGTACTTTGCCAAATTTAAATACAAACAATAAAATAAAAAATAGATGATAAATTTATGGCCATATATGCAAACATGGGTTTTTCATTAAAATAATTATTTTATTTTTGTTATTATTATTTATAGAATTATCAAGTTAATTTATTAGTGATCATATAAGTAGCATTTTTCCAGAGGGACATATCTTCTATTTTCAGATTCATTAATGGAACATTCAGAATTGTGACAATAGAATAAAAATCAAACTTTTTGTTTGTCAGTCTTTTTTTTATTGTATTGTGTTATATTTTACATGTACTATTATTATAAAATTTGGTAGTTGTCACCTACACCCAATGTGGACGCTTGATGGTGGTGTTTCTCTGCAAAAGCACAGGAATATGCTGTTTACGCAACCCAAATTATAGCCTATAGAACAGTTCTGTTCATATTAGCCATTTGCAGGCCTAGATGGCATTGCACACTGTGCTTCACTTCACTATAGAAATAGTACGCACTTCACAGATTTCTACCATAGGATGTGAGAGTGTATGGAATTCAACTGGCCATAAGTGTTTTTATGTGCATTCAAAGTAACGATCTTACACCTTACCTGATGTACTATTGCATACTAATAATTATAAGCCTATCGCCACATTTCCCTATGCATCTTTGAAGGTGAAAACAATTGTAAAATGTTATGTCCCAGAACCATTTCACATAAATCACACAGAAAGGCACGTTTGCGGGAGAACAGCTACGAGAGTAATGAAATGGCTGTTGTACATTGCTTTGGAAATCATAATCTTGGTTTGGTCAGACCAGTGCATGTATTGGTTGATCCTTCGGTTCGGCAAAACCATCCTTTTCTCCCCACCTTCCAGCACTATGTGCTGAAAGCTTAGTTTGCTCATAGTAGTGCATGTATTGGCCGATCCTTCAGATCAGCAAACCATTGGACACCCCTTGCATGCCAGCGCATAGCACTGAAATGTGTAATGTAATTTAGAAAATAATGTTCGTAAATTTTTTAAAAATATTTGAAAAATTGTCGGAGAACAGAAAGCAAAAAATTATTGGCCTGGTAACATTACATTTCATTATTTTTGCAAGCAACAAAGCCATCAAGCAGCTACATTGGGCGTAAGTCACAACATTTTAAAATTCTATACTACTCTTCAGTCTATACTAGTTGTTAAAAAAAAGAAAAATATTAAAATTGAATTTTTTTATTTATACAAATCTTTATCTAGTGAGATGATAATACTTCTAAAAATATTTTTTGAAAAAAGGAAAAAAACAAATTTTTTGATTAAGCAAAGGATTATGCTGATTTTTTATTGGATTTATTTTTTTAAGAGAGAGAAAATATATTTGGCAATTCCTTTTAGGATTTTGAAATAAACTGGATAGGTTTTTTATTCTAGTGATGGAGAGTAAGTCCATTATCAGGCTCAATATAGTTTATACAAATTCTAAACAATTTACCTTTTGGCTATTAAAAATAGAAGTAATACCTCCAAGCATATCATATATACTGTATTTGAGAAGACCCACATGATTATTAATCAAGATGCTTTGTATCCACATTTAAAAATTTTGTGTTGGAAATTACCTATATAGAACTTAAACTGATTTTTAATTTTTGAGCATTTAGTAAAATGTGCATATATATAATCAGAAGTTTTAATCACTTCTATTTAAGTCTTTATTTTTTTGGAAATAAAAATCATTAAAAATAAATGAAAAATCTAGATGAAATTTTATTAATATTTCTCATGTTAAATTTTTTTTTTAAAAGGTTATACTTATAATTTGATGTCAACAATTTTTTTTTTCAATTGAAATACAGATTAGTAAAAATTATTTTCTTTTATGATTCAAATATTAAAACAAATATTTAATAAAAGTATAGTTAATAAAATCACACACACTTATAGTTAAGTAATATAATTTAGGAGATTGTGAATTAAATTGCAATTAAATGTTATATTTATTTAAATATATATTATTTTTCATGCAATTTGAATGCAAAAATCTCTTGTTTGGAGTAAGCTTAAGATGGATACTGAGTTTTTGAAAGACATTTTGTAATATTCAAATTCTCATGAGTTTGTTAGATTTTCTTTTTTGATTATCACGCATTAATCCAATTTTAAATTGTTTACAGATAAAAAAAATTATGTAACATGTTATTAAAACGTTTTGTTTCTTTAATGCAATTTGTTGCTCATTTGTCATGAATTGAGAAGAAGCTATTAAAAATTAAAAACAATTTAACCAGTAAAGAATTTTATTTAATATCTTATGTGTATAAAATTATAACATATAGTAGGTGTATGTTAATAATTGCTTAGAATAATATCTATAATTAAAATTTAATCAATAAAGCTTTTTAATAGCATTGTATGAATGTTGTTTTACAGGAGTTTCTGTATGAGAGGACACATTGGGCAATGTCAATTTTATTTTTAAGTCTCATAATATTAATAGTTAGGAATTAATATTTCATTTGCAAAATTTCTTATCAATTCCTGATTGTTAAATTTGTATTATTTTTAAAAAATTTTTAATATTAAATAATTAAATTTTTCTAAGCTAAGTAAAGAAACTTGACTACTTATAATCTACCTTTTAAATATGTATATAATATAAATACAACAATTGGAATGGAAATAATTACTGCATCTCAATTAGTTAATTATATTAAATCTAGTATGAAAGATATACATTTAACAACTGATGAAGCAAACAAATTGATATTAATGAAGATTGCAATTTTTGTCAAGTCAAAGAACCTTATTTTTAAAAGACAAAATAAGGAAACCAATTCTTACAATTTAATTATTATTAATAAATAAGAACTTTTTATAAAAGACATTACTTTTATAAAATTTAATTAAATAGGAATTGTAATAAAGAAAAAATACCCATTTAAAGAAAACTAATTTTAGAATTATTATTGCACATTTCCAAAAAAAAAAAAAACCCAGCATTTATTATCCAACTATAGGGTTCTTATATGCCCCTGTATATATATACATTTGTAATATTGATATCAATACTATATTTTTTTTTGAAATTTTGTCTCTTAAATTCTTTTCCCAAACATAAGTGAATACTATATACTTATTATAATATTTAATAAAGATTGAGTGAAAAGTAGAAAAAAAAATCGATGATATTCATTAATTGATTACTAAGTGTTGCTGGAAGACTATATAAAGCCATTATGTTTTTATCTAGATTATTATCAACATAATGGTAGTCATATACTTGCACACATAATATTATGTATAAAACTTTAATGCACATCTTTCTGTCTGTACATATATGGTAATCTAGATTGATGAAATAAATTGATTTTATTCCCCCTCCCCCTTTATTTGTTTGTATTAGGTTTTTTTTTATACTTTTGAGATGATTACTAATATCTTGCTGAATAAAACAGATTCTGGCTATAAGCCAAACTTCAACTGTCACAGTTACTTTGTTATTGGCTGGTTGGTACTGGTTAAAAGCACCGAATTTTGATTTTTAGGATTGTGTCTGAATGTTCATTTAGAAATGTAATTAAAATTATTATTATTTTGGCTTGATACCAAAATTCTGGAGACATTAAATGTATACAATCATCTAAGAATATTTATCCATCATTCCAATAACTTTTTTATTATATCTAATTATTATCTAACATATAAACGTGTGTATGTGTGTTTTTAAAAATACATACGTTTGTGAGTGGTTTAGTATTAATGTATTAAATGTGGAATTTGGATGCAACGATATATTTGTCACGTTTTTCTTTTAGAATTGTAATACGATTAATTGTAAATACAAAAAAAAAAAAAAGTATATTTTATTTTTAGACTAATGCCTTCACATGCACCATATATAAATTGTTTTGTAACTTGGTTTAATCATTCTAGTGTTTGCAGAAATGTTGTATGGCTATTTTATTTTGTTCTTATGATTATTCAATTTATTTGAAATCAATATAGTTTTCTGACAAAGTTTAATTAAATAATACATCTGTATAAAGAATTATTATTATACACATACTATCAAAGTTCTGATTGATTTACTATAATTAAATATTGCATATCACAAGGCCCTTATAGAAGGCCTTATATAATCTTGTCAGCAGAATAATGCTAAATCTTTTAAACAAGTGAATCTAAATTTACTAAAATAAAATATCAGTTATAATAATGTGTAATCCGTGGGTTACAGAGGGAAAAAAAATCGAGGGGTCTGAATCGTGGAATTCACAATAAATGTGTAACAATGCAAAAATATTAATTTTTTTTTTTTGAAAAAGTAAAACTAAAATCAATAATTAGTATTTCGTCATTTTCGTTATAATCCATTCATTTCAATATATTTTAAAAAATCATTTAATACACTTTTTTTTTTTTTTTTTTAAAAAAATTACTTTATGAACCATTTGTTTTATTTCATTTATCCTCCTACTTTTCAACCATATTATATAATCATGAGAGAATTTAGTAATAATATTGTAAAGGAAGCTTTGAGAATAAATAGCAAACTATTTAGCACTATAAGTATTTTTTTATAGACAACTTCCATATTTCTTCATTCTTTTTTATTTCATAAGTAATTTCATATAAATAAAAATGCAATAAAAGACAAATAACCGCAAGATGCATTTCGTGCTGAACCAGCACTCATCAGTTGGGCCAGGTCATCATTTCTCATATATATCTTTATTACATGAAGATTATTTATGTAAAGCAAATTGTCTCATTTTTATTTTCAAGCGTCAATTTACTCAACTCCCAACTTTTACATTATCAATTTTTTGATAAACACATAATGATTATTATTAATCATTTATTAAACTAGAGATTTTCTCTAGCACAGATATAAACTTTAATCCAAATTAAAGATTAATATATCTGATTTTCAGCACACACACATGGCTATTTATGTTTTTTCTTCTCCCATGCGTAATATCTTTTTTATAGGTAGATAACTTCCATACTTCTCCATTCTTTTTTGTGATTGAGACAGTTTTAATAGCAGAGAGTAAATATGATCAATTATTGATTGTAAATGGGCTTAATGATTTATTAAAACAAGGTGCAATATAAAAATTAATAGGCAAAAGACAGGATAATGAAATGTTCTGAGAGAAATTAAAATAACCCATCATGGAAAGAAAGAGAAAGATTAAACTATATCACATCTTTTAAATACTTAGGAAGTTATGATAGAAATAGAAGAGATAAACATTAGAATTGCACTTACCAAACAAGCTTTTTAATAAGAAATGATCATTATTAAACATATATTCTTTATCAAGAGCTACATCAGTAGTGTGGCAATTTATATGGGTCAGAGACATGGACATTGCTTAGATTAAAAAAAAGATAGGCTTTGAGAAGTGATATTGTTATGACATTATGAAATTCCCATAGACAGTCCGAATTTAAAAAGTGAGTATTGAATCTGATAGAAGTATTTGGAGGTCATCGCTCTGAGAAGAAACATTAAGGTTAATCACTTGATGAAATCTTAGAATGCTATTATTTGTTGTTAGGAAATGTTAGAAGGAAAGCCAACAAGAGGAAAACCTGGGATGGAATATGTGGATGTAGTTTGGGGAAAATGGCCTTATAAATTTGTAATAAATCTAGCAACTTAGGAGTTGAGCAAAGAAAGAAATATATCAGTATATTTTGTATCCAATTCTTCCAGAAATGTAAAAAAAATGTTAATAATTTAGCTCTCTTGATCATATATAATTAACAATTTTGACTACTGATGGTGTAACTTTTACTACTTGTAAAAAAAAAAATTTGCATAATATTTGGCAATGAATTATGCACACAATGTATAAATAGTAAAGCATGCTTTGGAAATTGTATGTGAGCATAATCTTCCATCAGTTATTAAATGGCATCATTCATTTTCCAAATAAATTTTTACTTTTTTAAAAGTAGCAGTTTCAGTTGTTTGTGAAGTTCTTTGATAATTTCAAAATTCCTATGGGTAAGTTACATCTCTTTTGTTCATACTTTCACCAAATATAACAAGAGTAGCATATTAGTTCATTTTGTAGATTTTCATCAGTAATGTCAGTCCATCTTATCATTTTGTCATTCAAGATAAATTAATATTTTTGAATTTATTTTGTTTTTTTTATTTATTTATATATACATATATTTTTTGGACACAAACTTCTACTTGTTCAATTCTCTTTGATAAATTCTCCATCTACAAATAATTTATTGTTTTGGCTTTGTCTGCAGACCAATTTTTGTCACAATAATATACCTTTTGCTGTATTACCTTTATTTGTTAAATTAGAACCTGCATAAAAAATGTTATTTTAAGTTAAATTTAAAAAAAATTTTTGTTGCATTTTTTTTTCTTTTTTTTTTTTTAAGGAAATAATTGATAAAAAAATATATTTTTTTAATTTTTTGAAAGAAAACATATTTTACGCATAAAATAATTACTGAAATTATGAAAGATGTTCTCTGCTAGCTCAATAACAATTTGATAACATTGACCAAGGTGATATTTATACTGGGGAACATTATTGACTATATTTTTTTATATGAATGTTGAAATGATGCTAAGGTTGATATAATGTTTAATCAGTATTTTTTACCTTTTTAAAATAAAATAAGTAAAAAAAGTTTAAAATTGAGAGTTAATAAATAATTTTTTTTTTTTTATCATTTTATTAGTAATTTAAAAAATTGTTATATTTTTTAAAAAATATTCATCACTTTGTAAACATTATCTATTTATTAATAATCATTATAGTTATCTTTACACTTATTTTGTTTCTCATGGGTCATAGCATCAGCCGGGAAGCAAATCTGCTAACCCGGGACAACTACTTGTAAAACAGCTGACGCTGACCTCTCGACCACTGATGCTTGACATCTTTACACTTATTTTTAAATGATAATTTTAAAAATGTTGTCATTAAACTCAGGAGTTATATTAAAATGTTGTTAAAGGAGACATTATTTATAAGAGCCACATATACTCTATCCTGTTGTAATCTATTTTTATATTACCTATACTATTATTCTTAATGAAACTTTATATAAGACTGGAAGAAAAGTATTGCTTTTTATCACTGCAAGCACCCCAGAAAAAGTTAATGTGCTGGATTTTTTATATTGCTTTAAATTCTTAATTAAAGTTTAATATTCAATGAATAAAATAGGCCAGACTGATCCACTGTCCATTTAATAGACAAGTTTTAATTTTCACTCTACAATAAAGTTCATGGTTCTAATGTGATTAACATTTGTTTGTTATATTTGATTTCATCCCATGGCATAATATTTTTAGAATAGATAATAATAATAAAGTTGTTTTGTTTCAATACTACATTTCCAATTCAAATCTTTAAACATTTTCCTTTAAATATTTTAGTATCTAACAATTCATTGGATAGCCTTTTTAGTTGTATGTTAATATTTTTTATGTCATTGCAATTTAATTCCCTATGTAAAGACAAAGATTTTGCTAATGTATAACACTAGTCTTGTCTAATGTATGACAACTAAAATAGCTATTTTGAATTTTTCAATTTTATTGCATTAAACCATAAAATCATAATTATTAAAGAATTTCAGAGCAATTAATTAAATTACTGATTATTAATTCAAGTCGCATATGCTATTGTAAACATTAGCTCATTTTTTAAATATAATTTTCAGAAAGTTGACTGCAATTTTATAATCGGAATGTTTATATTTTTCCCTCCATTATTGCACAATCTATTTCATTCTTATCCACTTCATTTTTTTACAGCAATTTTAACAATTTTGTCAACTTAATGCTAATTTTAATTGTTGGTATGTTTTCATTAGGCACTGCACATTCTTTTAATTTTATTAACTTATTGTAATTTTATAATCTTAATCTTTCGTATGACTTTCTTTTCATAGATGCGTAATCTATTTCATTTTTATTTACTTTCAACATAATTTCATCAATTTTTGTACTTTGTAGTCTTAATTTTTGTTATATATATATGTATATATTTATTAATGCAAACTATATTATTCCTACATACTTTTCTTTCTTTCTGCAATACCATCAATGATTTATGCTTTGTTATTTTTAAACTTTTTTATTATACTATCTATTTCATTTTTATCTTTTTTACTTTTTCAGTTAGTAAAATTCAAAATTTATTATTTCATCAAATTATTTGTGATCAAACTGTTTTATTATTTTAAATTTTCTATTGGAAAAGTAGTGTATATATTTTTAAGTATTATTTTAAATAATTGATATTATAATAATATACTAAAAATTAGATTATTTGAAGTTACTTTTTTTAAAAAAAACTATAATGTTTATATATTATGCATTTTTAACACTCTAATGTTTTGTTTGTTTTTTTAGATGCCAGTGAAGTTTAAGAATATCTTCTGAAGAACCATCATGTCCAGAAAAAAGTTAATACCTTTGCTCTTTAAATTCCAATTTCCACCTCTGGCTTTTAGTTCTGCACATGAATTTCAAATTTTTCATTTATGTCAGAAGTCTGTACATGTGGCTTTGCTGCTCTTCCCATATTATGATCTTTGGGATTTTTTTTATTTTTTACCTCATTACTCCAGTCTTTCATTTTGTTTTCAAAGTAGGAGAGAAAAAAGTTATATCATGATTTTACTGTAAATTAATTTAACTGCTTCCTTAAATCATGATTTGAGATTACGTTTTTGTTTATTTAATTTTTTTGTTTAAAATAATTTAGTTTGATTACGCAATTGAAAATAGGGTAAAAAATATTAAATAAGATATGTGTAATATTCTTTACCCAAAGATTGATATAATTTTTTAAAAAAAATTCTAAATCTATCTTTGAATGGATAAAAACTTAAAATTATTCCAATATATTGTGATTAAACATTTCTACAAGTTCTAATATATTTATATTTTATATACTTATTTCATTCAATTTCTGCATGTATTTTCAAGTTTTTTCATTTTAGTACTAAAACTTCATATTTCATACAAATGTTTATATTTGACACATGTATAATTAAGCATTTATCAGCCATTTCAAAGCCAGTATTGATTTCATTGTCTTTTTTTTTTTTAATAATTGCTAGAACAAATTATGTGAAGATAATGATAAACAATGGCACATTGCTTTTAAAAATAATCAAGCGTTATTACTTGATTATGGGTTGAAACCCCTAAGCTTGCATTAAAAGGATCTTATTAAATAGTAATTTGAATATGCTATGATCCCAGTTCCAAGTTTAGCCACGTGAAGATGGAAATTTATTTTTTCAGGTCATGAGCCAGTTTATATAATTTTTTTTAATGTAGCCAACCTTTTGACAGTTTTGCTAACATTTACTATTAGCGAGTATCTGAAGGGTAAAAATTCTAGATTAAACTGGATTGGTCAGGTGAATTACAGTGTACAAATTGTAAAAACAAAATGATTGTAATAAGATATAGTCTTCATCATAAATGAGTTATATTTCTGTGCCATTGTTGTTTTTGTTTTTTTTTTAAGGCAGAAAACTTAAAATACATTTAATTTATTCAATTTTCAAATAAAAAAAATCCATTCTAGCAGTCCAGTATTCTGCAGTATTCATAAGAATGGCGTAAATTGTGATTATAATATCTACAGTTAAGACAAAATCAAAGAAATAATTTAAACTAATATATTATACTTTTTATCAAAGTGCTTTTGATTCCTGGGTCACATTTTGTAATACAGAATATTATAACATTTTTAAACACCTAATATATTTAATGGTGTATGTCAGGGGTCTCCAACCTTTTTGCACTTAAGAGCACATTCTATTATATCAGACAGGCGGCGGGCACCATTCATTTTTTCAACTAGGTGGCGGGCACTATTTATTTTTTCAATGTAAATTTATAGTTGGATATTGTTAATAATACACATAATGTACAAAAAAATATTTATTTCAAAAATAAAATTTTAACATGTAATTAACATTTATATTTTTATGCCGTAAAAGTATAGTATGCCCTACAATTTGATTACAATATAATACAATAATTTATAAGAAATTTTAAAAATTAAATTTATTTGTATCAGATAAATAATTTTTTATTGTGTTCGGATAGCGGCGGCACACGTAAAGTGATCTGCGGGCACCACGGTGCCCGCGGGCATAGGGTTGGGGACCCCTGGTGTATGTATTACAATTTTAAGAATTAAAAAAAAGAGTAATAATTTTAACTTGATATTGATATTTTTTTCTTACAGATGGATTATGATATCCAAGTCCTTTTCATGAATTATTTATTCAGTGGTACTATTTAAACACCCATTAGCTCTTATTTTCATTCATCTCTTTATTTACATATATATATACTAATTAGTTAATTTGTGCACACACTTATATAGGAGCGCATAAAAATAAGTGCAATATTTATAGACCTTTTTATAAAATTAAAATAAAAGAATTAAATTTAAAAAAATTTTTTTTACATATATAAGTTTTGATACTCACACACACACATGTATACATATTAAACGTTTTTTTATAATGTCAATAGATTTTGTATTTAACATTCTCTGATATGATGAAATATGGAAAAAATACACATGTAGCAGTAAAACAATTTTAAAAAGTGGCACATAAATTAATCTCAATAATTTTTTGTTTTTTGGAATATTGTCTTTCATTTGCAAAAATGAAGATAGATAAAAGAAGAAACAACAAAAACTATGAAAACAATAAATCTAAAATCAAATAAACTGTTAAAACATGGTGGCAGTATTATAGTAAAAATACTGATTAAATTATTAAATGATGTTGATAGAATAGTTATGTGTTGAAAGAATGGTTATATGGTATAATATGTCAACTATTAAAAAAGTATAATTTTGCAGTAACTAGTGACATTATGCTTTTAGTCATTTGTGAAAAGTATTATGTCTATAATTTTTAATCAGTTTTATAATGATATTGATGCATATTTATGCAAAGACTAAACCTGTTTTTACAATGATTAGCATTTAAATAAATTTACACTGCAGAATATTACTGAAGAATGAAGCATTAAATTTTAATGATCTCTATAAGTTTTATCAAGCTCAAAAAGTATTTCATAGCATATATGGTATATTGCCAGCTTTTACAGTATCCAAAACAATTAAATGCTTTCTTCTTTGCTGTTTTATTTTAGCAATTAATTTTGTTATGTGAAACTAAGTTAAATTTAGAAATCATGGTATTCAATGGAAAAGTATAAAGTTCTTTGCCAATGCACATTTTGCCATTGACAAAGATAAAATTGAATTTCGAAACTGTTGAATATTCTGAAATATAATGTTACCAAAATCATACAAATTAATGATAATGAATCATTATTCCTTTCACTATTAAAAAATATAAATTTGTCTGAACCTACCCTGATACCTCTCTGAGGAGTGCCAAAGCACGAAACCATAGTCAGGGGTTTGGGGAGGAGTTCCTGACAGAGATATTTTAAATGCTTTCTCTGGCTAAGCATTTATCACAAAGCTTGTTGAGGAATTGGCAATCCTCATTGTTTATAACTTACAAGCTTAAGAGAATAGGGTCATGTGATCTATGACTCTTATTTTGACTATTTATAAATTGTATTATATTCTTTAATAGTACATTAACCAATAATGATGGATGTTACCAGAATTGGGGAAACAAGAAATTATGGTCTACATTTATCATAAGCTATACAATGACACTCTGTTTATAGTTTCATCAACTTTTTTTGAAATATAATATATATATATATAGCCGAAAACCTAGTGTGTGTCACTTGGTTATGATTATGAAAAATATACCACTAAATGAAATAATATTATAATAAAGAATCACTGCAGTAAATCCAATCTCAGTACATTATTTTAGTAGATCATAGGCTGCATTTATTCTTTCCAGTTTTCCATCTAAAGAGTTTCAGTGATGGCAATTATATGAATCTCATCAATTGGAAGATAAATGAAAATTACATTAAGAAGACATGACATATTTTCAGATTTGCAGTGTGATGTCATTTTATGGGAGGAAAAAATATTATGCTACCCATCAAAAAACCTTGGTATAAACTACTTATCTAGTATGTTTTCTGGCAGTTTAACTTAGTGTATTAAAATATATAATTTTAATTAATAATATAATTCGTTGTTTTTATTATTATTATGCATAATTTAACTTGAATATAAGCATACATATATATTGACAACGTACAAGTTACATATATATGCAAAGAGACAAAGCGCAATTATATGTTTAAATATAAAACATTCAAAAAAGTTATTTGATATGAAAGCTGTTAATATATATATGAAAAACATATATAACAGAAATTGTATATAAATATGTTAATATAATCAGAGCTGAAATTTGGGGAAATAAATTTAAAAAGTGTATCATTGGGGGGGGGGGATTTATTATTGTTTTATTGTTGTTTTTATTTAATATTCTATTTTATTCTCATTTTAAAAACATTTTTCTTTGTTTATTTATTTTTTGATATAACAAAACAGAAATAGCCATTTCATATAATATTGTGACAATTTTATTTTCATTAAACATTTTATTCATATTCAGATTTTATGATTTTCAAAAAGAGTGAATTCATAAAATATAATCACTTTCTGTCATTCACTTATCTGATAAAAAAGGAGTTTCACATAGTAATCATAGGCTATGTCTAGTTTTTTTTTATTTTACTCTTCATATATTCATAATATCCTCTTCCTCTCTCTTTTTTCCTTTTTGTCATTTTCTTGTTTTGTTTTTATTTTGTAATTCTTTTGATTATATCCTTCATAATTTGTCTACCATTAAGCATATTTTTATTATTTTCAATATTTATATATTTTTTAATTCTTCTCTCAGTTATTTGTTAATCATATTAATGCAGGCTTTTTTTTCTTTTACTAATTTTTTTAAATTACAGGCTAAACTGTACTGAGATTTTTTTTTTTACGAATCTTATGATCTACATTTTTTTTTCATTTTATTTATTGAACTCTAATTTTTTTTTTTAATACATATGTTTTTCATATTTTTTAAAAATGAAACATCATTTTATATTTTTTAAGTTGTGATCTAATCTGCATGAAATTTAAGAGTTTATTTTATACAAATTATCTTCAAATCAAAATCATAAAATTTAATATCTGGTTGCTTTGTTTTTTATCTTATAGTTAATTATTATTTTTTTCAGAATACTTTTTCATGATATGACTTTTTTCCCCATTTTAACTATTTTGTATATATGTTTTTAAACTGTTGTAAAAATATTTTGTTGTTGGGAAAATATTCTGTAATGTTTATAAGTTAAATAAACTGTAAATATATGTGTATAGTAAAGATATTAAGAAATTTGTACCATTTTGATGACATTATGTGGAAGAATTAGATATTTTGCTAAAAAGAAAAAAATGTTTTATTTTTCTTTGAAAGCATGTACCAAAGAGAATGAATAATGTTTGTTATTTTATATGTATTAATTTTTGAAATGAAAGCGAGGTAATATAAAAATATTATTTATTATCATGACTATTCATATACCATAGTTAAAAAAAACCCATTGTATTTAGATTTAAATATACATCTATGATATCTTTTGTTACATAATTTTATTTTGGCACTGATGTATACATATTGGCCTGCATATACACGTGTATATGTTTGTAAAGGTAGAGAAAAATTAAAAGAACATTGATACAGTTTAAGCATAATTAGTAAAAATTTCAAAGGTTTTGATTAATGTAGGAATAGCACTAATAATAACCTATGTATATATACAGTGGGGCTGGCATATCCAAAGTTGATTGTTTACAAAGCTTTCGTGGATATTATGGATCTATGGATAATAGCAAAACTATACATTGAATGGGTAATATATATAATAAATGTTTTTCAAGTTTATATATATAAGGAGAAGGAGTGTTGACTTACATATATCTGTAAAATGTTTCATTTAATCAAAAAATAATAATTAATCAAAAATATACTAGATTAAAAAAACTCAAAAAACTTCTTTAGTTACTGTTTTAAGAAAATTTCAATCTATTTTAAAGATTTTTAAAAAATTATATGCCATAATTGAATTTACACGAATTGATTAAATAGAATCATTAGATTTTTTTTTTTTTTTTTAAAAAAAAAAAACATTTATAAATGAATAATAAAAGACTTTTGTGAACTTTTTTTTTAAAAAGAAATTAAAATAATAGAAGTTGTGTGAATAATAAAAAGTTACTAATAAAGAAACTTTAGTAATGCTTTAATTAAATTACTTTAATAAATTATAGACATGGATGGGTAAACTACAGCCTGCAAGTCACATGTGGTCCATGTTGCTGATTTGTGTGATCCAAGGACAAGTATAAGATTTTTTATTTTATCACAAAAATGTTAAATTTTGTTCAATAATCCTTTTTCATTAAAAGCATAATAAATGACATGAAAATATTTGTTATAACAATTAAAAGCTAAACTAATCAATCAAATAATTAAAATTACCCAAATTCACAATTAAACCAGATTAGCTAAATAAAATAAACTCTAAAAACACAACTAATAGTTTCACTGCTACAAACAGACTTTTTAAGTAGACTGCAAGATAACAATAAATTTGCACTAGATATTACCCATAATTCCACTTACATCCCACACATCCTTAATATTAAAAAAACTTAAATAAGTTAATTGCTTCAGAATCATAAATTTTTAATAATAAAGATTCTTTAATCCTTTTTATATTAAGGGTGTGGAGTGAAAGTGGAATTATGGGGAATATTTAGTATAATTTGATATCTTGTAGTGCTTTTCATTTGAGACATCTGTTTGTAGCAGTAAAACCATTGGTTGAGTTTATTTTCTTTGGCTAGTCTGGTTTAATTATGAATTTGGGGTAATTTTGATTATTATAACAAGTATTGTTATGTCTCAGAAATAATGCATTTTACCAGAAAATGCTTCACACAAAACTTATTGGGTTTGTAATTCTATGCAACTTTTGTTAAATACAGTTTTTCATAAAACACATGTTCTGCTGATTAAAATTTTGATATTTCAAAAACAAAAGAATTTTATGAAAATTGTTTTTGGTAAAAGTGCTTTGAGTTTTGACTCAAAATATGTCAAACAAGTTTTTTTATGCCTGCTGCATTAGTTTGAATTATAGGTAAACTGGGAATTGAATTAAATTTGAAATTCCCATGCACAAATTATTGTCTAACAATAAGTATTTGAGTTAGCCACAGATTATAGTATCAAAATTTTATCACAAAATTTTTTTGAGTTATTGTGGGAACAAAATTCAGTCACATAAAAATTGCTCAAAATATATTTTAAAGACTTTATTTCATGAAAATTCATTAAAAATAGAAAGTCAGTTTCCAGCATGATTGCAATACTTTATTATGAATACCTAATGTATCAAAAAAAACTTTTTTACAAGTGGTCTGCTAAATTCTTACAGAAGTCCATGTGATCTACCATCAGAGATGAAAAGTTTTTAAATAGAAAGTAAGAAAGAGAAAAAAAGTACAATATGTGCATATATATGTAGACTGCATGTGATGTATTATTTGCATAATGTTATTACAATTACATCTATTTGCATGCAATTTTTGCACAAATGTTATAAAAATTGATGATTTAATGTAAAAGATATAATATTTAAGCAATAGTATATATATATTGTATATTTTTTCGATAGTGGTGGAATGAATCAAATAATGGTGGCACCATTGATACCTTGGCCCCATTGTATAAAATATGTAAAGAGAAAAAGATAATTCTTGCATTAATGTTGTTAAAAGATTTAATTTTGTCATGTTATCTATATTTATTTTAGCATTAATGCACAGGTTCTAGTAGTAGTGATCCATATTTTTATATGTATATGGGTGTGAGTGTAAATGTTTAAAGAGAGATTCTTTTTCCATCAATATTTTATACATTTTAAGCATAAATAATAATTATTTCAAGTGATTTAATTTATTTTAATGATTTTAATAATTTCTAATATAACATGGTAAATTTTTGCAGTAGGAATATAGAAGTGGTTATATGACAATTTAAATATAGTAAGATGTATAATTTTAAATAAAAATAAACCATTGTGTGTTCTCTATCCTGACTAATTATCACATTATATTTTCAACTATATTTAATATTTCCATTTGTAAAAAAAAAAAAAAAAAACAGATAATATTTCTATTTCTCTTTAATTCCTTAAATACTTCAATTCCCATTAAAAAATTGAAAAATCAGTATATTATTATTAAGTATGCCTTATATATATATATATATTAAGAAGAGCCTCTTCATACAATGTTTAGCACATCTACCTGCTATGATCGTGATTTGAGTTTGAAGTCGAGTTAGATAAATCTAGCAATCACTTAAGGCACAAAACTTTTTTTTAGATAGCTGTCCCATAATCAACCTATCTAATGATTTAATTCTGATTAATAATATATTTCTATCTATTATTATTTGGAGGATAAAGTCCCAGATTATTCTGAAGATGTAGATCAACATACTAATTGTAAAAACAAAAAATATGCTTATATTATGATATAGCTGCCATTGTTGGAGGATGGGATAGCATATAGTTATGAAAAAGCAAAATATCAATGATTAAATTATGGTTGCAGAATTACGATTTATTTTGTGTAGTTTTGACAACATTTATTTTATTACATCTAAGTTTTAGCCAAAATAATAAAGGTGCTGCATAAGGAAGTAATAATAAGTATGAGCAATAGTCATTCATGATCATTAATATATATACATATTTAATTTACAAATTAGATAAAATAATATATATTAGCAATTATTTTATATACATTAGTGACAAAACAAAGCAGTAAATATTGGAATTTTCTTTTTAAAAAGAATTTAAAAATCAAAATAGTCTTAGAAATAGCTAGAAAAAAGATAATAGCATTTTTTGAAAAAGTCATCAACTATGAAACAAAAATTTTAGTGGATATAGTATATAAAAGTCACTGTTTAAAAAACAACAACTTAAAAGAACAAAATGAAGATTAGTTTACTGTCATAAAAAGGAAAAAGAAATAGATGTTGTATAATTGGAAGTCTGCATTCAAGAAGTAAGAAAAAATATTGAATGAAATTTGACAAGAAGAATCATTTTTTAAATAGCATCAAAATTAAAAATTTGTAATATAATTGTCTAGATTATATTGTCAACATTTACTTGGTTTAAAATCAAATCATAGGATTTAATTAGTACAAAAAATTAGAATAATTATATTGATTAAATCTACAAGATATACAAATGAAATAACAATAGGGTCATTACCCATACTAGTATGATATTTTTTCCTGTAGTGAAGGCTGCTTTAACATTCCTTCGTTTTTGTCTAATAACAGCTAGATATCCACTGTCTAAATATTAATATGTGATAAGACTATTTGTGACTTGAAAAATCCAAGATTCACTCAACTCAAGCCAATGTTATGAACTGTCAAACAGATGTGATATCAAAAGGCCTATCATGTACTACACAGTATACTATATATTTATTTATTGGGATGATGTGTAATCTTTTTTTTCAAAAAAATACAATTATTCATTTATTTGTGCTTAATTTTCCATTCTATACCATTAAATAAATCTGTTCCATACTATATATTGTCTTTTTTCCCCTTTAATTCTCTCTATATATATTTTATTTCTATATTTTTTATATATTTGGTACTGTGGTATTAGAGCTGCAACATTGATAACGACTCTTGGAATGACGCTTGATGTTCACAACAACTCATTGGAATGACAATCGACGCTGGGGAGATAAGTCTCTTATCTGCCCAGCATCGATCATCATTCCAAGAGTCATGAGCATCGATCATAGTTCCAAGAGTCATTGTCAACATTGCAGCTGTAAAATCTGTTGACATTTGAATCCGCCAATGACTTTGTGATGTCATCAAAATGATGCGAAGTCACCAAAATGATGAAAAAAACATGTCGCAGTTCAATTCTAAAAAATAGTAACACATAATATAATGGAATTTATTTCCTCTTTAATTCTAATACCGGTTTTAATTAGCAAAGTAATCATGGGCTCATTAATAGCCTATAATATTTCCATAACGAATTTCAATTTTGATTTTTAATTTTTATGATCAGCAAATCACTATTTAACTGTATTTATTAAGAAAATTCTCAGTTAACCTGAAATTTTTTGGCTACTTGTAAAAAAAAAAAAAACAACTATTCACTTTGGACTTGCAGCATACAGCCCTTGCCTTTTATTTAGTGTGTGTGTGCGTGTTAATCTTATTTAATTGAAATGATATTAAAATGTCAATCTTTAAATTTATTTACTAATTGATTTTAGGATATAGTCCGGACGGTGAAATTTTAGTCTTTATTACTTATATCGTTTATGATTGCTCAATATTTGATAGTACATTTTATTAATTATTTAAGTAATTTTAATTTTTAAAGATTTAAAGAATCATTTTTAACAAAGTTGTAAACAACTTCACTATGTCAATTGATTTAGATGACCATCTTTCAAATATAAATAGATCAGTGATAGCTAAAAGATTAATAATGTATAGCAGATATAAAAATACTCTAGAGATCTTCAAAAATTTCTTTTTGAAAGTTAAATTTACTTCATTAAATAAAATGTACGATCAAATATTTAGCAATCATAGATAATCATAATGGTTTTAATGAAAATTAAAATTTCACCGCTGGACTAATATGTAAGAACAGATTTTAGATATTAATCCTGCGATAAATGTTAAAATAGTCTAAAAAAATTCTCAAAATTCAGTCATTTTATGTATATAAATAAGAAATTAAAAATATTAATAGATTTGTGCAACAGATATTTGTTGTTTTTTTATAGCTAAAAATATATATATTAGGTTTTTTTTTTAATTTATAAACATTGAAAGATGTATAATAAGTCATATATATACTGTGTATGTATATAAATATGTATGCATATAAATCAATGTTTTGCAAGAATTGGAAATCTACTCTTTAAAACTTTATACATTAAGAAAATATCTTCAGTTTTATTTAATTTGGTAATTCAAATATTTGGGTTATTATTTTTAAAAAGTATGTTTATTAAATAATTATTAAACTTGGTTTAACAAAATTAAAGTTTTTCTTTGATCTTAGTGTAATTCATTTTAATCTTAGCACAATTATATATATATATATTTTAAATATATAAGGTTCTGATAACTAATTGCTAACAAATCCAATTAATTAAATTTGGTCATAGAAATTTTAACAAAGAAAATATATTGATAGATAATCAAATTTGAACTTTTAGCCACAAATGAAATATACATATAATAAATGATTAATTTACAATATGCAAATGACCATACATTTGAAGTTTATTATCTATCAGTGTTGCTTTATATGTGTTTTATTTTATATCTAATGATCCGCTGGATCTTAACATCTGAACTCAAAAAATACAGATATAACTTCAAGATACTTAAGGAATATGGTTGTAGGTAAAATACTTAGTGTTTCAGAACTGATAGTTGGTAAACTGCAAATTCATGATGGTTTGTGTGATGTAAATTATATTTTGATTTTATATTACAATGAAGCGATTATTTATTTATTATATATATTGAGTATAAAAAATAGATTTGATTTTATAAACCTGTAATTTTATTTGTAAAAATGATTTGTTTCTAATACACATATAATTTGATCTGATATTTAATAATTTGAACAAATTTCTAACAATAATAGCTAGATTATTGTGATGTATTTTAATGTTATTCTATACTAAAGCCATTTGATAGTAAATTGTATAATACTTAAAATTCAACAAAAATTATTTATTGTTATTATTTATGTTTCTACAGTTCAGTCCAGTGATATAGTTTTGAACTCAAACCTAAAGATTTCTGAATTGTTTAGTAAAATAAAAACTTTTGTTTGAATATAACTGTTATGTTTAACTTGCCATATAAATACTCAAACACCATATCATTCTCAAGCAGATAACCATCCAATCATTATTTTTATTCATATATTGTTTTGCAGTAATTGATATTTTAATTGGTGAATTTATTACATTTTTATAAATAATTGGTTAATTACTTGAGATGTCATGTGAGTACCTGAAATGGCAAAGTGAGCTTCGATTCAGGAACTTTTAGCTCAAATTCTTTAATTTATCACTATGGTAAACTACGAAGAGCATTAACTTTCTAATAGGTATTTTATTTTCACAAGGATTTTAAAAAAATGTTATGCTCATTTTTATTTTATACACCTATATATTCTAAACTTATTTTATACTTGTCTGTTGAAAACTTGTACAGTATGTTAAAGTATATTATTATTATTATTTTTTTTAAGGTAGCAAGCAATTCTGCTATTATTTTTAAAATAATTATTTAATTGTTGAATGTCTTTATAACTTAAAAGTTATGGGAAAAAAAAGATTAATTCTTTAAAAAGTATATCTAAGCATTTATAATTTCGAATGAATGTATTTTTAAATAATAATAATTTTGCTTCTCTTTCATTTCAAAATGGTACGTATTAAATATAAATTGTTTTTTGTTTTTTTGTTCTTTTAGAACAGAATTGGGAAGACTATGCTTTTTATTATTAACTATATTATTTGTTTATTTTTTATTATTTTAAAATTACTCATAGTTATTTTAATATTTACTTGTATTCTTTAACATAGCAAATTCTTTGTAATTTTCAAAATGTTTTTTAATAAATGGCAATCTTTATTATTACATTTATAATATTAATTTGCATTTTATACTACATGATTATATTTCCTAGAGATAGAAAAGTATTTTTAAAATATAGCAAACATGTAAAGTTCAGAATTAGTAAGTTTTGCATATGGAGACTAATACTTTGATTCTAAGAAATAATTGATGAATGTGAATAGATAAACATATATATTCATGTGGTAATTGCAGCCGAGAATGTAATTTTAAAAAGTTTACAAAAAGCAGAAAGATTGTGAACATTTTTGTGGTTGGTTATCAGCTTAGATTTTCACACTTCATAATAAAAAATAAAAAAAATTTTAAGCACTTACTGGAAATAATTTTTACAAGAAGAAAATTAATAAAATAATAACATCCTGATCTGAGAAAGTAAATCTGAATCAAAATTCACACGTTCAATTTTATTTGCATATTATTTTCCAAATGGTAATTATGATTAATGACTATAGTAGCATCTATATAATTTGTATATAATTTTGAAATATGAATGGAGATACAGTAAGATTATATAACAAAGGAACATAATGCAATATAATAAATCATATTACTTATACAAAAATAATATGTATTTTAAATGAGCCTTAGTTTTTGGTTTTAGATTTATAAAGTCTTATCAAAATCTGTTGCCATAAACAAATCATTTTCAAGTGACACCAAACAAAATGATGTTGCTTCGTAATAAAATGTAAATAATTTTTAATCAGTTTTAATTTATAAAATCTATATTCTCTGATTGATATCGTGGTTGGGAATGTTAATAAAATATGTAAATTGATTATAATATTGGGATATAGATTCATTCAAGCCCAATTTTACTAAATATCTCCAAATATTTTTTTTATATAATTTACATTCTTGATATTTGAAATGTATATTTCATTCTTCAAATTAATACTCTAGGAAAAGAGTTTTTTTTTTATACCTATTATAATGGCAGATTATTTTAAGGTTTTTTTTAAAAAAATTCAAACCAAACTGATATATTTTGCAGATTTTTAATTAATCATTTAGCTGATAGATTATTAAATTGACCAATATGTAAAACAAATGCTCTTTCTTTCCTAGCTTGTATGAATTTGCTATATTGTTCATATTTACATCTTCAGTGAAATTTTTTATTGTATTTTGAGGAATCAAATTTAACTGTTTCCCAAAAATTATTAACTCAATAAAATAATTGATTGGTTTTATTGCTTGGGAGTTCGGAAGAACTATGAATACTGGAAGAGCCAGAACTGGAACTGTTCCAAGAATCGTATATTCCAGAAACCTTACACTTTACAACACACTAAACCATGCAAGGCATTTTTGATTTAGAATATATTTTTTCAAATATTCCATTTTTTTAAATTGTTTCTAGAATAATAACAAAGCTTTTAATATGTAGATTGAAGAATATCATGAGTTTTTTTTTTAGTAATTGTTCACTTTTTGTATTAATATTCAATTAAAGTATTGTCCCATATAATAGCCAGAAATATGAAATTAAAATCACTAATGTTATCAGATAATAGCTCTTAGTTGTTGATGTAAAAGAAATGTCATGAAATAATCTTAAAAATGCTTTCTACATTACTAATTCGTGTAGAAAGTAAATTTAATTAAATGTATCTCTGAACATAGTTTAGTGATGTTATTCCTGTTAAGAATAACAAGAAATATATTTTTTTTATATTTTAATAGAATATGCATAAAACTACAAAAATTTTGATTAATTTTTTAAAAAAAAAACCACAATGATATTCAATGATACTGGATGTATACATCAAAATGCCATTGCATATTACATCCCTATTGGTACTAGTCTCATTTTTTGAAATTTTCAGCCATTTTTTTTTTCTAATTTAATTCAATTTTCATTTGCCAAACTTTTCCCAGCCTTTTCATTAGTACAACGAAATCTATAAAATTATCTTCTATTGAAATTTTTTTGATATTAATTTGGCATATCAGTTAGCTGTTAATTGTTTATTAAGGAATGTAAAATAGTAAAATATTTTGCTAATTTTATTTTTATCATATTATTTAGAAATTTAGATAATAGTACTATAATAAATTCGTTTTATATGTCTGGATTTAAATAAGCTATTTGTTTTTATAGTCACTGGATTTTTTTAACACTATTGTATTCATTTATTAATTCAATTAAATTTAAAAATATTCCATTTGAATTTTAACCACATTCCTTTTGTCTCTTAAAAGTAAATTATTTTTAACACAAAACATAAATATATGTGATGCCACTTGTTAATTTAATCATTTACTTGGCTTTGAATAGCATCATCCATATTTAATATACTTGTTAATGTTTTTTAATTGGTATAAATGTTTATGCTCAATTGATATTTCAGGACTAAGAATTCCTAGATAAACATTTTCACTTATTAATTGAAGTACAGTTTATTTTTGGAAATATGAGATATGGAAAACAAATAATTTATGTTTTTAGAATAAACAGTCATTTTCTGTATTGCCATTCTCTTTTAATCAAAATTTTGAATATCCCATTTTTTGTTAAAACTATTATTTATCAAAAATAAAAAATATTTTTTTTTTTATGTCGAGAACATGCATAAAGTTCTACATTTATCCAAATACAGAATTCACTTTGTTGCATCATTAAAATTTAATTTCTCTTTGTCTGGAATATATATTGTATATTTGCTTTTACATGAGATTTTAATCTCTGCTGATTTATTGTAATAAACTATTAACCTATCACATGACTTCAACTTGCATATTGCTGTTTTAGAAGCATTGTAAGTTTTAATAAGTAATGATAGATGCCAGATGACAATGCTTAATAAATGCTATCTTCTGTTCTAATATTTTTCATTTATCTGGGCATTATATTTATCTTCTTGATTATTTCAATATAATATATATATGATTATTTTCACATTATTATTTAATGTAGGTTTTTTTTAAAAGCCATTTATTTTATATTTTATTCGTTTCTGTTCAAGAGAAATTCATTGTGATATTTATAAGAGGTCAAAATTACAATAAACTGAACCCAAGTTAAAATCAAATAAAATGAAAATAAAAGTACTAATAGTAATGAAAATAGACATTTCTTATAGTATGCAATGTTGGAAACAAAGCATCAAAAAATGACTGCAGTAATCATTTATAAAATGAACTTATCAAAAATTAAAATACAGATGAGTGTCCATGTACTTTGAAATATATCATTCTGTACACACACATAATAATGAGAATAATGGATTCAAAAATTGAATATTAAATGAAAAATTAATAACATTACATGTTAGATTATCATGACAATAAAACACAATTTATCTTTACATATTCTCATGTACTATATTGTTTTTTTCATATAAATGATGTGTTACTCCTATTAAAATGTTGACATTACTAATTTTAATTCTATTTACATTTCATTTAGCTAGCATGATTTGTGCTTATTATCATAGGATAGTCAATACTGCTTCGTTCAGGGAAAGATTTCTTATATATTTATAACTACATTAGCGTATAGTTTAAAATTGTTACTAGTTTTCTAGATTCACGGAAAACAAAATATTTTATTAAAAAAAAGTTTTCTAGATTCATGGAAAACAATATTTTATTAAAAAAAAAAATCTTTATTGAAAAACGTGTTTATCAAATCCTATTCATCTTCAATTTCATATCAAAATATTTTATTGTGAAAAATAATTAATATGTGGAGAACCCTGGAGAGTTGTGCTGTGTAAATACAAACTAGAAGAGAAAACAAAATCCCGCTTGTCATGTTGTTATTTTATCAAGAAATTAACGTAATTTTAAGAGCTAGACTTTATTGAGATTTATTTAGTCTTTAAAATAAGTCATTATTTCATACTAATTATTGTTGTAATATCAAGAAATTAACGTAATTTTAAGAGCCAGACTTTATTGAGATTTATTTAGTCTTTAAAATAAGTCATTATTTCATACTAATTATTGTTGTAATTTTATGACAATCATCTCTTAACAGGCAAGCAATGAAGGAGTAGACACTTTTTGATTGATGAAAATTTTTAAAAATCTCATTTTGCTTTCTAGTTAAAAATAGCTTGTTACTCTTTTACTAAGGATTATTGGATGACTATATGAAATGTCTACGGACCTGCTAACTGAAAAAGATCAGAAATTTGCTTGAAAATTAGAAGCTTTTTGAAAAATATTTTAAGTTCTACCAGAATTTAAACTGGTTATGGATATGTCTAATAAATACACTAACCATTACACTATGAAGTTCATTATATATATATAAATTAAATAAGCAGATATAGTTTATTAAGATTATTGTAGCATTTATATAATTGGGATGTTTCACCAACTGTTTAGAGGAGGTTAAATGCTTTCAGTATTAAATCATGATTAACAAAAGTAAATAAAAGGAGGAAGTCAGTTTGGCTAAATAAATGGAATTGTTGCTATTAGTACTTGGACTTTCTTCTTTGTGCAGGGTTAGATCAGTAGTCTAAATCTGATAAATGTTCTATATTAAAATTCACACTATGTAAGTTAAAAATTTGCATTAGAAAGAGAAATAAAATTATACTTTTTTTTAAAACAATATTATTATAAAAACAAAGATTTCACAAAATTATAATAATGAAATAAATCCATAATATATATTATAGTAATCAAATATATATGACAATAGATTTATTTATTATTGTCATTGTATTCAAATTCTTTTTCTACTATTGCTGTTAACATATAGACATAATATATATATAGATGAAATTTAAATATTAACTAGAGTTCGTAACTTATTTTAATTATGGAATTCTTTTCATCAATAATAAGAATAATGGTAAACAACATTAATTCAAACTGGTAATTAATGTGAAGGACTATACTTTGTTTCTTTCAATATTTTTTCAAAATGTGATTTATATCACGAGTAGCTTTAACTTTTGTATTTTGTTTATGTTAGAATATAGAGTGAACTCTTTCAATACTTATTTTAAACTTAATTAAAGTGTAAAAATTCATTTTACTGTAGAATTTCAAATTATATCAAGTGAAACTCTAAGGTACAAAACACATTAGGGAATGTGGGACTAGAGGAATATAGTAAACTATTCTTCAGGAAGAAAAGCCTCAAATATTTTTAGAAATATTAATAGAGGATATTAACCATCATACATTTTTGCAAGAAAGTCCATACAAATGCTCAATAACATTTAAAGTAAATGTATAGTATCTCTATTTTTTAAATTAATATTTAACTTTGGATGAATGAAGAAGCACCATCTTAGATGGTAACAGGGTTATCTGATAATAATGACATAAAATGTTCAAATAATATATATATGTTGCACCTATGTGCAGTGATTGAACCATATGATAGCTTTATCACCTTATTAACAATCGGATGGTGTTTGTTTGATAGGTTTTTTTTCTATTGATGATTAACAGATTTAAATTTTTCCAGAGATTGGAAAATTTAAACAATAACTCATCCGATTCTCATGACAACAGACTTCTTCAGTGATATATTTAGATCAGAAATCATTAGATTTTAACAATTTAGATTTTTTTAAAAAGAATTTTAAAATAATTTAACTGATACAATCCCATCATTATGCTTTCATCTGAATGCTTCTTGCATAAATAATATAAACATAGTTTTAAAAAATTATGCATATGGTTAATATGACACCCTTGTTTCTTTAACTAGCTCAGTTTAATGACTAATAGATTATAAAAAAAATGGTCAAATGGTTTATTTATTGCTTGGGAGTTCACATTAAGCTTGAGCATTAGAAATGACAGCTGGCTGTGATTTAGGGTCATTTACCTATCATGTCACCAAATCACACACGGCAATAGATTATAAAAACTTAATATTAATTAAACACTATTTTTTTTACTTCTCTCATTATAAACATCCACTGCCTTTATGCAATATTAAATAATATGTAGTGCTTTTAATATACTCTTAATTTTTTTTTTTTAAAAAAAACTCATTGTTCTCTCTGTCTCCCTTTTCTTATAAGGTACACCATATATTCTTTATAGAAATGTTATTTAAAACAGTTATTAAACCTTTTAATTGCTATTTTCTAGAGAAAAATAAAAAAATTGAAAGAGAAATACAGTGCTTATGCCAGTTAGGTTTACTAATGTCAGATGATGTTGAATTATATTTTTTCCTTCAACTTTGTTTTTACAAGGGGGTACCCAAAAGTAATCTGAATTTTGTAATAAAAAAGTGTTGATTTATTTTTAAGTGTTATAAGTTGAATCTCCTTCAAAATACTCTCCATTTGATGCAATGTACCAGTCTTAATTTGATTTCCACTTTCTGAAGCAGTCCTTAAACTCTCGCAAAGTGATGTCTTTTAATGTATCTGTGGATTTTTTTTCATCTCTTCCAAGTTTATAAAACGTTTTTTTTTTTATTTGGGGGAATAAAAAGAATCACATGGAGTGAGATTGAGTGAATGTGACAGATGAATAACATGGTTCATGTTATTTTTAGTTTAAAAATTGTTTCACACTTGAAGTTTTGTGTGCTAGTACATTGTTATGATGAATCCACCACTCAACATGTTGCCATAAGTCATGATGCATCCAACTCACTGTCATGCAAATGTTGCAAAACTTGTAAATAAAATGCCTGTTTAACGATTTGACTTCTACAAATTAATTCTGAATGAGCAAAGCATTTGCATCACAAAAAGAAATCATCTTGACATTGGATTTGGCTCACTGTTCCTTCTCAGGACATGGTGAATTTGTTTCTATTTGCTTGACTGCTGCTTTGCACCAATTTTTGTTACTAGTAATAATCTTCAAACAGTTCAGGTTGATTTTTCAAGTGCTCTTTCAATTCACAACATGCATCTACTCTAGATTGCTTTTGATATATGATCAAAAATTTTGCTGCATTCTTTCCAATAATAATTTGTCATTCAAAATTCATTAGCAGAAACTCCAGGATATCTCACAAATCAACAAATTCTTCAATTGCTCTATGATGATCTTCCAAAATCAATTCATGAATTCTCGCAAATGTTTTCATTTGTTCAGGAATTTGAGGGCACACTGAGCAATGTTTGAGCATATTTGACAATTCACTATTAGTGAAGCAAGAAAACCATTTGTAAACTTGTTTTTTTCCCCAGAGCAGCTTTCTTGTAAACTTTTTCAAGCATTATAAAAGTTCCTCCTGTTGTTTTCTCTAACAGAAAACAGAATTTCACAACTGCACGTTCAAACTTTTCAACTATAATAAAAATTGATAAATATGCAAAACACTTAAAAATTTGCTAGGTGACACACAATTTCACATCATGGGTGTTATTCAACAGATAGGTGCAGAAGGGTTCCACAAAAGGTATCTAGCAGCAGCAGTACACAACAGGTGCACCCACCAGAGAATGGTTCCTAAATGTGTTATATTAATTTATTTGCTTATCTATTTTTTATTTTATTAATGTATGTATAACCAAAATTAAATTTGATGAGATTATATAAATAAGTTACATCTCTATCTCAAATAATAAAATTTAGATTTTGTGATAATTTTAATCTCCACCCTCCCTATAATTTTGGACAGATTATAGAAGTTGCCAAATTTCCAGTAGTCAGCTCCATAGTATATTTACAAAACATTGGAATCATGAAGAAATGAATTGAACCAATAGTTCTGGATAAAGTAAACTACTACAAAGTGATTAATAAAAATATGCACTTTTTCCCCATATGTCATGGCATCGGCTGGGAGGCGAACCCACAACCGTCTGCAAACAACTACTTGCTTGCAAGGCGGCTGCGATGACCTCTCGGCTAAAAATGCTTGACAAAAAAAATGCACTGTTTGTAATAAACCATGATGGATTTTGACATTCCTTAAAAAGAGTTCTGTTTGTTGATCATGTGACAACATATTTGATCAACAATAAAAAAATGGCTTAAAAAATAAGATGTAATAATATTTGTCTTTGAATAGTTCATTTTAATGGTTTTTTTTTATTAAAGATTAGTCAGATTAAAAAGATTATATAGATTATTATCGATACAATAATTTGCTAAATTTTTGAGCCTATTGAAATCCTATGCTAATGCAACTTATTTTTTTAATTCTTAGCCTCAAAAAAATAACCTCTATAATCTGCTAGATTGTGAGGTGTTTATAAAAATGAACATTTTAATATTAGACAAGACTTTCATCGTTTTTAAAATGTATTTATGACAATATCTAAGATATTTAAGACAATAAAAAAATAGCATCACAAATTAATCAACTTTGGAAGAAAGTAAGATGAGATTGTCAGACCTTGAATTAAGGAAAAGTTTAGTGATTTAACCTACTTTTTTTAGATAATCATCAATGAACAAAAATAAACACTTTGTTATGAGAATATCTTGCAACTTTCGTAAAAGAGCAAGATGGGGGGGGGGGGTAATTTTTTAAAGAGAAATGTGATGAATAAAATTTGGCGATAAATTTTTAAAATAAAGATAAAATCAGTATTCTTGAGTGATTGGGTGTGATAGCTTAGTTTTAAGCAGTAATAAATACGATTTATTTTTCAGTGCAACCGATTTTTTAAAAAATTATAAATATGCAATTTTTAAAATATTCGACTTACACTGCATTGCACTATTTTTCATTTGCAAGTAATCAGTTTTTTATTCTATACAATTTATAAAACTGGAGATATAAACTATTATACTGTATATTGTTCCAAGCCTCTTCACTTTCAACATATATAGCATATAATAGCTGATGTTTTGGGGATAAACGTTGGTTAGAATGAAATATGTATTGTTTATTGAAGTGCAAGTATAAAATACTTTTCAACATGCATATATATATATAACACAGAAGCTTATGCACATATAAATCAAGATTACAGTGTAATCAAGATTTTTTAAATAATGTAGTTAATAATAAATTGAGGAGACACATTTACATATATTTTACTGAGTGTGTGTTCACTCATGTATTCATTGAAGCAATAGGAATAATAAAAAACACTTTAATTTTAAAATAAAGTAGCAAAATATGACTTCATACTAAAATACTCTGGGTGATTTTTTTTTTTCAATAACTTTTTTATTAGACTAGTCTCTTTATCAAGAAATTATGATTTCTTTAATTATTTTGTTTTTAAATCAGAATTAACTTTAAGAATGTTCTAAAATTTTGTAAAACTTTTACCATTCTTAGAAAATATTTTACTATGTGAAATATTGCACATCAAATTTGGAAAGGAAAATGAAAAAAAAAGAGTAAAACGAATGTGTTTTCAACACTAAAAAAATTGTATTAGCTAGAAAAATGGCTACTGGTTTATTGTAGAATGTATTTACAAAATTTACCTTTTTTAAAAAACATGATCACAGATGGCCTTTGAAGAAGAAAAAATAGCTACGGAATATTGTAAAATTTGCAAAATTTAATGGGGTTTTTGTTTGTTTACATTTTTCTTTGGATAGCATATAATTGAAGTTATGTAGTTAGATACAGCATAGTTTGTGGCTCCACTTTATATATAATTTTGCATAATATAGATACAAAAGGGGAAAATATATGTTTCATTTAACTCTAGGATAGATATTACATAACATTATTTGTTAAAAAAGTTTAAATGAATTTACAAATATATATTTCCATCAACTTGTTGAATTATTAAATGTTTTTAGAAAAATTCAAAATAAATATAATAACACAGGATGTTTTGAGTATTTCTTCTCATCTTCAGATGTTGCTAGTCTGACAAATGACCCTCTAGCACAGGAAGTGAATCTGTGACTATTAGAGTCATAAAAACAATTTGAAATGATGCTTTAACAGTGTAATTAAATCCACTATTCATAAATCTAAAAGTCATCAGTTCAATCGTTGTGCTATAATGTTAATTGATCTGGTCACTAACACCCAAAGAAGAGAATAGGAAAATACCACTCAAAATGTTGTGTTGTATACTAATCTACCTCATTACTAACAGTGAAATGTATTTGTAAAAATATAAAGCAATGTTTTTTTTAAAAAAAAAACACTTGGTAAAACGACTAGATGTTGGAAATAATATTGTAATTCTTTAAACCATTTTAAAAATTATAAGTAATAATGATGCTCTGTGACTGCAGAAAGGAATTTTCTGTTAACTGGAAGGAGACCTTTGGATTTCTCTTTGAAACTGTAAAGGAACAAAACAAAAAATTCCTACTACTGCTGCAAAATTTTCTTGTCATCACATCTATTATTACTATGTCATTTTCATATAGTAAACAAACATGGATATGCTTCTCACCAGCTTTACTGGCTTTGTACTTCTGAGTTTAAGATCAAAAAACACTATAGTCTTCTCAGTTGCCTGATAATTTATATTAGTTGAGTTTTTTTGAAGACAAGGTGAATGTTTGTGTGAATGATCTAAAAACATTTACAATTGTGAGAAACAAAATGAAATTATGGTCATTATTCTAAGGAAGCTGTGAAATTGGCAGTTGAAGGCAGAGGTTGCTAAGCTTCCTCTGATTGTAGGGAAGGTCTGTCATTTGATGATGGATCATTAATTTAGTCACTTACAATTGTAGATCACTTTCAAGTAAAGCAAGATTGCATAAAATGGGAAATGAACTGCCTAATATCAAATGCAATAATATTGTTAAACTTTGTGAACTTAGAAGAAAAGATGAGACAATTGATTTTAGAAAAAGACACATATTTTACTACAAATTCACAAATATTGAAAGCATAAATGGAGTGGAATTCATTATAAATAAAAAGTGTAACAACAACATTATGGAGATTAGACAGAGTTGCAAGATTAGTTATTCAACTTAACAAAAGGCACCAAATGCAGAGAATTCAGTTTTATGTCCCAACAAGTTTTTGACATGGTGAAGAAATAAAAAGGAATTTGATATATTTTTTATCAGACCAAACAGCATTTCAAAATTTAATGCTAGAAGTGATAATCAGATTATGAAAGTGCTGTGGACAAATTTAGTTATGGGGATAGAAATGTGAGAGGACACAGACTTTGTAGGGAAAAAAAACTATTAGGATTTTTTTCTTTGAGAAAAATGCTAAACAGAAATGAACATTGCGGTATACAAATGAAGATAATTGAATTATAATTTGGCTAACAGAAAATATATGTCAACCTTGCAGCGTTCTTAATAGATTCAACATTGGAAGTGATAACTGCTAAAGTAAAATGTAAGATACACATTAATGCAAAACTAAAGGACAAATTATTAAGAAAACAACATTCACAGTTGATATTCTTAATCTTCAGAAACATTCAAATGAAATGAAACTTAAAAATCATTTAAAAATATTGACTGATTTTGAATATGGTTCAGATTTGAATGAAGTCAATAGAAAAATAACTGATGCAGAATTTAAAACTGCAACAAAGATTGCAGGAATAATAAAGCACCAGTTAAATTTACTACTGAAATGACAATATATAAAGGAAATAAAAAATATGAAAATATATGAAAGTGATTCATTAAGAAGAATTGAATATCTAGAATTTTGTAACTTTGTAAGAAAAAGTGTTAATAATAGTATAAAAAATATTGTGAATTAGCAAGGAAAGCTATAGAAGAGAATAAAAGTCTTGAAAGTGTAAAAATATTTTGGTATTGATATGTAACTTATTTCTGTAATAAGAAGCAAAATCACTAAAACATCACATGACCATCATTTCTTATGCTTACACAATCTGTTAAAACTACCAACCTCCATGCAATATCTTAGATTAGTTTTTAGTTTATGGCTTTCATCAGTAAGGAGCCTTGAATCTGACAGCAAAGATCTAAATGCAATGCTCTCAGATCCAAGACTAATTACTCATGAAAGCCATAAACTAGATACTAGTCTGGTAATATTTGGATGAATAGGTACAAGATAGGAATTTTGATCTACTAATCTTCTAGCAGTCATTGATTACTATGATTTGCACTGGACAGCATTTATATGGAGAGAGTTGCTACTGTTTCAATAAGAAAATGTGGAACTATTACTAAAAAGATCAGATAACATCATGAAATGTATGAAATATTTTATAAGGAATTATATAATGAACAAGAAAACAAAATATCCTCTATGACTAATACATCTTTTGAATTGCCCAGTATTTTAAATTAAAAAGTTGAGATGTGCAATTAAAAATCTATGAAAAAGAGAAAACCTCTAAAAAAAGATGGAATTCTGATAGCTTAAAAAAAAACAGGTAAAGAAATAGAAAAATTGTTGGCAAAATTACATACCAAATGTCTAAATGATAAAGATATACCAGATGACTGGATGAATACATTAATAATTTTGATATTTAAAGAAAGGTAATAAAGAATATATTAAAAATGACAGAACGATCAGTCTTTTATTATTTGTTTACAAAATTTTATTAAAATAATTACAATTCATCTACAGTGATCTTTGAATTTTAACAAATCAGCTGGATTTAAAAGTGACTTTAAATTAGTGAATCACAATCGTGTAGAGAGAAGTTATAGAAAGAACCAATGAATGTGAGTTGCCATTATTTTTTGGATTTATAGATTATGAAAATGGATTTGGTTTTATAATCATTTTTACAGTGATTAAAGCATTAGATCATCAATATATAGATCTGGGATAATGTCATATTTTGAAGAATATTTATCAAAATGCAAAAGCAATGGTTAAAGTATATTGTGATTTCATATCTCCAAAACCGTTTACAGTAGTTTTACAATAAGTATTTTGTTGACTGAAATAAAAAAGTAAAGAAATAAAAGTAAATGGAGGTTATTTTTATTTCAGGCATTTAGATTTAGCAGATAATGTGATTATTTTTGCAAATAATATTTCAGAACTTCATGAAATGCTGCAGATTTATTAAATAAAAATAGGATTAAAAATAAATATAAAATAACTAAAGTAATGATCAAAAAGTTAACAAGTATAAAAAAATACCTTGATCAGATTATTAATACAAATGGAAACATAATGATAAAATTAATGATAGAATTAAAATTGGAGTGCTTTTGTTGGAATAACTTAATATTAAATTTTATTAAAAAATGTGTTTTATTCAGATTTTACTTATAAATTTGAAACTTGGATACTTAATTAGAAGAGCAATATAGAGACTTGAGACCATTCAATGAAATATGGGGAGTTTATGTTATTAGTAACAAGAAGGAGTTGAATGATGAAAAATATGGGTGAGAGACAAATGTCACTGACATCATTAAAAAAAGTTACTGAAATGGAGCTAGGTTGGATATATTTCCAGAAGAGTCATTAATAGATGGACAGTTGAAGTCTTAAACTAGATCCTAAGAGATTGTAAAAATATTTAGAAAGAGACCACATGGAGATAGATAGATGAAATAAGAAAATTTGCTGATGTAATGTGGATAAAAGAAGCTAGAGATCAGAAAAATTGGATTAAACATGGAAGGGATTCATGCAGTGAATCAGTAATGGATGATGATAATGAATACTATGCAGTCTTATGATTTTATGAAGTAAAAATCCATACAAATCTTCAGACAAACTTTGTATATTATATGTTAATACATATATTGCACCTGATAAATCAATTATTCCTAAAATAAATGTGTTAATGAAAGAAACAATGCATCCATTAGTTACTTATTAAAGTCATTTTGCATCCATTAGTTGAAAAAAATCTCTAGATAATTACCACTCAAATATAACAGCAGCACTAGTATTCAATAGAAAAAGAGGATTATAAAAGCAAAAGTTATTTTAGAAATGATACATCTATAAATATATGGTGAAAAAAAAGTAAGTACAATACAAAATAAATGAAGCTTCATGTATATAAATATATAGGGACCAACTGAAGGCATCTCATTCCATTACTATATATATATATATATATATAAACTTTAAATTAAACATAGCTCAATGTATATGTAACCAAAGGGAGAAAATCATCATCTCCTTGAATTAAAAACACACTCTATATATAATAAATATAATGGTAATTAACTATTATATGCAGTCTTTCAATCTGCAGAAGTGGTTAATTTCTTAATCCTCCTCAACTGCCATTAAATTCAAATTAATGGCAGTTGAGGAGGATTAAGGAATTAAGCAAAAGAACTTCTGTGGATTGAAAGACTGCATATCATAGTTAATTACCATTATATTTATTATTTTGATAGTTTTAATTAATGACCATTTTATTTGTATTATATATAAGTAAACACTATATAAATTTAAGCTTATATAATGAAAAGACATAGGATTATCTGACACCAGTCTGATGTACATTCATATTTAATAGATTTCAAATCTGGAGAATGGAGACTACAAAAACCAAACAAAGGACAAAGTAATCTGTCAACAATATCCTATGAAACATGTAAATATTTGGACTACACTCTATATAAATTACAAAGAAAGTGATTCCATATATATATATATAAACTTTAAATTAAATAAAGCTCAATGTATATGTAAACAAAGGAAGTAAATCACTCTTTCCCAGACTATGACTTAAAAGCACTCTAAATGTTGAACAAAGAATCAATAATAGAATAAATCTACCTATTCTTGGTAGCTCTCATGTATATAAGCAAACTTTTATCAACATTGTTGGTAATTCAGAGTGAAATTAATTTATTAATCAGATATATAATTATAAGTATCAACCACTAACTGATTATCATATGTAAACTACATCACCATGCTTAAACAAACTAATGGAGTATCAACAATCTCCATTGATTTGTTAAGCCAAAAGGCTGTAGTAATGTAATGTATATATAAATTAAATTAGCATAGCTTAATGTTTATGTAATTAATGAAATAAACCACTCACCCCTCATGCTATGGATAAATAACACTACTAACAAAGAAATAAGAATAGAAATGGATTCACACATTCTTTAAACTTTGATGTTTATATGCTTATCCTTGACAGCATTAGTAAAAATTTAGAGTGAACTCAATATATCAGCCAAATGAAAATATGGCTTTAATAATTATTAAATTGAAAGTAAAATGATTTACTCTACTAATTACATATACATTTAATTACACTAATTTAATATTTACAATTTATTAACATTTGTTATTTTTTTGTATAAATGATTTTAAGTTTAATTATTATTAATGCCATGTTTTCATCTGGCTGATATATTGAGTTCACTCTTTTCATTAGTTTTAGGAAGGGTAAGGATATAAATATCAAAAACTTGTGTAATATATTAAAACACTTTTTTTGAATGATTATATTTACAAAATACTATCATATGTAATAAGATATTATTTTTATATTGTGTATTAGCTTAATCACTGAATATTACTATTATAGAGTATTATCATAGTAAAAATGTCTTTATAAAGCCTGAACTACTTTTTTAAAAGAGTTATTTAAATAATTTGTTTATTTATATGAGTAAAGATTTTGTTTTTGCATAATTAATTATTCACAAACATTTTAAAAGAATCAATAGAGATTTCAATAAGGATATAGATTATTAATAGTTTTATTAAGTCACTCAATTCTCCAATCTATGTCTCAATTTTTCAATTACTAAATATGTTACTCATGATTTTGGTTAGACATTTCTTTAGTAAACTATCATTTCCAAATTACAAGTTGATGTCTAGAAATATTAAATCTAATTGCCTTTATTAACACCAGTTTTTACACCATAATTATTCCGTTATTTGAAGCTATTCTTGGTTAATCATTCATAAAGGGAATCTTTATTTGAGGTTATCTTAGATAGTAAAACTATGTCTTGAAGTAATAGGAAGTCTGATATATTTAATAAATTTTTGAATATTTTCTGCAAGACTATTTGTCTTCTGATATGTGATAGAGGAATAAGAATAGAAGCTCGCTACAAGAGAATAAACTTGAATGTACCAATATTACACATGTTATACATAATTGTTTATCCAAAATTTTAGTTTGAGCATTTTTTATTAAAGCAATAAACAGTAGAATATGACAATACTAAGGAGTTTTTCTTAACAATTCCGAAGCAGTGTTAGTTAGCTTTCCAAGGAAGTTCTTGTAAAAATTATTTTAGTTTAAATTTTGATCGATGAAAAAATAAATTACATTATGATCCAATATCGGAAGTATAAAGACTATTATTCCCTATTGTTTAGATGAAAAATTAATCACATTTTAGGGATGAGATTCTGATATTTGAAAAAGCCTTTCAAACTTTTTGCATTAGTATATTCTCATATTTTTGAGAATGATCTCTTTTTAAAATCAAGGCAAACATCAGCTGAATTTTGTATATTATGTTATTTAAAAGTTAAGAAAAGATTAAATAAAGTGAGAGACAAATTTGAATCCTGTATAAGTCAATATTTTATATTTATTACAATTAACATTTTAAGTGACTTGAATTTTTTCTTTATGGAGGAGCATTTGTGCACTAATGGTTTCTCCTGCATTTAAGCTTTCAAAGATTATTGAAAGTTAGCATTTTTGTAAACAGAATTATAGAATGAGATTACATCAGTAAAGTTAAAACTATATTTTAATTCATTCTAAAAGTTTTTTCAATCATCATCAAGAACACTTAGTACATCACCAGACCAGTTTCTGACTTTTGTCTTCATCAGTGTGGATTTAAAATTTAAAGATGAAATGCTAATCAATAGATTATCATTACTTCAGAAAACTTCCTTACCTCATTTTTCATCTCAACCTTGGTTTATTTTTAGGCTTTTTAAAGTTTCTTAGGATTCAGATTACAATTATCCATCTATTATTGTTTTCTCTTGTAGCAAAATAGCCAACCTATAACTACTTCAGCCTATTAATTCTCTCAATAATGTCATTAATACCTATTTATTTTCTCTCTCAGATATTTCACTTTTGATTTTTTTTCCCATCAGAAACTATTTTTATAATTTACTGTGTAGCCTACAATTTTTCTATAGCTTTTCTTTTAAGCATCAATAATTCAGACTCATATGTACACACTAAAAAAGCACTTTTATTAAAAAAATATTTTTCTTACACATTTGCATGCCTTTTTTTAAAATTATTTATGTCAATAAAATCACTTCTCATTTCCAAACAAACTCTTATGAGAGTTGTAATCTGTTATAATTAGAGGAAGGTAAAAAGATCAGTAAGAAGAGAATAGGATTATCTTATAGTAGTAGAGTTTAAGTTCACTTATTCTAGTAATGATTATTTTATCATTTGAACTATCTTTAGTAGAAATTATTTGCTGTACTATATAGTATGAAACAAACATAATCATACAATATTTACTATGCATTTCATCAAAAACAAATATAAACCCTTAACAAGATATGTATTATTGAGAAATGATGAATCTCTTAAACTGCAAATATATCAAAGTTGGGTATACAATTAATTTGAAGAGAATTTTTATTTATGATTTTTATATACCTTCAATGTTTACTTGTATTAATTTTACTATGTTTTTGGTTGAGGAGGAAATTGTGATATAGTGTAGATACCTAGTTCTTGAAAAATTTTAAATAATGGGTGAAATTTAATTAACATTTTTATAACTAATAAACTTATATTTAAATAGAAGTATTATTAATATACTTGGAATTTAGATGTAATATAGGAGATTTGATCACCGACTTTCAAGTTCCCTTCAGCAATCCACTTTATCTCGTACAACCAATACACATTACTACAGACATGTGGAAAAAAAAGATCTACAATATCCATATTTTATGTTGAATCAGCATTCATTAATTGATCCAAATCATAATATCCAATACACATATAATGAGTGCACGGTTCATATTAAGATAGCAAATTTCCAAACTTTAATGGACAGGCTTCAATCTACCTACATTCAAACTCTTCAGCCATTCATACCATTAAACATCTGATGATGAAATGCTCATCTAAACTGCAAGTATATCAATAATACTTGTATTTAAATATTACAAATTCAGCCTTTTCCCAGCCCATCCCTTTTCTATGTATTTAAATGGTCAAGGTCCTATACACGAGGGGTCAGATTGACGAAGTCAATATAGGCATGACAATAATATTGACATTATAAAGGGATTTGGGCCCTCCATCATCAGATTTTCAATGGTATGGATGTCTGAAGAGTTGGAGCATGGAGTAGATTGAGCCTGTTCATTAAAGTTTGAAAATTTGCTATCTTAATATGAACCAAGCTGGTTCAGCACAAAATACGTTTATTGGAGATCATTTATTCTTTTCGCATGTGTGTGGTCATGTATATCAGTTGTATGAGATAGAGTGGGTAGCTGAAGGAAGCTTGAAAGTCTGTGATAAAACCATCTACATTATAACTAATAATGTTTAAAAAATCAAATTATTAAAAAAAAATTTTTTTTAAACATATATATATGAAGTAAATTAGTAAAATAAGAAATAAAGTGAGCTTCGGCTAATGAAAATTATTTTTAAACTGATATTGCTACATAATTTCTCTCTCTATATATATATTGTATCATCTTTGGTTAGATCTAAACTTGGAATTATTGTATTTTTTTTTTAAGATATTTTTTTTCTCATTAATTTATTTGTTGTCGGTTGTTGTGAATCATCAAGTGATGTATATTATTGATATAGGGTTATTGAGAATACAGCGGGATATACAATAATAACGTTCCTGATTTTTTTATTATAATTTTAATCTTTTTTATAGGCAATATAATAGATCGTCTGCAATTAAGTTAATGGTTTGTTATAGAAAAATTGTATAAATTAAATCACATATCAACAGATTTGTTTTATTCATTATCTTATGTTACGCATGCATTCAGCAATCCTCATATAAACATAGATAAACAAATAGTAAAACCTTATATAAAGTGTGTGCGGTTGTGCATGCGTTTTGTTTGGACAGTCAAAATAATTTTAGATCGTTATTGTAATTTTTAATTAAAATGTATAATATTTTATATTAAATAAATAAGTATACGAAAAGTATTCGTGTATTTATTTATTTTTATTAAGCTATGATTTTAAAAAAATTGTAAATTCACTCACTGTCTTAGTATTTCATTTTTAAAATATTTATTTTAAAAGTTTAAAATAAAACATTTTCTTTGGAGATACTGGTGCATTCAAAGAACTCTTTATTAAATGAAATGGTGAAGTAGATAATTACAGTATTCAGGTTGGTGACATCAGTATTTCATCATTGGAGAAATTATATAAAATGCCCATGTTTTGAAATTGAGACCTCTTTTATTTTGTGTCTTTGGTAAGCAGTTTTTAAAGTTTCATACATAAGATTTGGTAGTGAATTTGAAGTCTAGCAATGGAGGGCTAAATAAAAATAAATGATGGTATTATAAAGTATATATTGTGTGCCATAAACAACTAAGTATATAGTAAACAAAAAGGATAAAGATTTAATCTATTTAAGAGGACAAGTAATATCTATTTTATATGATGACAAAATGTCAATATTACCAGAGTTTACTAAAGATACATTAGTAAAGAATGTTTACTTCAATAATTTTATGAGATTATAATTGTGAAATATATCTTCAGAACTTGGATAAACTTTAAATATATTTTGCATCTTGGATTTTCTTTGCATCAAGTTTGATAAGAAGCACTAGGATTTATGAACACTGCATAATATTTTTATTATTATTTATATTATAAAATGTGTTTATATAAATAATTCATTTAAGGGATATGTAATGATCTTTGGAATAATTCAGATCATATATTTTTATTTATTATGTAATAATTATTTGTTTGTATACTTATTTAGTTTAAAGTGTGTTTGCATATGTAATATATAAATAAAATCAACCAAGGGAAATTAGATAAATTTAAAATAAAATCTTAATTATTTTCATCAAAATTTAACCTTAATGTTATATAACATTCTGGAAGTATGTTTTTGTTTGTTTCATTTAATATAAATAATTTATGTATATTTTTAAAATAGAGGTTGTATTTAAATGATCATTTTTCATTTATGGTGGTAAGAGGAATGTAAAACGAACTGAAATAGATTTAGCCATTTAATTTTGTTTTAAAATTTATTTATTAGTAATGATATATAAATACAAGGCATTCTTCATATACCTGGAGTTTAATTGTAAATATACGGAATTTGAACACAGACTTTCAAACACCCTTTAACTATTCACACTATCTTATACCACTGATACACATGACGACACACATGCATCTTTTATTTATCTTTTCTACATATGTGTGGTCATGTGTATCAATGGTATAAGATAGTGTGGATAATTGAAAGGTGTTTAAAAATCTATGTTCAAATCCCATATATTTAGTAATGATATAGATAAATATTTTCTTTTTGGTTAGTAGTGTATCATTCTTTGCATTATTTATAACTATACAAATTAGGAATTTTAACAATGCAAATGATATTAAATTACTTTTTATATTCATTCATTGATACATTATTTTATTATTATTATTATACACCTGGGTCTTGTTTTACGCGATAGATAGGTTCCTCAGAAAACATGCGCAAACGAAATCGCGCAAAAATAGACATAACTTACATTGAAAAAGGGGGGATGCGGTCTGTGAGTTTTCAAAATTCGCATAAAAGCAAAGCACCAACATAAAATTACTTTCACACAAAAAAAAAAAAATAAGGAAATAAAATATGACTAATAAAAAAATTTCAAATTTGAAAAAAATTGATAAAAGACAAACTTTTTTTAACTATAATATTTAATTTTATTCAGAATAATATATTTTTATGCATAATTTACAGTACAGTAATTGACATTTTTTTATACATGTTTTAATTATTATAGCTATTTTCCGAAAAACACGTTCGTTTGCAAACAACTAGCGCCAACTTCACACTCATGTTGTGACAGTGGTTTTCTGGTGACAATTTAATTAGTAATTAATCTTTGGGATGATGATTTTATTAATTGTTTATGAAACTAACAATTAAAAATTAAATTCTTATTTTTGTCTTTAATTTTCAATTCTGTTTAAAAATCAAATTTCAAGTCGTAAGTAATTTTTAAATTGTTAATTACAATTAAAAATCAGATTTTAATTGTCAAATTTAATTGTGCCCATTGCTATTACTGACCTTTTAAAAATAAACTTGCAGACACTAAATGATTAATAATTGATTAAACGTTTTTTTTTTAAAAAGCAAAAACAGAATGTGATTTAAAATGCAAAATTAACACGCACAATGTTTGAACAAATTTACGTTATAATCTTGTAAAATTTAATGTGGGTATACATAAAATGTGGAAATCATGATTTAAATTTCATTATTGCATAAAATATTACTATTATAAAGCACTAAAAATATTGAAATTACTAAGTTGAAAGTCGGATTCCAATAATGTGCTATTACTTTCAATATAACATAAGTGCGCAAAATTTATTATTTAAATTGATAGTGCAATATTGGAGTTCGACTTCTGGTGAAACACGAATCATGTAACTTCAAAATCGTGTTAAATAAGTCTGCGTAAAAAGAGACCCGGGTGTATATATATATATGTAAATAAATTATTTTAATTTTAATTCATTGAATATATTATTTTGTAGTATTAATTTAAAGAGACTTTGCATGATTACATTTTACATTGCATTGTATTTATATATTGAACTATTTCAATCATGTAACATTAAGTATTGAATGTCTTTAGAAAAAATTAACTTTGTTTAATATATTCCAAATACATTCAACTGTTAATAATAGCGCACAGGGTAGTATATGCACAATATTTCAAGCTACTAGGTTGTCATAGCATAAATACAGGTATAATAAGTGACATACTAACCCAGAATGGACTTCAATTTTTGCACAACATCAAAAAGTATCCGGACACAAATTCGAACCCACATCTGCAAAATTAGTTTGTACTGAGAGGCATGATGTTAAATGTAAGATAAAGGAGGCTTACTTCATAGCAGAAGACTCCTTAACCATTAATCATAGTATGTTTTGCTGTATCCAAAAAGATGGGCTAATTGATTCATTTGCATAGAGTTTGCATATTATACATATAGAATGATTCCAATGAATGAGTCATAACAGGCTATGATTATGAGAAATACATTTTTTCGAAAGCACTCAGCCATTTTAATTGACTAATTGCTATTAATTATACAGCTTTATGTTATAAATGTGATAGCACTATTTAATATTATCAATTTGGACAAGCATAAAGCATAAATCTATAATTTATTACTTAATATTTCAAGAAGTGTCATTCTTCTCTCTTCTTCAGGTGTTGCTGGCCTAACTGGTAATAGTACTAGCATGAAAACCAACCCCGGATCCTTAGATTTTTGAATATTGAATTTTAAGGTAACACTCTAACCAATAGAGACATCCTACCAAAGGTGGGAATTACTTTAAAATCCAATATTCAAGAACCTAAGGGCCCATTCGATTCCTAATCTAATATTGTCACTGGTCAGGCCAGCAACACCTCAAGAAGAGAAGATAATAATACCTTTTTAAACATTGTGCATTTACTAACCTGTATGCTATTACTAACAGTTGAATGTAATTGGAAAATTTAAATAAAGTTAATTTTTTTTAAAAAAACGTTCAATATTTAATATTAGGTGATTGAAATAGTTCAATATATAAATACAACTACAATATCATCATCACAACCCTTTAGGAAAACAATAGTTGGCTAAAGATAATATATCTTAATAATTTATGATTTTATTTTAGCAACTTTCTTATTTACATTTCATTAATTATACAAGTTAAGCTAATGTCTCAATAAATATTATTTGATTATTTGAAATTAAATAAACCGTGGATTGTCTTAGCAATAACATGTTAAAATAAGTTATAAGTAATTCTGAATTATTTGTAGAATTTCTTCAAAAATTAACAACTTTTCTTTTTTTAATCAATAGCAGTTAATTTTATTGCCTGAGAACTGATTTCTTAAATTTTATTTCTGAATGTATATACTATACTGTTCTTCTATTAAAACGATTTTTTTTTTCTTGTAACACTCAGATTATTTAACAAAAAAATATCACTTTTCATCATACTTTTCAGTCAGTGGTACATTTTTTTGGCAAAACATTTCTTAACCCATAAACCGCCTCTTACGAGGCTTCTCGTCGACATCTGACGTCACTCTAACTCTGCTAGTTCTTATGCTAAAATATTCGTTTGACAGGTATTGATTAGGTTTTTAAAAGTTCTGTAAGATGGTGCCCTCTTCCGAATTATTTTACAAGTAAAAAATCAAAAAAACCGCATTTTAAACTAAACAAAGAAAGAACCTTGTCAGTGATTCACTGTCAGCCGAAAAAGACATTCTGATTGGCTGGAAAGAACAAAGAAACCGCCTGATCAAAGAAAATAAAGAAAAACGCTGAGATTTTCATTTCGAATGCAATTTAAGTATTAAAAAAATATAATTTGAGAAATTAAACTAGTTTTTTAAAAAATATACCAAAAAAACAAAATTATTTTCGAAAAATATTGAAGATTTTAGTAAAAATATTTAAGATTTAGCAAAAAGAAATCTTTACTTTTCCAGGACGTAAAATTGAAAAAAAGCTTTGCGTCAGCACCTTTTTGTTTAGACATTCGCTTTATATTTGCTGAAATTGAATATATTTTATAATAAATAAATAGCAATTTATTTTTGAAAGAACTTTCATTCTCTTTCATAACCTGAAAAATTAGTAATATACTTTTTATAAACATATCTGAGTTGAATTTAATATTATAGGCGAATATGTTTTAACAATAGGCTTTATCTTCAGTTTGTGAGTTGGCCAATTAAAAGATTTGATTTTTACCTCATACAACCAATAATATAATTAGCGGTTTAAGGGTTAATACACAATATTCTAAAATAAAATTTTATTACACTATTGTCAGATTTAAGTTATAGCTACATCCTAAATAGTTTTATACAAAAAAAAATATATATATATAATATTCTTATAAGTCGAGTAACACTTACTGTGAAATAGATGTCAATGATGACTTTCCTAAATATACAGTATGACATTAAATTATCATTCAATAAAAAATCACTTTATAAATATTACTATAAGCAAAATAAAACATTAGATAAGAATGAGAAGCCATCTGTAGAACTAAATATGATATAATATTATGAATACAAGCTCTTGATCTATTAGATTATAATTCATTTTTATGGAACTACAATTTCAGAATTCCACTTCATTATGCTAAAACTTAATTCATAAATGTGTTTATAAGAAAGATAGATTTCTAATTTTTTATATATAGATTAATAATGTTCATAAACAATCAATCTATTTCAAAATTGGCTCTATTTGGTTCTTCTGAAATAATATTAACTGCTGGACAATTATCACAATTGATTTGCATATTCAGATGTAATATTTCATTTATATATTATAATTTATAATAATTTTCTGGAACAATTATATATATATATATAAACCCATTTAGCCTTGAACATTATTATACTTATTATTTAAGTAATACTTTGGGTGTAATTTGAAATTTATAATTGCAGTTTGTAATGTAATAATTGACTATTTATTAGTCTGTATTCAGAATAGCTTTTATTTACTGTTTAAAGAGTTTATTTAAACTTCTTTGGATCAATAATTTCAATCTCTGTGGTCAAGTCGCAATTTTTAGTGAAGTTATTGATTGTTATTGATATTGGGATTGTCTAAATATTGACTGGCTTTTAATGATATATATATATTAAGTTTCTAAATGCCAATTACAATTTCTAATAATATTTTATCAAACAGTTTTCTCAGGTCATAAAAAAAGACAGAACTCATATCAGCACACAATGCCCTTTCTCTTTCAGATACTATTAGTATAATTTATCTAGTATTAATACTGGATAGATTCAAGCTTTAAAGAGTTAACATTCAAGCTTTAATTGAACATTCAATTTTATTGAATATTCAAGATTTAAAAAGTTTGAATGTTCAATTTAGATATCTCCCAAGGCAGAAATACCCCTCCCCCATCACCAGAAACCTTGCACAATTAAGTTAATGTTAAAATAGATGCTTAACATTTGAAAAGAAAAAAAAAACATATGGTAAAAAATAATTTTTATTTATAATTGTTATTAATATTTATATATCTTTTGTACATGATTTTTTTATTATTTATTATAATTTGTATGAAACAACAGCATAATGGATTTCATTACATATGTTTTTTTTGAGATTTGAAATCATTTAAATTTTTCCACATATTATTAATGTCATTGTTTGTTCATTATGTATATAAACATTAAATTAGCACAATTCAGTGTATATGTAATCAATTGCGTAAACTACTATTTACTCAGGATATGAATAAATAATGCTTTGTTGATAAAGAATCAAGAATAAAATGGATTAAGCTAGAAAAATTTATTTTACTTTTGAACCTTTATTAATAAAGTGTTATTTATTCATAGCCCGAGGAGAGAGTATTTTATCCACTTAATTACATATACACCGAGTTATGCTAAATTAATATTTACAATTAATAACTTTTGTTTAATTATTAAAGCAAGGTTATTAAAATTAAAATTCAATATTCATTTTTGTATAATTAAATCTTAGTTTAATAATTATTAATCTCATGTTTTCATTGGCCAGATATACTGAATTCATCTTAAATTTCCATCATTGTTGGAGAGAATAGGTAGATCTATTTTATTTCTTGACCCTTTACCAATAGCTTGCTTGTTTATTCATAGCCTGAAAGAATAGTAGTTTACTCCATTAATTACATATACATTTGTGTGTGTGCATGTGTATAGAAAAACAATTTTAAAAATGTTAAAAAGATGAATTACTCATATATAAATAGAACATCCATAGTAGTAAGAACATTGTGGCATGGTAGACAATACATCCACCTGCCATGACCTGTTTAAGTATGGGCCAAGATGAAACTTGAAATTGTTCCAATCATAAGCAGGACTCTTTTTAGGTAGATGACAATTATCCAACCCAACTAGCCAATCATTAATGGCCACTAAATGAATATTTGGCTATTCTTAACTGAGAGATAAAAATATCAGACTAATCTAGATTATTTGGATGAGTATCAATGTGTTAATTGGAAAAATGAAATGATGTAGTCTTCACTATTGATGAGGGAAATGTTAAGATTCCTATGGATGCTGAATTCCTGGTTACCTTTCTTTGACTTACAATAAAGACTTGTTTTTTTTTTTTAACCCGATTTTTATTATTATTTATTAGTAAAATCAAAATAAAACAACAATCATAAATATTTTATTACATGAGAAAGGCTTCTCTATCAGATCTCCACAAACACTGAGAAATGCTGAGGAAATGCTACCATTTACCTATTTTGCTGAATCAGACCAGTTATCTGTAATTAGTGAGGGATTTTACAATTTTTTTGTTTGCTTAATCTCCAACATAGAATAGTTATATATTTTATTACAATGTTGGATGGCTACTAAGCAGCTTATGAATCAGCTACCTGAAAAAATTATAGCCTTAATAATTTTTCAGTTAATTAAAAAATTCTGGTTCCATCATAACATGTCAACAACAAAAAATTACTACATCATAAAGATCTCTTAGATGTTTCAGTATCGATAAAAAAAGAAATTAGCAATAGTACTATTTACTAATAGCTATGATCTAATATTTTCTAAACACTGAGTTTGCTAGAATTCGGTATAGATGGTCAACTTTACATCCGGTATTAAAAGTATCACTTAAGTGATGCTATCAGCTATGGAACAGGAAAAAATGATGTTTTTTTTTAAATTTTAAACTTGTGGTGTAAACTTTTCCCCTAACTAATCTACTGTATGAAAAAAAATCTATTCTACTACAGTTTCTGCAGTAAGTTTTATAAATAAATATATTTATTAATTTTTTTTAGCAATTGTCTTTTTTTTTTTTACAAAAGAATTGTAAGAATTCTAATATTGTGATAAAATGTTAGTATTCTTTGTGCACATATATATGTTAACAATAATCATGCAAGTACGAACATGTATATAGTATCCGCGCAAAACATTTGTATTTTCTAAACAAAATTGACATTGACATACTACTTCAAATATAGGCGAAAGCGGTTCAATAACACTGAAAATATTTATTCAAATTTAAATGACGCGTAAACTAGCCTCTTGAATAATAATAATAAAAAAACACAACAAAACATTTAAATAGAATAAGAAGATTGATAATGTATGGCCAACAGTTGATATAGGCATTTCAATTGCGGAACTAATTTTCCTGAGTTGAATCACGAGTGTTTGTTTACTATTTTTTATTTATTCCAGAAACATTCGTAAACAATGCACTAAGGTCGCTAGCAAAATCTAGACAGGCAACCTCTTTAGCAATAATTTATGATTACAGTAGGATAAGCTACGCAGTGGAAATTAATTTACTTTGAGAAAATAAATCTAAATTTTAACAAAAAAAATAATTGAGTGCTTGTCTTTAATTAATCGAGAAAAAGAATTAAAAAACCCTCGATCTTTGATCATTAGGATGTGTAATACTAATAGACTTTTAATATTATTTTGTTCAAAATAGATTCGATTATTTTAAACCAGGGTTCGTAAACTGGTGGTTCCGGAGCCACATGCGACTTTTTATCGGGAAAAGTGCAGCTCTTTGGATAAAAAAAAATTATACAAATTTTATTAAAAATTTAATATATATTTTTTGTTTCACTCACTAAAAAAAATTATATGCCAGCTTAGGAGTTGTTCAAATCTTGTCTATGCGTTGTTAACGTTAATAAATTTAATGAATGAAATTAATCTGAAGTTGCACTTCCTAAATTTAAATTTTTGTTTATTGTCAAAATGGCTCTCTGTCTCAAAAATGTTTCCGAATTCTGTTTTACCTTGCAACAGTGTAAAAGGAATATCTAATAAATTTTAATTTATTTTAATAAAAAAAAAACAATAAGTCATGCACAAGGGATAACATTTGGAACATCATATCGGTATTGTCGTTGTTTCCGTCGTAATCAGATTAAGTCTATTACCTCTCCTTTTTAGATTTGCTTCAAAAAGCCTATTATTTCTCATGATAATACATAATATAATATTTATACACCGAATAGCTAATTTATTTACATTTCCAATCAATGATTTATTTGTTCATTTAAATGATTAAACATTTATACATATAGTTAAATTTCTGTGTCAAAGGCCATAAGTTTTTTAAATAGATCATAAAATACTATTTCCTATATCGATACATGAGCATTTTATTTTACTGTTAGATTAATTTTTCATCCATAAAAAGCATAACTCTTCTTTGGAGAAAAAGTGAGCAGAGTAATTAACAAAATAACTTTCTCTTGTTAATTTCATATAAATCTAGATTTGAATTTTTTATTTTGCATATTTGTGATAACTTTATATATACACACTAAATATGTACAAGGATTAGTTGAATATATCAAAGCATACCAAACATATAATGAGTGAGAAAAACAGATTCCGTTAACTAAATAAAAAGTATCTTAATAATTTGGTATATAGTTTTAAAAATGAATATATTATTATGATGTAAAATGTTATATATATATCTAGAGTCAACCAATCTACTTTTTAAAAACAAAACAAAACTGAAAGCCTTTATTTAAAGATACCAAATACAGTACATTGATTAAGCATTTTACAAAAGGAGTTTAAAACATTAACAATTTATATATGATTGTAGATGAAGTTTACCAAACATTTTAGATCAGTATTTCTTAACCTGAGGTACATGGACTCCTATGGGTGAAGGAGAAGTTTCTAACTTTTAGATTTGTGACATAAATTTTAAAGCTGTCTTATGCTACATATAATTATAGAATAATGACAATAATTTTTAATATAAAATTATATTAATATTTGACTAGAACTATAATGTATATATTGACATTTAGATGTAATTAGGAAATTTGAACACAGACTTTCAAACTCCCTTCAGCTATCTAATCCATCTTATATAACCAACACACATGACCACATACATATGACAAAGATAAATGATCTCCAATATACATATTTTATGCTGAACCAGTAATCAACAGTTGTTCCAAATCATCATTTCCCACATCCATATATAATCAGTGCTCAGTTTATATTAAGATAGCAAGTATTCAAACTTTAATGGACAGCTTCAATCTATTCCATTCTCCAACTCTTCAGCCATCTATATTACTGAACATCTGGTGATGGAATACTCAAAGCCCTTGTTGCCAATATTCTTGTCATATTTATGTTGACTTTATAATTCTGATCTCTCACATATAGAATCTTAATATGTCCATTTAAATATACAGAAGAGAAATGGGCAGAATTCAAGCTGAATCTATAATATTTGATGACAAGTATAAGGTATGTAGTGAACTTTAGATGTAATTAGAGGGGATTTGAATACAGACTTTCAAGATCCCTTCAGCTATCTACTCCATCTTATATAGCTGACATATATGACCACATACATATGAAAAAGATCAATGAATCAAATCTTATACAATGTGATGAGAAAGTGAAGAAATTTTATTTTAAAAGTAGGATGTGTTTTAGAATAATAACTTAAAAACTTCTGTATTCAAAAAAAAGAAAGAATAAAAAAATTGTTACATATTCTAAATAAATGTTAATGAAGCAGTTTGATGCAGAAACAAATGCTAATTTTTTAAATCTAGCAATATTAATCAGTGACTAAAACCCATAGGGATAAGATCAATTGATTACACAAACAAATCTTTTTTCCTTGTAAATATTGAAAAATTATAATTATTTTTTTTATATGTAATTTCTGTTTATTATTTCATTGATTGTAGTAACCCTCATTATGTTGAAAAAAGTCAATGGAAAGACAATTATGTTACTTATGGAATCACTTGTACAATTAAAAAAAATGTATACAATGACCACAATGTATTTTATGTTGCAAGATATTATTAAACTCCAATCTTATATCATGAACATTTTTAGAGCATTTCAACAATCAGCATCATAGTGAAGCTAAAGGACATAGTCTTAATATCTTGAAGTCTAAGAAGGCATGATTAAATGCCAGCAATACTTTCACAAAATTTGATGTTATGGCAGTTCAAAAGTTTTTATTAGAAACTTCTTATCAAGTGGAATATCTGTGTGCTAAGGAAAAGAACTCTTACAATACCCGAGGAATTGGTAAAACCATGTGCAATACCTGAGGAATTGGTAAAACCATGTGCATTAGAAATTGTGAAAAATTCTATTAGGTTCTGAAGCACAAAAGAAAATTCAACTGATTTTATTATTAAATGATGTGATTCAATTGTGCATTGAAGACATTCGTAATGATATTTTACTTCAAGTAGTAGAAGATATAAAAACCAGTTCTATAAAACTGAGTATTCAACTGGATGATTCAACTGATATTGGTAATTGCAGTCAGTTGCTAGTATTTGTGTGAAGAAAGAGAAATGTTAGAAGAATTTTTATTTTGTAATCCACTGGAATTGATGTCAAGAGGAATTGATTTTCCAATCACATTGCATACCTTTTTTTGAAACATTACATATCAATGAATGAGCCAATGTCCCTGCAATGTTGGGTGGAAATTCCAGATTTTTTTCCATACATTTAGTATTACAAGTTACAATATCACATAGCATGTTATACTGTCATGTACTTACATCAAAAACTTTTCCAGAGAATTTAGAACAACATTTGGCTACTGCAGTAAATGTAGTAAAGTATATCTGAGGAAAAGCACTTAATGCTTTTTGCAAAGAAATCAGTGCCTGTCATACTGTGCTTCTTCATCACACCAAAATATAGTGATTCTGCAAGGGTTACATGCTAAGCAGGGTTTTTGAATGGCATGAGGAAATTATATAGTTACTTATTAACCAAAACTGTGATTTAGTTAAAGCCTTTGAAAAAAAGATGCAACACCTCAACTATTCTACTTAGCAGATATATTCAGCCACTTGAATAAAATCAAACATATCAATGCAAGGATTTTGTATGAACATAATAACAGCTAGTGAAAAATTATTTTCATTTATTGAAAAACTAAAAATCTGGACACATCAAGTTGAAAATTAGAATTTTGCAAAATTTCCCTTGCTTGATTCAGTTGTTCCAGAAAATGAAAAAATTACAATTATATCTGAAGTTACAATGTGTTTACAATGATTGAGTGAATCATTTTATGGATTTTCTTTCAGGGAATATTAGCAAAGTTCAAAGATGGATACTGAATCCATTTCTGTTTGATCTAAATTCAATGAACAGCAACAATTTAATACAAGATGATCTTATTGAAATACAAGCCAATGCATGCATTCAAATGGAATTAGAAAAACTGGACTTACAACAATTCTGGAGTATATAGTTAGAACTTTATCCACTGCTGACCAAAGCAGCACTTTAGACACTTTTACAATTTGCCTCCAAGCAAGAGTCAGAAGATAAACTTGTAACACCATCCACAACCTGACCCAATTGATCTAAATTCAATGAACAGCAACAATTTAATACAAGATGATCTTATTGAAATACAAGCCAATGCATGCATTCAAATGGAATTAGAAAAACTGGACTTACAACAATTCTGGAGTATATAGTTAGAACTTTATCCACTGCTGACCAAAGCAGCACTTTAGACACTTTTACAATTTGCCTCCAAGCAAGAGTCAGAAGATAAACTTGTAACACCATCCACAACCTGACCCAATTGATCTAAATTCAATGAACAGCAACAATTTAATACAAGATGATCTTATTGAAATACAAGCCAATGCATGCATTCAAATGGAATTAGAAAAACTGGACTTACAACAATTCTGGAGTATATAGTTAGAACTTTATCCACTGCTGACCAAAGCAGCACTTTAGACACTTTTACAATTTGCCTCCAAGCAAGAGTCAGAAGATAAACTTGTAACACCATCCACAACCTGACCCAATTGCAGGAAAGCAAAAAGATCCAAGAGGCCTAAACCATTATCTTCCCCTTCTACAGACTGTGATGAATCAGAATTTGTGGGGGATCTCATAGAATTACATGAACCAGCAAACCAGGAATGCCCACCTAAGGGAAAGAAGACACGAACTAGTTCACCAACACAGGTAGACTATCTGAATGGCCCGATACCCCTCAGCCTGAAAGATTCCCCTTTGCAAATCACCCCATTGGAAAATGGCCACCCCGAACTGATACCTCTAGTTGAGGAGATTGAAACATCTTCTACTCTCACAGCATCAGAGGGAGGCTCTATTCTTGAGGTCACAGTAAAAGGAGAGCTTGACCCAGGGGGCCCACCTGGAGACTAGTCTAACTCATCATCTAGTGGTATTAGGTCATCAATAATATATATTGCATCACTGAACATAAGGGGCTTGAACACCACTAACAGTGCATATGCCCTGATACATTGGTTCAAACAGCACAACCCAGACATACTATGCTTATGCGAAACTAAATTATACCTTCGATCTGATAACAAAATCATTGATCTACTACAGACTATGGATTACCTACACTACTCCTTTTCTAATACTCCATCAGGCGGAGTAGCTATAATCATAAATAAAAAATCATCCATCTCCTTCTTCAAAATTTTGATGATCAATTTAAATTGTCTAATTGCAATAGTACAAGATAAAGGCCACTCATTTAACATAGTAAATTTGTACCTTCCAAAGGACCCTGAAACTGTATTTAGTGTTATAAACTCAATCAATAGCACCTTGAGAAACAGCTCTTTCCCAACCTTAATAATTGGTGATTATAATCACAAATATGACCAATTCCAGGCCAAATATGCAGACCACCTTAGCCAGCCTCTTATGAGTGGTAAACAGTTTTTCCGTGAAGGTGATTATTCCTTTTATACTAAGTCAGCCCATTCATTGATTGACCCGTTATATGTATCCCCAACTTTGATCCCGGGAATGGAGGAAAAGTTATGCCCTGTTACCTTCTTGGATCATCATGCTGTGCTTGTCAAAATATTGGTACTCAATGATGATCAACCTACAAACTCCCTAGAAAGAACGACCCGCATGCTAACTAAATCGAACATAACCACTAAATTAGTATCTGAGTCATACATTGCCTTCAATAGAATTAAGTTGTTGTCCCTGCCTGCAATAAGAGGCTGGAGGCTCTTCACTAAATCCCTTACTGACAGCATTAATATATCCACTCAAGTCCATGGGTCCTGTATGCTTAATTAGTGAACTGGACCATATTGCATATAAATTACAACATATGCCATATGAGGCTCATAATGTTCCCCAAATAATTGAACTGAAAATTAAATACAGTCTTATACAGAGGGAGGTTGCGAATACCTCTCTATTAAAAGAGCTCAGCAATTCATTGAACACCAACATTGCTGGACCTGGGGGTATCTCAAGTGGGCCCTTGGAACCAACAGCAAATCCAGGGCACCAGGTTCTATTGAGATAGATGGCAACAAATATGTTGGTGCATCCATGCTGCTCAGGATCAGACAGCATTACATTAAAAAATTTAATCCCAATGGTGTTAACAGAATTAGGAGAACATTCTCCATGGCAAATACACCACACAAAATAACTGAGGCCAGAATCCTGGCAATGCTTAGAGCCTTTCCTGATGGCACACATCCTGGGCTGCATGGAATCCCAAACTTCCTTCTGCTGCACCCCGAGCTCATTCACAATACCGATTGTTAAGAAGATGGTGGATATACTGGCTGATGGCAGTCGGGAAATTAGTGGGATTTACCCCATCGCAATGGTCCCCCTCCTCAAAAAACCCCAGGGGCCATGTGAACTGGGGAATCTGTGACCTATTTCCATGATTCCACTACTGATAAAAACAATCAAATATCTCATCAAAGAAGACATACAGAAGATCATTATTGATAAACTGTCAACCTTCTAATTTGCAAAGAAGGGGAACTCGACTGCAGAAGCCATCAGTCAGTTTCGCCTCATAGTGGATCATGTATGCAGGAATAAAATGGCCCAGCCAGTTGTGGTCCAACTCGACTTTGCTGGTGCTTTTGACTGTGTACAGATCAATGTGTTACTCAGTATACTGGAGAAACTCCAAGTGCCCCAGGCATATCTCCAAATGATCGAGAATCTTCTACAGAATAGAGAAATCTTTCTCTCACTGGATGGCTGAGTGGCTCCAGGATTTCAGCCCTCTGTTTCAATACCACAGGGCTTGCCACTGAGTGCACTCCTCTTCATGGCTTACCTCAACCCATTGCTGTTACACATTGAGGCATCCATTGAGGGAATTGCCATCCCTTTGCTGAGAGAGAGGGTCTGCCACGTATCCTACATGGATGATGTGACTGTGTTTCTCTCGTCACAGGATGAGGTTGGTAGGCTGGAGGAGCTCTTGGATCAATTTGGTTCCGAATCAGGTCTAAGAGTTAATGAGGCGAAATCGGCCATGTGGTCAATCAGAACTGGAAAACAGATCCAGGGGAGATTCCGAGCATCCCCCCCCTGAAGTTTCTCGGCTTTAGCCTAGTCTCCCCTCCTAGTGTCATGAGAAGAGAGCTGGAGGAAAATATTCTCACAAAGGTTAAGAACACAGTGACATCCCTAACCAAGGTCCCACTCTCCTTGATGGGGAAGGTCACACTATTAAATGCAGCTGTGCTACCCAAAATCACTTATTTTCTGGCCGGTTTTTCCCCTACTAAGACCTTTATAAAAAAGGTGGAGACTCAATGTAGGAGGCTTTTCTGGGGCATGAGAACAGCAGTAATTGGCCTCAACTCCCTTCAAAGGCCTAAATCACAAAATGGACTCGGACTCCATTCAATCAACACCTTCTTAATCCAGAAAGCCCACATTATTTTAACCAAACTATTTCAGGATAATCCAAAAATGGAAAGCCCCCTACCAATAAATGAGGTTGAACCCACTGACCCCCCCCCCAAGAAAGGGTAACATTTGGTTACAGCAACAGGTCACACTCGTGACTAAAAATGTAACAATGTCCAATTCCCTTTTCAATGGCAAGCTTTCCTATTGGGACACCCATGCTCTAATCAATAGTAGCAGTCCCATCACTAAGACCAGACTTCAGCTAGGGATCAAGTGGCTTGCAGGGTTAACAAAGTTCTGGAAGCTGGAGGCAAAATTAGTAGACTTTATAATTATAGTTAACCTTGAGGCCCTACCAACGGCTGCATTCCTCCACCACAAGGGGAGGTATAAAATGGATCGGATATGCCCTCTGTGCAAGAAAACTGATGAAACAATTTCCCACATTCTTCAGGAATGTGAGACCTGGAATAAACTACGCTACCTGACATTGCAAAAGACCACAGATAAAGACTGGGCCTGGGTGGATATGGTGAAAGCTTTTAAAAAGGGCTCCTTTGGCAGTGTTAGATTGGCAACTTATGTTAACTTTGTCATCTGGTTGGCATGAAATAAGGTAACTTTTGAAAAGGGTATTGATTACAATATTGAGGTATTATACTTCAAATTGTTAAATGATGCCAAGGACCATGACAAGAGGACATGCCAGCCAAGGCTAACCGATCAGACTTGGAACCAGATCAAACTAGGGTCATGCCTTGCCTAGTGTAGTGCTTACCTTACATAATAAATAAATCGATATATTAGTAATTAGAAATTATAGCAGCCCAAAGAGCACTAACCTATCATGATGATAAATCCTAGGAAATGAAGGTAGTTAAGCCTGAACAAATTAATAAAAGAGTAGGAATAGATAGAAGGGAAAGTGACTGCTCTACAAGTGGTATGCCATGCAAACCAAGAAATAAGCATATATACCTATAAAGCCATTTATAACAGAACTGGGAGAGCTTTAATGGTGAAATAGACTTGTACAATTGGACAATCCAAACACCTTATTTATAACAGTACTGGGAATGCTCAAATGGTGAAATAGATATTCGCACTGCAACTGAAGCGGTTGCCTTGTTTCTTTCAAGCTATGGCCCCAAATAATAATGAGACATGAATAGAAGTATAACAACATTTTTGTCTCCAAATAACTGGAGAAATGGACATGTATAATTGGACAGTTTTGTGAACAATAAATTCAGCATAAGAAGTTGGGTTTATGTGTGTAAGTCTGGAAGGGCAGGTGAATTTTGTGTCACTGCACTTCTGGAACTATTAATATCCCACTCACCTATCCATACATTTATACTTGAATGTGCAAAATCATATGCATTGAATCAAGTGAATGGGTGCGGATGCGCTTGACATGCACCGACACTCCCTAAATTTCTTTGTAATGATTCTTGTTGATTGCATTGTAAAACTTATGCCTCTTGAATCATCTTGAGGCACAAATAAAGGCATTTGAAAGTAAAACAAAAGCCCAATGTTGCTTAAATGCAAGTGATGACTTATGCATAGTTCTTTCAAGAAATGAGTCTCACTTCAAAACTATTATCATGTATAAGCAACAATAACCTTCCCAGTAAAAATTGGGATATTGTTTTGTATGAATATGTAAATATATGTATGTATTTTTTAATAAATAAATTATATTGCAAAAATGTAATTTCCTTTATAAAACAAATCCAGATTTTTCAAGAGGGTGTGAGAACATTTTTAGATTCAAAGGGGTGTCAATCACCAAAGAGGTTAGTCTAAAAGCTAATGATAAAAGTTAATAATAGTTGCAGTAAATGTTTCATGATATAATAAATTATGTCATGTGACATCTGACTTGATTTCTTTGTAATAATGATTAATGTATTTGTTTGCTGTACCAAAGACCCGAATTCACATTAGAACTAGAATAAAAATTTTCACAAACATTCAAAATGTTTTGGGGTGACATGCTTATGATAAATTCAGTTAATATTTACTACTTTTCAAAAATCATTGTCTAACTAATTTAGCTCAAGGATAAAGAAAAAAAAACGTAAAAATTTTCACTAACTTCCAATATTTCTCATCATTTTTCCTGCAATGGATAATCTTTGCTTCAGAATAAGTTACATGTAAATATTTTTTTACAGGTAAATGACTTTATTTACTTATTTATTTTTGTGTGACTTACTTTTTTATTTTTTAAATAAAAAACTTTACAAAGTGTAGTGCAAAATAATTACTTATTCAATATAAGTATGTTTCTTCAAAATATTTCTTAGTTCACAGTATAAAACATTTTTCTGGAATAGACACATAAAGAAAAAAACGTTCTAGAAAACCAAAATCTTTAAAAGTTCTGAAAATATAAATTCTTCTTGAGATTTCTAAAATATTAAATTTTAGAACTGGTAAGTCATGTTTCTTTAATCTGCTTAAAACTAATATTAAAAATCATGTACTAATTAATATTGATTAAATATAATTAACCGTTTTATATTAATTTTTTCATTCACACTAAAATATCACTGATCAATATGCCCACCCACCTTCCTAGTTACTTACTATATCACCATAATAAAATTTATTAGCTCTTTTGTTAGAAAAATGAATATATATAAAGTGATTTGAAACAGAAATTGCAGTAACTTTCTAAATTTAACAGGTTGTTATTACATGCTATTCATGTATTTATCCACAAATGTCAATGAACGTATTATTTTAATTTCAGAGATTCAAACTTTTTTTCAACAATCTCTCCCAATCACACATTCATTCTCCACATGACTTTTTAAAATGCTTTTATATTATCTCCCACTGGCTGTATTTTTGTCAGTATGTTCACATCTTTTTAATTAACAATGAAAAAAAAAATCAGTCCCCATTTAGAACTCAAACTCATGTCCTTACACTTCTCAAGAAAAGTCCTTAGTAACTGAGCCAACAAAAATATTACATTTGTAGAAAGAAAATTTGTTAATATAATATTAATTTAACTCATACTTAACTAATTAAATTAATTAAAATAAAAAAAAAACCTAATGGAAACATTACATTTGTAGAATAAAAATTGGTTAATATTGATTACATTCGTACTTAATTAAAAAGCAAATACATAAATACTTTTATATAATAGATGATCACATGAAATTTAAATTTAGAATTTATTTGTTAGAGGGCGTATTTGTCAGATTTTTTTGTAATTTTAATCATTTTTATATGTAAATACAACTATAAAGTACAAAAATAAGATGTAAAAAAAATATTTTTTTAAAATAATGCTTTTATGTAAATAGTCAACTAAAAAGTACAAAATAACAAAGTAATTCTTTCTCAGTTAATTTGTTATTCTTGGAAAATATCAGACATCTTAAGAATCTACATGTATGATTAAACAATTGGAAATTTCAGGAATATTCATAAAAGTAATTGAGGCTCAAATAAGTCATAAAAATGAAAAAAGGCCTTGAATGCTTTTATGGAATGATAGTATTCCTGCAAATTCTAATTGTTTTATAACAAGTCTAGATTCTTAAGATCTCTGATGTTTTCCAAGAATGGCAAATTAGCTAAGAGGGAATTACTTTGTTATTTTGTATTTTTTAGTCAGCTATTTAAATAAAAGCATTATTTTTTAAAAAAACCTTTTTTTTTACATCTTAATTTTTTAAGATATATTAAAATTTATAGCAGCATATATTGACATAATGTCACTTTTTTAAAAACAAAATTAAACAATGGGATGCTTATATATTAGCACTTAATACTTTATTTGATAGTCCTAATCCAATTACATGATCATTAGAATGTTCAAACATCAATTCTTTGAACAAATATTTTGTTAAATTTTTTGATAAAAATTGAACTTGACTTTTTCTAACAATGCTTTTTATGAGGTAGGAGAAGTCTCTTACACAATGATGTATTGTGTTCCTTATTTAGCTAAGATACAGAAACTAAAAACTATTTCTATTTCACTGCACTGGAGTATAGAAACAGTTATATTACTACCAATAATCCACACTCTTTAATATTAACATTAAACACACATCAATGACATTGACAGAGGGCTTCTCTCAAACATTAATGTCATAACTTTTATTTACTTCACCTGTGTATTCTAAAATGTTATTTTCTATCAAACCCTGCTTTCCCTAAACTGCAATTTCTTTTCTATAATAAAATTAACCTTCTAACAGATCAATATTTTCTATTGATAGCCCTGGTGGATTTTTTTGTCAAACTTCAAAATTTGATTTTAATATTAAATTTTTATTTATATTATAATTCAATAATTTGGATTTGATTTGTTAGAAATATATGTTTACAAATGATAAACATTCTAAAAAATTATACTTGAACTTTGCAAATATTAAAAAACAAACTTAATAGGGTATTTAATAAAAGAAAAGACTTTTTCATCATTTGATGATGAGCAGAAAATAAGCCAGGTGAGTAACTCCAGAAAATCAATGAAATCTTTGTTGATTAAAATTTATTTTTAAAACAGTAATGAATAAATGTGAAACACTGATACATTTAAAAATTAAAACTGCATTTATAATTTTTAAAATATTTCAAAAGATCCAACACAGTGTCTTTAAAAAGCATTAGTGATCAGTTTTATAAGAATTAGCATCATCATATTGGCCTTGGCTTTCTTTGTTAATATTATGCTAAAATTTGTTAACTTCTATTTTTAAAACTAAAAAATATTTTTATAAAATAAAAGTGTAAGCATATATATTAATAATTATTATAAATATTATTCTATAAAAGTCATTATGAATCTTTAATAAATTATACAAAAAAGTCAATTTTTTTGATATTCCAAAAATCTTCTTGAAATGATCTTGAAAATACTCTCAAAACCAGATTACAAAGAAGTAAATCCATTAAACACATAGAGATTGGATTAAATTACTTTAACTTTGTCACTTAAAAAAAAATATTGACATCTTCAGATTTTTTTAATTATTATATTTAATATTGCATTAATTCTATTTTCTAGCAGTATACTGGAAAAATAATGTTAAAATTTATGCAGAAGAGAGACTTAAAACAGAGAGAGTGGCAGTACTGCCATCAAACAAATATATACATAATACATCAAGCCTCATATTCACATAACTATTTAGTCTTCTCTCATTAGCTGCAAATATGAAGTTACAAGTGACTCTAAAAACTATTTTAAATTTCCTTTTTTTTTCATAAAAAACTTTGTAGCATAAATTTACAGGCAATCACACAAGCCATGTTTTTTAATCATAAGATGTTGTTATAAAATTTTGTATTTTTAACATACTGTTTTTATAAAAAAAAAAAACGCTTATACAATTTATATAAAACATGTAGATATTCTATTACTAATTTCATATTAACAATGTTAAATAATGTACTTCACTGTGCATACCCAATACAATTTACTTAAAAAAAACTAAAACATTCCTGTAATTTAGAGGGTAAATGTAATGTTAAACATTTAAAAAATAATTTATTTTTAAAACTTTTTTTCCTGTCAAATATATTTTAATTTAAATGGTATTTCCATCAAATTAATTTAATTTTAAATTGCTCTACTTTTATTCCTTATAAGCAGCTACTCATGAATGAGTATAGTCATGCTAAATTCCTCATAAAACAAGAGAAAGAAATAGGAAGAAAAAAGTTTGAAATAAGGAGTACTACAACCAAATGATCATCTTCAGAGATATTGTTTATCATTCTTAATAAAATTTATTCTAACATTAAATTTTAGATTTATATGACGAATTTTAATGAGCACTTTCTCATTAAAATGCATTATTAATTATACAAATCAATCCCTAAAACACAAATGGTTTATATAGTGAGGCCATCCTATATCTAGTATTTGCTTTTATGACCTGTGCATAATGTGAATTAATCAATAATAATGTTTTCTATACATTCAGGAATATAAGTATAGTAAAAAAAAAATTTTTTTAAAATATACATAAAAAAGAATTTTAATATATACACAAAATTTGATAATAGATAAATATATTTCTTTGCAAATCTATTTTATTATATTTATATATTGGACTATTTACATGATCTAATATTAATTATTGAATGTCTTCAAAAAATTTAACTTTATTTAAAGTTTCAGTTACATTCAATTGTTAGTAATAGCGCACAGATTAGTATATGCACATTTCAAGTGGGATTATTTTCTTCTCTTCTTCAGCCTCAGAATATCCCCAACCCCAGACTGGTTTCTATTACTGGCTTCCTCAGTGAGGTGCTAGGATATTCAAGCATTAGATTAAAAATACCAGGCAAGCCCAGCATCTTATCTAATAGATAAATGGAAATTTTCTGCAAAGCTTGTTAAGAGCTTATTTGTGAGCTCTAAGGCTTAGACCTTTGAAAGTGCTCAAATAAATCGGTAAAAAGTTTGTCATTCGTTTGATTTATGGTGATTATATATATTTAAGTTATATGTGTATATTTTCATATTAACACAAATATTAGAGTTTACAAATATAACATTTGTAATATATTGCTTATTAAATTAGGTCATGTGACATATGACTTGATTTCTTTGTAATTTTATTTTTTTCTATTAAGGCTTTGGCAGTTTTAAATTGCTAAAGTTATCAATATATGGTATATCTGAACTTGGTCAGTCCCATATGGCTATTTAAGTTAGATAGTTGGATTGGAAGACATATGAATGTCTGAAAATTTCAGATTTTCTACTTAATAGTTATCCATTAGATAAAGTGCTGGACTTGTCCTGATATTTTTAATCTAATGCTTGAGTATCCTAGCACCTCACCGAGGAAGCCAGTAGCAGAAACTGGTCTGGGGTTGGGAATATTCTGCAAAGCTTGTTAAAACCTTATTTGCAATCTCTCTCTCTCTCTCTCTCTCTCTCTCTCTATATATATATATATATATATATATATATATATATATATTATATATATATATTACAAGATAGCATGATGTGGGTTTAATGGCTGCACTGATACTCTAATTATGAAATGGTCATCATGGAATAAGGACTTGAAGATCCAGAAGTGATATTCACAAATATATATATATATATATATATATATATATATATATATATATATATATATATATATATATATATATATATATATATATATATATATATATATACAAATAACCTCATATTAAAATATGAATTATATATCATGAATGGGTGGTAGTGAGAGAAATCAAAAGATGGATAATTGAGAAGTCAAAGAGTCAATAGCACACACATATATAAACATATTTATGTAATGAAGCAATAATACTTATGTAAGTAAACACACCTGTATATTTTCATAGAAATCTTTAATTAAATGATGGCCAATAAATCTTGTTATATCCTAAGATCAAAGGACTAAATAAAACGTTATATCACTTCTGTTGATAATGATCATATCATCTAGAAACATCAAATTCTCTAGTAAGGCTTAACATCATATCCATTTCAATCATTATCTATAAAAACATTAACATCATTAAATGATTATCTAATTCTCTCTTCCTGGAATCAGATTTGATTTATAAATACTGGTACTACAATCTGAATTCATATTGAGCAAATCCATAAAAAACAAATCCTCACAGCCTTTCTATGCTATTATTATCACTAAAGACTTATCAGAATATATGAAACTAAAAAAATAGATAATCACGAATTTATATTTTGCACCTACATATACCTGTAATGTTAAATACTAAAAAAATAAAACCAAATTCATGCTTAATTTTAAAATAAAATTAAGTTTAATAATAATGAATTTTTATTTTATAACACCCAGATAATTTATATACATAAACAAGCACTATTATATAAATATTATTGCGAAACTGATCTGCATGGACATGTAGATTATTTTCCTTTTGCTTCACTAAAGACAAGTTATTTAATTGTGCTGAATGATTTAGTGCAGTAGTAGACTGTTTGGGTTTTGGAAATTAAAATTCATGGATTTTGATCTTCTCTCAAATTCCCAAGCACTATTTATTTCATTTACAAAAGATGGTAATTAAATCCATATACATGCACAGATTGTTATATACATAATATATCGACTTGTCTATGAATTAATACATAATATATTGACTTGTCTATTAATTAAAATTAATGAAACATTATTTTTTGATTAGGAATTATACAACAAAACATATACACAAAAGAACCAAAAAAATATCAAATTTTCAAAATAGTAATCTTAATTTCCTCTGTCTTTCTTATTAAAAAAGACAATTAACAACATATATAAAATATTAAAAAACATAGGGTAAATATTGTAGATCTTTTGATTAATTTATTTAATACCTATCTTTTTTTGGATGGTGTATGTAGTGCATCTAAAGCTGAGTGCATTTTTGGTGAAGTTTGCCATAATCATAGCTCTCTTAAATTAGTTATTGTTGCTGCTGCTTAATTTGTATTGTAAGGTAATTATGTATGCATTTTTATTTAAATTAGTTCATTTAAATATTCCATTTGTTAGATAATTGGATGTTGTATCATGCCTTCCTTGACCTTTCTTTTTTTTTTTATTAAGGAAAATGCACGTACAATATAAATCTTGTTGGTATACATTTGTTTGGATTTGTTACACATATTATGACAATCATTAGTAAATAATTTTCCAAATTAGAAAATATATCCGTTTGATACATTAGTTATTATTATGACAAATTAATTTTGTGATCAGAGCAAGAAGTTCATCATTCAAACTTGAGTCTATAGTTTTATATCAGAACAACTGGCTCTTCATTTAGTGACTTAGCCAGTGATCATTGTGCAATCCGTATTTTGATTGGCAGTGATACTTTGTCATTCTCCATCTAACTGAACCATTTTTAATCTTTATTTTTAATTAGCATGCCTGAGGATAGACTCTTCATCCAGTGGCCTGAGTTGCCTCCAAGTGTCCCCGAAGAGCTTTTCCAGTGTTAATAAGTGATCCCTAAACATAGTCCTTCAAATAACCTCCCATGGTTCTTTATTTCCGCATTTAAAAACAAAATAATTCCTCATTAACCACATGGCATGAAGCAGGAACATTCCCATTCTAATTGCAGCAAAGACACCACTCTTTATAGCTCCCCCTGATTCTTATAATTTTCATGTTAGCTGGCAGTACTCTGGTTATGATATTTTGTCTAGCAGGACTCAAAAATGGGCAAGCAGTAAAAATATGTTCAGTAGTTTCATCTGCCACTTTACATAAGCTACATAGTGGTTCTATTTTTGAGAAATTTCTATGATTTACCAAAAAATGATTTGTTGGCAAGGCTTTCAAATTAAATTTTATAATGAAGTCAATATGTTTGGCTTCCAAGTAGCAAAATTTTAGTTTCCTGATTAGTAATTTGGTAGATAAATCAAGCTCAGTAGTTAATTCAGTAATGTTTGCATGCATGTATTTGTAAACTTGCCAGTAAGTGCTAGTATGTCAATAATTGATGTCATAACTTTGAAGTATTTGTTGGCATATGCTAGCAGCTCCATGGCCCACTTACTTTGTATGGGTGGTGGCATGTCAGTAGGTTCAATCTCATCCTGTAATGAGTCCACTGGAAATTTTGCATTCATTGCCTTAAGCATTGATAGGGATTTCTGAATGAAGAAGATGTTGAGATCATGCAACCCGAGCTGTCTTTCGGTCTCTGCATCTTGGCTAAACTGATGGTTACCATTTTCTTCCACAATATGCCAGTGCAGACTGAGTTTATTGCATTCTGAAAGGACCTGATTGGTTTAAAAAGTTGCATGAAGTAATTAATTCGTGAAAGCACCAATATGTTAACTAGTGCTGCCTTACCCGGGAGTGATAAGTAGATCCCTGAGAGAGCACTTGCAACCTTTTTGGTTTTTTCTAGAATGCTGTCTTGCAGTGCTCTTCTCATAGCCAACCTGGACAGAACCATGGGAAATCCAAGAAAGTTTTGAGGTTTCCCTGAGAATCTTAAAGAAATTGCTGTCACTCGATAGATCTTCCAGGTAGCAGATTTCTCAGAGTTTATTCTTAGCCTATACCTTTCAGTGTATTCATCCAGCAGTTTATATAATTTGGGCAAGTATTTATGTGAGGGGAAGAAGACTGTAATGTTATCAACATATGATATGTGATGAACTTCCTCCCCTAGCACTCAGATAATCATGATGTTCCATACATACTAGAGTGACTGTGTGTGAATCGAAACTATGACCAAATTGTTTTTTATAATAATGAAAACATGGTTTATTGCCAATCATAGAAATATAATAAACAAAAAAGAAAACAACATCCAATTATCTAACAAATAGAACATTTAAATGGTCTAATTTAAATGAACATGCATACATAATTACATTACAGTACACATAAAGCAGCAACAATAGAGCTATGATTATGATGAACTTTACCAAAAGTATACTCAGCTTTAAATGATAAAGAAGAAAGAAATGACTTTATTACCCTAGATGAACAAACATATGCAAATTTGAATTACAAATATAAATGAATAAATAATTAAATTTGTAATTATAGAATACAGTGGTATTGATGCTTTTCTGCTGCTTTCTCCATTCAGATTGACATTATTTTATTATATCATCTTCCAGACATTTATGCTTATGGATGACTTTCTCTTTTACAGTAGCAGTTTCAGATTAAGGCAGAAAGAGGATATTCAGGTAGACATTGAGGAGATATTAACAAACATCTTCTATACTTGAGATAGACACTTCAATAGTGATCAGAAATACAACTGTATTTACAGTATACATTGTAGAAAGAATATATAAAAGAATTACTGCTTACTGCATTCTCCTCTGTAGCATTTGGTGTAGTCACACAATTACTATAGCCTTTGCCTTAGCTTTCTTAGCTTGGCAATTAAAGGCAAAAAGCTAAATTAGCTAAGATTCTTGAATAGCACTTTATCCAACAAAACTTCATATTTTCTTTTTTTATTTTACTTATTCAGTTTTTACTAAATTTTGTAACTTTTCCAAGGCATTTACAACTCCCTCCAATTTGTACACTACAGCTGAGCTGCCTAAAATAAAAGTTTGAATCACTAAAGCTTTTCTTTCTTTTAAGTGAAAGAGATATCAACTGATTGCTTATCAATTAATTAATTTCTTTAAGTCATTTTTGTTAAAGAATGAATGAATATTTTTTTCAAATGCAGATCAATTCTGCAACTGAAGAAAAATATCTTTCGTTAAAAAAAAAGTTTAAAATTTTAAATAATTTCAAATTTTGGAAGAAAAAAAAATTGCCAATGGTTAAAAAAAAATCTTTTTTTTATTTCACAATAAAATGATTATAATATATATATATTAAAAATATAAAGATAATGACATCTATATAAACTATAAATATATATGCTTATATAGAGCTCACAAATAAGCTCTTGACAAGCTTTGCAGAATATCCCCCCCCCCCGACTGGTTTCTGGTACTGGCTTCTCAGTGAGGTGCTGGGATATTCAAGCATTAATAATATCCCCAACTCCAGACCAGTTTCTGCTACTGGCTTTCTCAGTGGTTCTAGCACCTCACTGAGGAAGCCAGTAGCAGAAACTGGTCTGGGTTGGAGATATTCTGTAAAGCTTGTTAAGAGCTTATTTGCAAGCTCTATATATAATATTTGTAATACAAGCTTGTTAAATTAGGTCATGTGGCACATGACTCAATTTTTTTGTAATATATATGCTTATATTAACCATTAAAAAAAGCCATAAATAGATTTTGTCTTAGTATATGCAAACTTATTGCAAAAAGATTATTATTAAGGTTCTTTGATTTTTTTTGAGATTTTAAAGGAGTTGATCAAAGTAAATTCTTAATATTCACTTCATACATTTTTATTATAAAGGCTTATCTTTTTATGCAAAAATCAAATTAGTTTGAATTTAGTTTGCATAGTATACATTTTATGTTATACTTTTCTAATTTAGTGGTATCTCATATTGCTTGAAATCTAAATGGCTGAAGTTTTTTTTTTCATCTTTTTCAAATGACTGCTTTCCCCCCTATTTTTAAAGACAAATATTATAAAACTTATTGTAACTAATGCCTACAATAATAAAAAGCAAATTTATTTTGTTATAATAACTGATTATAGAAATCAATCAATTCAATTAAACCAAAATAATTTTATTTCTTTATTTTCATGATTTTGTGGCTATACTTTTTAAACTTTTTATACAAATACTTTAATACTTACAAAAAATTGGGAATAATACTTATATAAAGCATATTCTTTTTAGGAATGATATGAGATATCGCTTGTAGTCAATACATGTCTAAATCACATTGTAGCAGTTACAGGTTGAAATGAATCATGTATAATAAATCACATTTGTGTGTTAACGTAACAAGGCATTGGTATAGTTATATCAGAGAATTGCAAGAAAATAGGCCTAAAGTGAATACTAAAGAAAGTAATGACTTCTGGCCAAAATAATAATAATAAATGATATGAACATTTTTTTCTATATAACCTATACTATGTTGTACAAAAAAGTATGAATAATAATCATGTATAATTATTAATGTACATACTTATACATCATTAAATTTATATAACTGTAATGTAATCAACAATGTTAATCAGATTTATGTAATAACTAACAATCATTATACCTGAAATGCCTCTGTAACCCTGGCAAAATCTCTGTAAAACATTTGTAAAACCTGTGTAACACATCGTTTGGTCAATAAAGTATATCATTGACACATAATAATAGTAATAGTAACTAATAGTGAATTAGAAAGTTAAAAATTACAAATACTCTGTTTACATATGAAAGTATAATGATTGAAATCAATCATATTATTAATCTTGGATGAAATGCTTTTGATAGAAATAATTTAGAAAAGGAACATGCCCATATGAGTTTAAAAAAGGAGGGGGTATATAAATGTATCTTATCATTGTTTACATATGAATGTAAGACTTAGATGCCTAATAGAAGAGTAATATTACACATTAAATCATGGAAGAACGTATATTGGGAATACCAAGAAAGAATTGAAACTAAAATGCATGAATAAGAAAACAAACATATTTGCGTTTATTGAAAAAATTAAGGATTATAAATTATAGCTAGGCTGGACATGTTACTAAAAAAATAGCAGTAAATAAATAGAGGAAGTTTTAAATTTAGTTTTAAGAGATTATAAAACACACTGAAAAAGAATATATGTGAGATGAATGAATAGGTTAGATTAAAATGAAATTAATAGTAACTAATTTTATCGTAGAAAAATTAATAGTAACTGAAAGAAGTAAATGTTGATACTATACTTTTTAAAGCTATTTATGATTTTTTATAATTTTATCTATAAATTTAGAATCATTTAATTAATGAAATAAGTTATGTTTTAGTGTTTAGAGTTGTAATATCCGAAAACATATGATCAGTAAGTAAATTTGATCTATGAAATATTTTTATATTTTTCTCTATACAAAAAAATTATTTCCAGAGGAATTTTTTTAATTCTTCTTTTACTTCTTTATGGGGTTGTCAAGTTAAATAAATTATTGCATTGTAAAAAAATATATAAAGAAATGAATTTTTGTTCAACTGTTATCCCAGAGAAGGTATTATTGAACTTCTAACACTTATAAGACTTTGTGAAGGCAATATAGATATGCCAATTATTCAGATTTGTACATTATATTTTTCTAATTATTTAATCATATTTTAACATTAATGAATAAAAATACATTGATCAGTTTTATTCATCCAAACATGTTATTTTATTAATTAACAATAGTTTTAAAATACAAATGCTCCAACATTTCTTAGACTAAATTGAGCATTACATATTGCGTATAAATATTGCGAAAAAAGTAGTCCTCTCGGAAATTAATATAAAAAAATATGATATTTGTAAAAAAGAAAAAAAAATAATATAACAATTATTTCGACAAAAAATTGCAACTAAGAAAGAAGATCACGAGTGAAATAGTCGAGGAAGTATAGAAGTTATGATACAAAAATAAACAAGCAAACAAACAAAAATAAAAAAGCAGAAAACATCTCGAATTGATAATGAAGATATAATACGATTTATTTTATTTAAAAATATATTTTTAAAATTTGATTTTTTTTTTTTTTTGGTAAAAAAAACCCCCAATATCAGAGCAGATCTTTAACGCACCCTAGATAATTGAAGTTCTGAAAACTTGTTGACCGTGATGAAATAACAAATAATCTTTAAGATGGAACTAATTTGGGGAAAACAAACAAACAAACAAACAATAAGTTCTATAAAATAAATTTACTAAAATTTTAAATTCAAAACAAATTGGTTAAGTTTATAAAAATCTCAAACATCACATGATCACCATTCTTTATGCATACACAAGCTGTTTTCACAAAGGCAAAACTCTCCATACAGTAGTGATTACAGAGTAATCAGCGGATGCAGGAAGGTTTGTGCATAAAATCCCTATTTAATGCCTACTCATTCAATATTCTCAGGCTAGTCTTTAGCTTTCTGCATCCATTGATTACTCTGGCTTGCACTGAGTGGCGCTACTGTATGGAAAGTTTTGCCTCTTTATAAAAACTAAAAATTCACATTTATTAATTTTGTCATTTACTAATTTATTCTAAATAGAATTGGTTCAATTAAGTCAAATTTATCTTGGATTAATTAATTTCTTTCAAGCTAATCCCTGTATGATTTATGTGGCAGACTCTGGGTTGTGGGGCATATGACTAGTGGTGGTGGTAACACTCTCAGAATTTACTTCTTATAAACTCTTGAATAATAAAGCCATTGGATTATTATTATTATCATCATCATCTTTAGGTAAATTTTAAAAAAGAATCATGTGGATAATCTTTATTTTATTTTGTTACTTTTTATGTTTACTCTAGTTTTTTCATTATTATTTATACTTTTCTTATTATTAAAAGCTATATTTTAATAATATGAAAGTTGAATGCTATTTCTCCTAATCACAGTTATTGGAAAAACATCTATATAATTACAAATAGTATTTTGTTACAGGTATTAATTTACTAAATGTTTATACAATTGGGTAAAACAAAAACATTAACCCATTCTTCTTAGCTACTTTTGAAATGGATTACATCTTTCACCAAAAACACTGCATGTGTTTCATCAAGTTATTTTGTGAAATAGAATGCATTTACAATTAACATATAAGTAACTTTCACATATGCATTTATGTAAAATTCTTTCCCAAAACAAGGTGAATAATTTCAATCAAATGATGTCATTATCAGTAGTAGTTTGCTCTTATGTGTCACTCACTCTTTTAACGTAATAACATCCAGTACTGAAGAGAATAGAATAATAATTCATGATATTTTTTTGTGTTTGTCTGAATGTTAGTGATATTTTAGCAATAATTATATGTTAGATTATTTCCATCTTCTAATATTAATTGTTATATATGTTTAAAAAAATTTGAACTTTATTTAAAGTTTTCAAACACATAGATTAATATATAACACAATGTTTCAAGTGGATAATCATTATTTTGTTTTGTTATTTTTTATGTTTACTCTAGTTTTTTCATTATTATTTATACCTTCCTTATTATTAAGAACTATATTGAGAGATGTTGCCATTGTGCTTTACATTTGTAGATTAAGAAAAATAGTTGATTCTATAAGAATTTTTATGATGATTAAAGCTTCGGATCATTAACATATAGTTTCAGGACATTATAATATTCTGAAGCATATTTATCAAAATGCAACAGCAGTGATTAAATACATGACACACTTAAAAAAATATTATTGAGAACTATGTACAACCCTAAAGGGAAGCTAAGAAAATAAAAGTAAATGTAGATTATTTGAATCATCTTAGAGATTGCAGATAAAGTGGTTGTTTCTGCAAATAATCCTTCAGAGCTGTGGTGAATATAAGAAAATAGTGTTAAAGTTAAATGTTAAAAGACTAGTTATGTTCAATGGATAATCATGACTTAAAAGAAGTTAATTATTATAAATACCTTAGTCTGATTATTATTATTACAGATGAAACATGATGGATAAAATTAATCACAGACTTAAACTAGGATGGAGTGCTTTTGATAGAAATAATTTGATATTAAAAGAAATTAGCCCAATATGTTCAAAAAACAAGATTCTTGGTGGATATTTTTTTATCAGTTCTTACCAATGAATCTAATACTTGAATTTTAATAGAAGAGCAATTCAGAAACTTGTGACCATTCAACAAAATATGAAGAGATCTAGGTTAAAATTAACAGGAGAGATCAAAAATGAAATATATGAATGAGAGAACAAACAGGTGATATTATTGAAAGAATTAGGAAACTGAAATAGAACTGGATGAGACATTTTACTAGAACAAATGATAATTGATGGACACTTGAAATCTTAAACCAGATACTAGAGATTTGAAAGAGATCTAGAAAGTAACCACATATGAGATGAATGCATGAAATAAGGAAGTTTGTTGGTTTGTTGTAGAGATAAGAGGCTATTGATTAGAGAAATTGCAACAAACTTGGAAAGACCTTCATTAGTGTGGATTGATAATGTTTGAATATGATGGTGAATGCTATTCAACATTAATTAATTTGTGTTCTGAATTTATTGGATTTTATATCTGAATTTAAGACCAGAAAATACTATAATCTTCCTTTTCAAGAACTTTAGTTTTTAACTGAGATATTAATTGGGTTTTTTGAAGGCAAAATGACTGTGCTCATGTATGTGTCAATGCTGATTTTCTTTATATTTACAATTACTAAAGACAAATGTCTTAAAAGCTGTAAATAATAAACTGTGGAAGTAATTGATGATTGAAAGCAGATGATACTAAGAATTGCAGATTAAAATCTAGAATAACTTTTGAATGTTTTTAAAAAAATTTACCTTTATTTGAATATTCTAAATCCATTCAACTGTTAGTAATAGCATACAGATTATATGCACAATGTTTTGAGAAGTATTATTCTTTCTCAAGTGTTGCTGACTTGACTAGTAACAGTACTGCATGGGAATCGAGCCTGGACCCTTAGATTCTTGAATATTAAATTTTAAAATTAACACATGTGATTAGAACATTACTTGAAATTTAATATTCAAGAATCTAAGGTCCAAGTTCGATTCCCATATTAGTATTGTCACTGGTCAGGCTAGAAACACCTGAAAAAGAGAGGAGAGTAATACCTCTTCAAATGTTGTGCATCTACTAACCTGTGTGCTACTACTAACAGTTGAATGTATTTGGAATATTTAAATAGGATGACTTTTGAATATAATCTTTTATTTGGCTATCTATAATTGTTTATGAATTACAAGCAAAAGAAAATTTGCAGGAATATAAAAAATATTTAATATTAAATGGGATAATATCAGATTTTATGAAAAAAGAAAAAATGATGAGAAGGACAATTAATTTAAAAAATAGATATGTACTTAACTATAAAAGGACAAATAATGGAAGAACAAATGGTGTGGGATTTAAATAAAAGATGAAGGAATAACTGTTTGGACATTGATGATCTATCTGATAAAATGGCATGATTTTGTTATTATAAAAATGAAAGAACTTCAGACAGGAATGTTCTATTAATTAAAATGGAATCCTTTGCTTCTTCTTTGAAACCTTAAGGGAAACAAGCAGGGCAAATTCCTAATGTTCACTCCATACATTCTTGTTATTACAGATGTTATTACTATATGATTATTTATATAGTATACAAACATGGATGGGCTGTCAATAAACATACATCTTCCACCATGGTGAGTTTATTGGCTTCTGAGTTTAAGATCAAAAAACATCATGGTCTTTCTTTTTAATTGCCTTATGGCTCTTAAATAAATATCAATTGAGTATTATTGGAGGCAGAATGAATGTGTGTGTGATTGAATTTTTTTAAAAATAGATATTCACAATCATGACAGACAAAAGTAAACCATGGTCCTTATTCCTAGAAGGCTGTAAAGTCACCAGCCTTGGCAGATGAAGACAGTGGGTTCTAAGAATCTTCTGATTGTAGATTTAGACTGCCATTAGATGATGTCCCTTTATTTAGTTACTTTTAATTAATGGCAGATCACGTTCAAGTGAAAGAAGATTGCAAGAATTGCCTAATATTAAATGGGAATATTATTGGACTTTGTGAAGTTAGGAGAAAAGGTGAAGAGACAATTGATTTAAAAAGTGGATGTGTATTGTACTACAAAGGAAAAAAACATTGCAAGGATAAATGGATTAGGATTCATTATAAATAAAAAATGGAAGAACAATATTGTGGAGATTAATGGTGTTTCAGACAAAGTGTAAGATTTTTTATTCAAATTAATGATAAATACTAAATGCAAATAATTCAGGCTTTTGACCCAATAAGTTCTCATTGTAATAAAGTAGAGGATTTTTATATCAACATATAAAAAGCTTTTGATCAGACCAAATAACATCTTAAAATTGTAATGGAAACTTTAATGTTAGAATTGGTAAACAAATAACAGGTGAAAGTGTGGAGAGTAAATTTGGTTATGATGATAGAAATGAGAAAGGACTCTAGAGTTTGCAAAAAAAAAAACCCTTTATATTATGAATTCTTTTTTTGAGAAAAATGCTAAATAAAATAAACATGGAAGCCTCCAAATAAAGGTAGAGCAGAATTGGATTATATTTTGACTAAAAGAAAATATATATTTCAAGATAATAATCTTCTTAATAAATTCAACAGAAAGTGATCACTGATTAGTGAGATGTAAAATATGTGTTAATGCAAAACTAAAGACAAAAATTATTAATAAAAACAAGTATTCATAATTGAGATTTCTAACCTTCAGATATATTTCAATAAATTTAAATTAGAATTTTTAAATTGTTTTCGAATATTAACATATTTTAAAAATGGTTCAGATTTGAATGAAATCAATAGAAAGATAACTGATAGAGTTTTAAAAACTGCAACAAAGACAGCTGGAATAAAAAAAGCAGCAATTGACCAATAAAATTTCTACTGAGACAAGACAATTTATGAAAAAAAAATAATATGAAAATATATAAAAAGAATGTATTAAGAAGGATTTAATATCTATAATTTTGTAAATAGTGGGAAGAAGAGTTAATGATATAAGTAGATATAATTCTGAATTAGCAAAAAAAGCTATAGAAGAGAATAAAAGCTTCAAAAAGTATAAAACAATATCTTAGTATTGGTATAAACTTGTTTCTGCAACAAGAAAAAAGATGTAACTATTACAAAAAAAGAAGAGATGACATCATGAAATGTGTAGAAGAGTTCTATCAAGAATTATAGGGCAATTCAGAATGAGAAAAGTATATCTTAAAACTACTATATATTCTGAATTGCACAGGATCTTAAATGAAGAAGTGAGACAAGCAATTAAATCTTTGAAGAAGGGAAAAGCTCCAGGTAATGATTGAATTATAATTGATATTTAAAATGAAGCAAATGAAAAAATATTTTTTTTTTTGGAAAAGTTGTATACCAATTACCTAATTGATAAAAATATATTAGATGATTGAAAGAATGCAGTATTAATATTAATATTTAAAAAAAGATGATAAAGAATAATAAAAAAATACAGACCCATCCATCTTTTATCAGTTTTAAACAAAGTTTTTACCAAGATAATTATAACTTGTGTATAACAAACTTTGGATTTTAATCAACCCAAATAACAAGATGAATTTAAAAGTGGTTTTAGTACAGTGGATCATATCCAAATATTGAGAGAAGTTATAGAAAGGATCAATAAATATGAGCCATCATTAAGCTTTGGATTTGTAAATTATGAAAAAAAATTTGATTCTTTCAACATTTTTTCAATTATTAAAGCATTGGATCATCAAGGTATAGATTCAGGATATTCTGAAAAATATTTATCAAAATGGAACAGTAATGTTTAGATTACATAATGATTCTTGGAAGATAAATGTTAAGATTATAAGACATGATGAGTCCATATCTCCAAAATTTGTTACAGCAGTTTTTCAAAAAGTATTTTGTGAATTAAAATGGGAAGCTATGGGAATTAAAGTAAATGGAGATTATTTGAATATAATTGTTCTTGAAAATAATGCTTCAGAGCCTCAGGAACTGTTGCAAGAGTTATCAGATGAAAGTAAGAAAGTAGGATTAAAGACGAATATTAAAAAGACTAAAGTAATGTTTAATGGATTGTCTCAAAAGAAAAAAATAATGATTGATAATGATGAGTTAGAAGAAGTTAACAACTACAAAGACCTTGGTCATATTATTATTACAGCTGGAAATACAATGGATGCAATTAATTATTGAATTAAACTTAGTTGGAGTGCTTTTGGTAGAAATAACATAATATTAAAAGGAAATATGCCTGTGTGTTTGAAGATGAAGGTTTTAATAACTGTGTTTTACCAATTCTTACTTATGGATGTGAAATTTTGATAGTTAATAGAAGAACAATACAGATACTTCAGACCACTCAATAAGGTATGGTGAAATGTTTGTTAGGAATAACAAGAAGATATCAAAAACAAAACACATAGATGAGGGAACAAACAAATGTTATTGACATCATTAAAGTAATTATGAGACTGAAGTGGAGTTGGGCTGGTGATGGGCTGGTTATTTTGCTAGAAGAGATGATAATAGATAAAAGTTAAAATTTTAAACTGGATTCCAAGAGATCTAGAAAGAGATTAATAAAATAAGGAAGTGTTCTGGGGTATATGAAGAAGAGAGGCTAGAGATCAGAAAAGTGGATTAAAATTAGACATTCATTCTATAGTAGATTGATAATTGTTGAAAATGATGATGATTAATAATAATATCAGCAAATTTTCATTCTAATGAAGAAATAGAGAATTTTTATATAGATGTATATAAAGCTTTTATCATACCAAAAAACATTTTAAATTGATATGAAAGATTTTAATGCTAAAATTAGAAAGTAATTGAAAAATGAAAATATTGGAACAGTCAATATTTGGAAAGCTATATCATATGATTCATTAATGTAGATACAGATTATGGGAGGAACAAGATTCATTTCATAATGAAATGATTGTTCCCTGATAATAATATCATCTTCCAATTTGACATCTTAGTGCAGAAAACCTAGCATTCAAAAATTGTTGATATACTTGAGAATGATATTTTCACCTTCCACCACATCACCAATCAACTAATTTAAATATGGTTTAACATATTTACATGAAATTTGAATAAATTCTATTTAATTAATCAAATGAAACTTTAATCAATTGAATTTAGTTGTGAATTGATGCAGGAATTTTTAATTTTAGATTTATTATTATGACAAATTACAAAGAATTCTTTTTCCAGATACAAATTACAAAGAATTCTTTTTCCAGATAGAGTATCTTAATATGTCTCTAGACATATTACTGAATAAAGCAATAAATACTTTTTACTTTATTTTTACAAAATACCTTGGGCAAAAATATTAATGTCATAACTATGACATTCTATATTATTATGTCCCCAAAGCTCAATTTATGGGGCATACTTTTAGTAATATTGACAAAATTCATAAAGCTTCTTTCCTTTTTTTTCACCTATGGTCCTTAATTATAATACAGTGATTGTAGCATCTGAGTGATTTAAATTTAAAATATTTTAACTTTATAACAACTATATCAAAATGTATATATTAAGAATGCAAACTTTAAGATATTATGAACTACACTAAAATGTAAGTATCAAGAATCTAAAACTTGTCTTGATAGTTATGATTTCAAATTTTTGAAGGTTTTACTATAAAAATTTAGACTATGTTTTATAAGATTGCATAATTCTTAACTATCTATTTAATATAACATGAAAGAACATTAATAAACAGTAGCGTGTTTTAGTCAATGATATTACCAATCAAATATTAGGGTTCCTTCAATGTATTGACACTGCTCAGGCTATTTAAAGTTTAAGTTCAATTTTCTACATGTAAATATATTCTCAGAGTTATATCTCATTATTCAAATTTAATGTAGATTTTATCAATAGTGCTATTTATTTGAAAAATGCAAACTTTCAGAAAACTAAAGAAAGTGGATTTCTGAAAAATCATAACCAATTTCAAAACATTTTCTATCTTCAATACGTATTCCTTTTTGTATATATCTTGGAATTATTTGATTCATCAATATTTTATTGGGACTGGTTTAAAGTATCTATAATAGCATGGTGTATAAAATTCAGAATGAACACCAGTTTTATTTTTGATACTTTAGTCTATTACACAAAGAATAAAAATATTAATTCTACTCCTATTTTATTAATAATAGTTTTAATATCTGATCTCTTGATAGTTTTATGTTATAATGATTTACGAGTTTATTTGAATATATTATCTTCCAATAATAACGCTTTGTCAAGACTTTTATCATCTATGAATTGTTTAAAAAGTGGTTTAAAAAACTTATTTTTTAAAATTGTGAGCTAAAAGAAAGAAAACTCATCTTATACATTTCTTTTTAAATAGATATATTTTATTTCCTTTATATAATAGTTATTTTATTTAAAACAAACAAACAAACAAACAACAACAACAACAACAACAAAAAAAACATTCCCTGTGGAATATTTTAAACCAAGTGCCTATGATAGCCATTTACGGAATTAAGAAAATTTGTCACAGATATTTTATTTTGTCCATCGTCTACTTTGCCCTCTTTAAACTATTTACTAATCTCGCAACATTATTATAATAAATGAAAGTTATATTTATATAGTGTCTTTTTGAGTCATTCTTGACACATAATCAACAATTTCGCTTTTTAAAAAATTCTGTTTAGTGGTGATAATTTAACTATAAATTAAGTATTGATAAGTAATAAGTATTATGACATTTTTTTAAAATAACAGCTATCTCCTAAATTCAACTATTGGTCCTGTTTTTCTTTTATTATACATTTGTCACGTTTTCTATTGGAAAATAGACTACTCCAAAAAATGTGTCAGAATATAATTTTTATTAATTCAAAATTACTACCACATGAAGGTTAAATAATAATTTTAAAGTGATGTTATATTTTAATGTTGTTCGCCGTATATCAAAAGAGAGAGAAAGGAGAGGGAGGGAGAGAAAAGGATAGGGAGGGAGAGAAAAGGAGAGGGAGGGAGAGAAAGAGAGAGAGAGGGAGAAGGAGGGAGAGAGGGGAGAGGGAGGGAGAGAGAGCGAGAGAAAGAGAGAGAAAGATAGAGCGAGAGAGAGAACGAGAGAGGGGGGGGAGAGACTATTACTTTAAAGATATAGATCGCCATCAAATAGTAGAAATAAGTTGTATTAAATAAATACGAGATGGAATTGCATTCAAGTGACAGATTATTTTGCATGGAAATTTTTGATTTCTTCTAAAAAGTAAAAGAAAAATACTTTTGATTCAAAACATTTCTTTGGGCAGAATTATTTAATAAGAACTATTTAATCTTATTTTATAAGATTTTTATGTATAATTTTCCTCTATCTCTTTTAGTATTTAATTTTTTAACAAGTTATAGCTAAATATATTTTCAAGTTTTTATGTTTGTTTGTTTTTAAATATGTATAATTAAAATAAAAAAAACCTTCCTTTTTTTTAAACATTCAAAACAAATCGAGCGCGTTATTTCGTAATCACAGGAATAAAAAAAAACAAACACACACACACACACACACAAAAAAAAATTAAATCATATAAACACGACTAATTATTTATTAATCACATGAATCTTTTTAAAAATCTAAACAGAACTGTCATAATGTCTTAATTTGCCTCTGGCCAGCTGGACAATTATGTCCTGCTAATCTGCTTTATAAAGTTTAAATTATTATTATTTTAAAAATATTTACTACATATTTACTTCATTTTTTTTAAAAAAAAAATTATATAATATTTTAAAATTTTTTTTTGATTATAACAATATTTTCAGCTGTTGATTTATATTGATAAATTACTGGTTAAGTTTTTTTTTTTTTAATTTATCGGTAACAGTCACGAAGACTACTTGCTGGTCGTGAAATAAAACTAAAAAGTGCGTGGAGGAATAATTTTATTACATAAACTGGCTAGAATCTTAAATTTTTAAATTTAAAGGTGTGTAAGAGAAAGTGTTACAACTTATCTGATATTTATCTTTTTTTTCATTGAATTTAAATTAGAATATTGAAACCAATAAACAATTTTTCTTCCTTCTGAATAACGATGGGACCGTATATGCTAAATTTTTGATTAAAATAGGCCAAAGATTCTAATCAAGCAGTAATCATTGTCATTAGTGAAAGATTGCCATTATTGACAAATTAATCTCCCACACAAAGGATTTTAATATCTTTTTTAATTTATTTTATCATTAAAATGCATAATAATTCTATTTATACATTTTGCTATATATATATTTGTCAGGTGATTTTTCATATATCTCTTACCAATTGTTTATATGTGAAGAAAATAATTTTAATTAAAAATACTTACTGGTACATAATCTTCCTTTAAAGTTTAAACAACCTTGAAGTTGAAGTACGTATATGAGTTAAACAAAAACAATTGAGGCCTTTTAAAGTAAAACTCAGACTTAAGTTTTTTTTAGCAAATCTCGTGGAAATTAGTCATTAAAACAAAGAAAATTGCCAATTTAACCTTTAAGTGTTTTTGTATTGAAAAAATACAAATTACAATTGACAATTAATTACAACATGGTAATAAAATTAAAGAATTTAATTTGATGTAGCAAATATTTTTTTAATTTTTAGAGACAGAACATTCAGAAAAAAAAAACCTGTGTTGTTATTTCCATTTATATACAAAAAAAACGCCCAAAACTCATTCATATTTCATTTAACTTCTGCATTAAGAGCAATAATCTATCCTAAAACTATCTATTGTAAGCTTGGGTAATCAATAAGTGACAATATGGTATTATAAAACATCTAGTGGACATAATACCTATAATGGTTTTATTGTAGAGCAAAAAATAGATTAATGCTCTTAATCTCACTTATACAGCTAATACTTACAAGATATATATATATATTTTATTGTTAAAAATTAGTAATAGCTGTAGTCCCTCAACATGAATGGTTACATAGATCTAAAAACTAGCTAAAATGAATTTTTATACTTACTGTAAATGTTATGTAATTGTTTCTTCAAATGGTATATAATATATTAACAATTTAGTTGTTCTAACATGCCTGCTTTTACATTTTGTACTATCTTCTTACAATTCCTTTCTGTATATATTTCTGTTATAGTAAAGAGTAATTGAAATATAAATATGAAAGCAGATGCCAAAAGCTTACATATATATATATATATATATATATATATGTTAATAAGTAAATGTATAATATATATATATATATATATATATATATATATTATACATTTACTTATTAACAATTTATTTTTAAATACAGTACAATATTTAAGTTTTTGTATATCTCAAACTTATTTAAAAAAATACATAACAATAACATTCATTACAAGTCAAAAAATGTTACAGAACTTAAAACATCTATTATGCTAAACTAAAAATATAATTGTTATTGATTGAATAAAGAAAATAAATTTGACTGATTCTGATAAAAGAAGATTATTATTTATTAATTGGAATAAATAATTTTTGAATTTGTTAATAAATATATTAGTATTGTAAAAGTATCTTTAAAGTTTGTCTAAATACTGAGAAACTAGAATAATGAATTATATTACAATGGTGTGATGTGATGTGATGTACTGTGACTTCTCCTTAAACAGAGTCGGGAATCTCTCAGAAACTATGCCCAAAGAAACCTATTAGCCACTTTACCTTCCTCTTCCATTCCACACCTTAAGCTTTCCCATAATCTGCTCCATCCCATTTTCACAACATAATCTTTGTCAACTCTATGGCCTTTATATCTAAATCCCTTATCTTTCCCCAAACCCAGCATAAAAACCAATACCCCACTTTATGTATAATCACTTTGTTCATATTTATTCTCTCATAACTTCTTTATTTGTACCCTTTCTGCTTTCAAGCATTTACATTCAATCAACAGATTTCTAATATTTTCTATATCTTCCTTACACAATTTTCAAACTAAATCACCCATATTTTTCCATTTACATGTATATTCTCTTGTTGCTAAAGCTACTTTCCTTACTATTATCATAAATTAACCCAATGTTCTGTTTACTCCTATATATATTTAAACTCTTTTTACTCTCCATACTAGTTCTTCATCTCTCCAATTCCCTATTCTTTATTAATGCATCTATTCTTTTATCCCATTCCTTATGACTATAACACTCAACAATCCTCCTAATACAGTCATCCCACCTTTTATACAAGTATACTGATATAAATTCTTTATCCAAATCCTTTGCATACCACATTACCTTTCTCACCCATCTTGTTGCCTGCACTTTACTCATAACCCAATTAAATACTATTTTGGCTATTCTTTTATCATCCATAAACTTCAAAATACCGAACATTTTCATTTTACTTTTTGCATCTTTCATATAAAACTTGACCATCCCATTTCTCCTTGAATTGACTCCTTTGCTGTCCATACCTCTGCATCTAATGCATGTCTTCCTGCATCCCTTTGTACTTTCTCTAAGTAATCTAATACCCTTTTACTAATACATAATGCATCATTACCATATGTTAACCCTGCTACTACAACTCCCTTCCGTACAATTCTAGCTACATCATATTTATTATATGAAAACACCTGTTAATTTCTTTACTAAACCCTTTCTTTTCTTTGTTTCATTTACTATTTTTTTCTCTCATTCAACCAAGCAATTTTCCTGATTACTTAAGATGATTCCCAAATAACTATATCTATACACCACACTTAACTTTATATCCCCCAATAAAAATTCTACATCTTCTCTTTCCCCATTATTAATCATCATTATATTTGATTTTTCTTCACTAAATTTAATTCCTATCTCTTTACCCACCCTTACACATGTCCTCAGCATAACTTCCATATCTTCTCTTCTTTCTGCACACAAAAAAATATCCACAAAAAAAAAAAAAGACCCGGTAAAATTATACTCCCTTGCCAACCATTAATGGTATCTCTATCCCTCTTCCTAGTCTTTCTATTGCTTTCTCCATTTCATTCAAATACAACAAAAACAAAATAGGTGACATAGGGCATCCTTGCCTTAATCCCACCACATTTTTAACTTTAACTGATTCTATATCCCCTAATTGGTAAGTATAATAATTATTTTCATATAATTTCTTAATAACATTTACTAAAGCTTTATCCATCCCCAAATTGTCTAACCTTACCCATAATCTATTTCTATTTATTCTATCATATGCCTTCTCTATATCTATAAAACTCATCTATAATGATCTATCTGAATTCCTACTCATATCCATAAGTTGTAACTACAAATAAACTATTTCCTATATGCCTATCTAACCTAAAACCTCCTTGCATTCTCCCTACTAAATTATTCTCTTCCATCCACTTTACAACTCTTCCAGTCACCATATATAAGAAAACTTTATATAAAACTGATGTTACAGCTATCGGTCTATAATTATTTAACTTTCTATGATCCTTACCCTTTTCTTTAAATAGTAATCTTACTCTTGTATTACTCCAACTCAAAAACTCTCTTCTGTGCCATCTTATTAAAACATGATAATAATTTTGCTTTTGTCCTATGCCTTAAATTCATTACCATCTCTGCTGCCCACCCATCTAAACCTCTCATCTTTCCACTTTTCAATCTCTTCCCTGCCTCATTTTTATGAACCTAATATTCCCATTACTAAATGCTTTCATGCTTTCTATCACTAAGTTCTTCACATCTAACATCTTTTCTATATCCATTACATATCTATTTAAGATTCTCTCTAACTCTTCTCTAGAGCTACACTCTATTCCCTCATCATCTATTAATACTATCTCTCTCTCCCCTACATTTCTTCTTTTAATGTAATTCCAAATTTTTTTACTCCCAGCTCTTCCACTTTTATTAATATCCTCCAACAATTTACTATTCAACTTCATCCTCTCTCTATAATTATCAATTTTAGCCAACTTCTTCTTTTCTAAGTACTTTTCCCATTTAGCATTAATATCATTTTCACTTTCTTTGTTCTTAATAGCATACTTATATTCTCTGCATGCTTTTTTCCTCTCTGTAAGTCTTTTTTTTTATTTTATTATTTTTATTCTTTTGCATATTCTCAACTAAAACCCTATTTGTTACTTTTTTTATTTCACCACACCAGTCCTCATACTCATCCCCAACCAACTGTTCCATGTTTTCGTCAACTTGTATTTTATACTCTTCCAACTTATTCTTATCATTCACTCTCCATTCACATTTTTCACTATTGTTTCTACCTTTATTTTTATCCTCAATCACATTACTAACCATTTCTATTACAATAAAATTATGATCACTATTACATACTCTCTCTTCATTATCAAACACCTTAATTTCCCTCTTTCTCTACCAATGCATAATCTATTGTGACTACTAATGCAAAACTGCTCCCTCACTTAGTCAAAATAAGAGTCATAGATCACATGACCCAATTCTCTTAAGCTTGTAAGATATAATCAATGAGGATTGCCAATTCCTCAACAAGCTTTGTGATAAATGCTCCCTCCTTTGGTCATTAAACTTAAGAGATACACATCAAGATAGCAAAGACAGTAATAATGGAAAATATCAGTCAATACTTAAAAAAGTCTAAAATCTAAACTAAAAAAAAAAAAAAGGTTTTGAAGAAATAATTAAACTTAAATCAAATTAATATTAAAAAAATATTAGATCACATGAAAAATATTGAAGCTGATACAGAAATAAAGAATGATTAGAATATAGAAGAGACAAATATTCTAAGAATTGTTAAAAATTTATATAGGATAAAGTACAATAAAATAAAGTAAAAAAGCAGCTAACAATATCAGAGTAGAGACACCAAAAATTATTTTGGTGAACACCCAGCTTAGATTCAAACTTAGATCATAGCCATGGCAGAATATTATTTTATAGGGTGAAGGTCATAGACATGTTAAGTGGATGAGATGTCACCTTTCAAGAATGATGGAATATTAATATTTAGATAATTCCTCACTTGAAAAAAATGACATTATCTCTCTCAATCGATTTCAATTAATATTCTGAACTATAAAGAAATGAGTAAATGTAATTGATGAGATATTCTCATTTTTCAAAGATTTGAAACCTCTCCCATCTTTGATATCTGGAAAAATTGATAGATTATTAATATTTTATATAAAATACAAAAGGGAGTAATTATTTAATAATTTGTAGTAACTTAAACATATATTAATATAAGCATGTTCGAATTAAAATAATGCAGTATGATGTGTATGAGAATAAAAAAGTATGCATTAACTTCTCTATTAAAAAATCCTGTAGACTATTCTTAAAATTTTCAATTTTTTGGTGATATACGCAATATAATTATTATTATTATTTGCTTTGCATTTGTTATCTATGTTTTAATCCATTTGTTAATTGAATTCTTGAGTTTTGATCTTATTTATAATAATTAGTATTATTAACTTAAATGCAGTCTGAAATAATATTTTTTTTTACTGTTATTTTTTTCACCTTTAATTTATTTAGCTTTAAATACTATATGAACTCGTCAAACATTCTGTATATACAATATAAAACAGTCCAAAACTCACTATACGTATGCCACACACAGCAAGCCAGGGTAATCAATGGATGCCAGAAGGCTTGTGCATAAAATTCCCATCTAGTGTCTACTCATCCAATATCCCCAGACTAGTTTCTGGCTTGTGGCCTTTGTCAATGAGGCACTAGATGGGGATTTTATGCACAAGCCTTCTGGCATCCATTGATTACTCTAGCTTGCTGTGTATGGCATACATATAGTGAGTTTTTCCTGTTTTAACAACAATTATACACAAGCATAAGAGTTGGTGGTCATGTGATATACAATATATATATGGTATTATGACATTTTAGTAATGTATGTCTATATAGATTAAAAAGTAAAAGAATTCCTGATTGGAGATTTGAGAAGTCAAAAAATAAAGTTATTCAAATAATTGCAATTTGATAAAGAAAGCAAGTTATTCTAAATATTTTCTTAAGTGCAAATTTTTTGGTAAACTCTCATTTAAATTAAAGTGAAAAAATATGTAAACAACTTTGTATTAACTTAAGACAAATTAATTAATTAGTGAATTTGAAATAATTTAGGAAAAAATATTTGGAGCAGTGACTTCTAATTAATACCAGACTAGAGTCAGAAAACAGTCATGCTATCCTCTATTTGAATATGACATTAAAACAAAGTCATGCAAATTACAGTACTGATAAATTTAGGCTGGCTGCCCATGCCTGAAAGGATAATTATCAGTCATCATACTTTTGCCAAGGAATAATCTGAAATCACTAGAAAAGAAAATTTTGAAGCCTTGTTAACAAATCCATGGATTAACAATTATGTATACTGGAAAATTATTGAATTTATACTAGTAAATAAATAAGCCATATTATAGATAAATGCTAAAAAAATTTCTTTAAAAATAGTAAATATCTTTGTAGATTTTGTATAAATAGAATTTTCCAATTTATTCCACATGTCTGCCAATAGATACAATAATAAGTTCATTTAAGTTGTCCATTTTTATAATTAAATAGAATATTTACATTTTAATATGTTTTTACTTATATTTGTGTGTTAAGTACATTCATACAATTGACATGTATATCTAACTAGATAAATTATTTGTTTTGAAAGAGGTTATTTTATTAACTAATATTTTTTAGTTTTAATTTAATAAATTTCAAATAAAAATTCATTCAACTGCTTAAATAGAAACACTTTAAAAAATATTTTTTCTTGTGTTAAGATGAAGTTTTAAAACTTTAACAGAATTAATTTTAAATATAAACTATAGCTTGTGCTGTTATTCAAATATTTATATTTTATTAATTCTCTTTATTAATGTGTATGTTTCTTCATTATTTCTTATAGATCTCTATTAATTGTTGATTTATTCACTTCCTCATTCAAAATTCTGGGCAATTCGGAAGATATAATAGATATAAAGTACCTCATATACCTATTATATCTTCCGAATTGCCCAGAATTTTGAATGAGGAAGTGAGACATGCAATTAAATTTATGAAAAAAGGGAAGGCTCCAGGTAATGATGGGATTATAATTGATATATTAAAAGAAGCAGGTGAAGAAATAGATTTTTTTAGCAAAGTTATATGCCAAATGTTTAAATGATAAAGATGTACCAGATGATTGGAAGAATGTAGTATTAATATTAATATTTAAAAAAGCTGATAAAGAAGATATTAGAAATTACAGATCTATAAGTCTTTTATCAGTTTTATACAAAATTTTTACTAAGATAATTTACAACTCATCTACAGAAAACACTGGATTTCCATCAACCAAGAGAACAAGCTGGATTTAAAAGTGGTTTTAGTACAATAGATCATATCCAGGTATTGAGAGAAGTTATAGAAAGGACAAATAAATATGAGTTGCCATTATGCTTAGGATTTGTAGATTATGAAAAGGCATTTGAATCTATAAACATTTCTTCAGTGATTAAAGCATTGGATCATCAAGGTATAGGTCCAGGATATTGTCATATTTTAAAGAATATTTATAAAAATGCAACAGCAACAATTAGATTACATAATGATAGTAGGAAAATCAACATTGAAAAGGGTGTAAGATAGGGTGACTCCATATCTCCAAAACTTTTTACAGCAGTGCTGCAAGAAGTATTTTGTGGATTAAAATAGGAAGCTAAAGTAGTGAAAGTAAATGGAGATTATTTAAGTCATTTAGATTTTGCAGATGATGTAGTTGTTTTTGCAAATAATGCTTTAAAGTTATAGGAAATGTTGCAGGAGTTATCAGATGAAAGTAGGAAAGTAGGACTAAAGATAAATGTTAAAAAGATTAAAGTAATGTTTAATGGATTTTCTCAAAATATAAAAATAAAGATTGATTATGATGAATTAGGAAAAGTTAACAGTTACAAATAACTTGGTCAGATTATTCATACAGATGGAAACATAATGGATGAAATTAATCATAGAATTAAACTTGGTTGGAGTGCTTTTGGTAGAAATAACTTGATACTGAAAGGAAATATGCCTATGTGTTTGAAAAGGAAGGTTTTTAATAAATGTGTTTTGCAAGTTCTTACTTATGGATCTGAGACTTGGACACTTAATAGAAGAGCAATACAGAGATTTCAGACCACTCAAAGAAGTATGGAGAGATGCATGTTGAGAGTAACAAGAAGAGATTGAAAATGCAATGAATGGGTAAGAGAACAAACAAGTGTTACTGACCTCATTGAAAAAATTAAAAGACTCAAGTGGAGTTGGGCTGGACATATTGCTAGAAGAGATGATAATAAATGGACAATTGAGATTTTAAACTGGACTCCAAGAGATTGTAAAAGACCCAGAAAGAGACCGCATGTGAGATGGAGGATGAAATAAGAAAGTGTGCAGGGGTGATGTGGAGAAGAGAAGCTAAAGATAGGAAAAGATGAATTGAACTTGGAGAGACCTTCATCCAGCAGTGGATTGATAATGGTTGATGATGATGGTATATAATTTTACCTAAGTCTTTATGTTAATAAATATGGCAGAATTCTTCTGAGGATCTGAGTAATGGCTAACATCTCTAGTTGTTTAAAGTCCTATTTTAATAAATAATGTTTCAGGTGTTTTGGATAATGTAAGCACATATAGATTCACCATTTACTTGTAGGAAACTATCCAATTCTTCTTTTGCTTTGCTTTTTTATTATTTCTATTTAATATTTTACTTGTATTTTAGAGTATCATCATCATCACTTACCACCACCACTTAATCATATTATGTGTTTATTCCCCATTTCAACCCATTTTTTATAACAATATATGCATATATACAAGTGAGTGTTGGATGTTGCTCTCAAGCTTTCAATGGTTCCACAGATAGAAGATGGTGAAAGGGCTGTCAGACGTGAGGCTAAGTTGCAAATAACCAATAAATAATGTTTGATGAGGAATATGTTTTGCTGCTTAGTAATATTGGAGGTTAATTCATTAAAAGGCTAAATGCTGTTTTTGATAAAAACAGTCTTTTTTTATTGTCTTCAGTCCTAATTTAGAATCAAGTTGCCATGAGTCTTTTATGCGGTAATCACTTCCATATATTTTTTATGATGGTATTATTGGGAGTTTGTACAATCACATTTCTATCTTTTAGATACACATAGCAATTCTTATTCTCCTTTTTCATTTTTTAGAATAAATCTTAAGAATTAAAAAAGCAATGACAGAAGGATATTTAGCAGATCGGGAGTTAGACAGCACAATGATTAACTGGATTGGGACCAGAGTTATAACGCTATAAACATCTGTTTAGACAGCCTTCTTACGGTTCATCCACCTGCTGCAAAAGTGAAAGGATCACTGAAAGATAATCTACAATGGCTTGTCTCACATTGTATGGTAAAATTACATGCATGATATAGTAGTTAAGAAACTGTCAAGATTTAAATCAGATATATGATGTTCCATAAAAAGGAAATGTAATAGAACATGTAAATGGTTACATGTTTTTCTGGTAGGGCAAATTAACCAAAGAAAGGTGAATTTGCTATAAAATCTAATTTACTATTCTATATTTGGAATTATTCCATGTAACAATGCTCATTTTATTAGTGTTTATGCTTCAGCAATAGATCAGAGAATTCAGAAAAAAGAAAGCGGTTATTTCTTGCTGAAAAGCATTATTACAGCAATAACAGTGAAACACTGAATCTTACTTCTTGAAGACTTTAATACCTGGGTGATTATAAAGAGTAACCTTTGATCAAAAATTGTTGAAAATTGTTATGCAAATTCAAATTGTCTGTTATTATTGAATTTTGTACAACATATGAATCTGTACAAGCATTTTGATTAAGTAAAAAAAAAATCACTTAAAAAAATATTGACACGCAGCACTCAAAACAATGACATTTAATAGACTGTTATACTTAAAGTCAGAACATAAAAAATGTTTTTATTACATGAACACTTACAGAAGCAGATTATTAGACAAATAATATACTGTTTTTTTTCAGGTTAAAATATTAAAAAAATAGCTCTTATTTCAATCAGTTTTCACAAAAATTGATGTTCATTTTTTAGAAGTATCTACTATTTGTGCTAAATTATTATTATTATTATTATTATTATTATTATTATTATTATTATTATTATTATTATTATTATTATTATTATTATTATTATTATTATTATTATTATTATTATTATTATTATTATTATTATTATTTTTAAGTGTCATAGCATCGGCCGGGACGCGGACCCGCAACCCAGGCAACTGCCTGCAAGTGCAAGGCAGTCGCGCTGACCTCTCGACCACCAATGCAAGACTGTGCTAAATGATTAAAGACTAAAATTGGAATTCTCTTATACAAGGAAATCAATTTTAGATTCACTAAAAAAGAAAGAGATATAATTGGTGCTTTGATAATGTTCCTATTATTAGTGTTTTGATTTAAAGTTAACAGCAATTTTTATTTTACAAAATAATAAATTCAGACTGGCATTTCATTTTCAACATGTGTTTTGAGGACAAAAATTTTACAACAAACAAGAAGGTTTTAAAAATAATCAGTGGATTTAAAGTATAAATAAAATTAAAATATTCTTTTAATTCATGGTTGCTTGAGAAGTTTTTTTGATAAATAAAAATTAATACATAGATCTAAAAAATGATACCACCCTCTCTCTCTATATATGTTAATAATCATATTTTGCAGACATGAAAAGAATATTTTGATCATATTTTGAATAATGACACAAGAGTTTAAATAATTATTAATGATATATTCAATCTATTAAATCATTTAAATTTGATCATAGACATTCAGCTTAAAGAAGTTAAAACAGCTCTTTATAATTTTAAAATGGGAAGATTGCTAATATGGTCAAGATATTTGGAAAAAATTAAAAATATGGTAGTGATATGTTCTAATTTTTTGAAATTATTAATGAATATATAAATTCATAAAATTGTGCAGTCTAACCTTAAAGATTATTTTATTGTTATAATTATTGAAAATGGTAGATAAGAATATAGTAATTATTATGGAATATCATTGTATATTTAAAAAAAAATATTCAAGAATTTTGCAGAATAGATTGCTTTATAGATCAGAGACACAATGCAGTTTTAAAAAATCAAGAGCACTAAAGATATGGGGGGGGGGTGTTATAAAAATGCAAAGAAGTTTTTAGAACAAAAAATGATTTATATATTGTTTTTATTGATTTTCACAAGGCATTTGACCCAATTAATGGAATAGATCTAAGACACTGAAATTAGTTGGTTCAGCAAAATTTATTTATTTTATATAATTTCTACAAGAATGAGATCTATTATTACTATAACCAAAAACCCCAGGGCATTTGTTAAACAAGGATATATATTACCTTCCACTTGGTTTTTGTTTTTCATAACAATAGCTTTGGAAACATTATGAAGTAGGAATCAAAGTATGATATAGATTTGATGATATAATGTTTAATTTGAATCATTAAAAGAAAAAAAGTACAAATATCTTTAATGTATTTACAGTATGATGATGATTGTATTTTTTTTTCTAATTCAAAAACAATCTACAAATTAACTTAATGCTCTAAATATAACATGTAAAGACTTTAATTATTAATGTTTAAAAAATCCAAATCCTGTATCAACGGATAATGAAATTAAAATCTTCAGCAACTTTTTAAGTAAAAAGATAGGTTTGAGATGCAGTTTGAACTCTAATGTGATGCTGTTTTAACAAGTTGGAGAGGGTATTTTCTTACCATGAAGTAACTACAACAATCAAATTATTTGTATACAGAGCTACTATTTTACCCAATTTGTTATATGGAAATAGTTCTTGAATTCTTTATTGAGATAATTTCATTTAAAAATGTTCCATACAATTTTAAAAAAATATAATGTTTTTCTACTTATTGGATATATTAAAAAATTCACTATTGTAAAATAACAACTTCATTGGATTGAATATGAGAAAGGAATGACCAATAACAAATCTAAAAAGTATTTTATAGTGAATTCAGGCATTACTTTTATAAGAGAGGCAGACCTCATTTGTATTATAAAGAGACTTCAAACATATTATAAAATAGTAAAATTTTGATTGCTTTCGTTAGAAAGATATGACTGAGAATATAATACAATGGGGAGCTATAATTAGACAAGGTATTAAAAATTTTTAGAAAGAAAATTTTAATCAAGCATTGGTGGTCTAGTGGTCAGCACAGTTGCATTACAAGCAGTTGTCCCAGGTTAGCGGGTTCGCTTCCCGGCCGATGCTATGACACATAAAAAAAAAGTCAAATAAACATAATAATGAACCAGCTTATTTTATATGTGAGTATATTTTTGGTTCATGATTTAGTTTGTATAGACATCATAAAACACTCATTTAAGAATACCTATATAAGATTTTGAAAGTCCAGTGGTAAAATTATAAAACCAATCTATGCATTTCTCAACTTTCTGAGTGTGGTGATAATGAAAATGCCACAATAACATACATCTTCATTATATTAGCTATGTGAAATAAATGAATAATATTAGATTCCCTAAAGTTGTAATGTATGGGAAACATGAGCATAATTCCATGGTCCTGTGTGCTTTATAGAAACTGTAAGTAAAATGACTCTAAAGCTGTGCAATATCAATTGCTTTCATTAGGATTATGTAAAAATCGAAAGAAGGGAGAGCTATATCAAACACAAACTGTATGAAGTCAGCTGCAGAAAAATTTAAAATCAGCTTAGATTAAAGATCCGTTTATTGGGTTTAACGATTAATTTGTATAATCCTATTAAACTCAAATTTAACCCGTGATTTTTGTCTTTTTTCTGAATGACCATCTTTTATGAGTAGAATGGAGATAATCTTTTACGACTAGATACTAATGATGATGATGATAACGTATTATGTATTACTTTACATCATCAAGTTTTAAACGGGAATTTACATGGGAATTCGCATTAATTTGTATATAGAAATACTCGTACGTTTTTTTCTTTTTTTTAAAATAAGAGTTCATCAGAAAGTAAAAATTAGCTTCCTAATTGTAAATATGACATCAAACAGAGAAAAATATAGCTGAGGGCGTGTGCGCACATTTTCAAGAATTTTGAAATTACCTCACTTGATCGCTCATTCTTAATATATAAATCTTATAAAAATATGTTCTTTTTTTTTTTAAGAATTTAGTAATTTAAAAAAAGCGTAATGCTATTTGCATTTTAAAAATCCATAAAGAAAAATTCTATTATACCGTTGATAAGAATAGGGCAATTCTTGTTTTTTATTTAATATTGTTGTAAATGTACGTATATATGTTTGCATGTGTGCTATGTTAAGTGTTTTTGCTAAGAGGGAGATTGAATTAACTAACGATCAAATATAATGACTTAAATCTCATTATTCTTTGCTCATATATATATTCCAAACAATCTTCTCTTTCTCCAAATACTTCATTATTCTTTAAGATGGTCATAAATTTATTTCAGATTACTCTATATCAAATGCTTTTTCCAAATACCATTATCTTTTCATATATCTCTCAGCAATTGTTCTACCAACACCAACAACATCTCATGTATTTTTACTTCTCTAACCAAACTTTTATTCTCCAATATAATATTCTATCTTTCCATAAATTCTTTGAGATAAAATCCTTAAATAATATTTTTGAAGCATCTTCTTTTTTTCCTTTTTATTTTTTTTTAAACTCAATTTTAATTAGCCATAACCATTTTATGATTAGAATTTATATTAGCACTAGGCAAAGCAGTCAAACTCTTAATAGCATTCTTATATCTATCCTGGGTCAATATATAGTCTGTCTGATATTATTCTCTATCACTTGGAACTTTCTATGTATACAGTCTTCTTGGATAATTTTTAAACCAAGTGCTTGCAAACAAAAAAATTATTCTCCTTACAAAATTTCACAAGTCAACTAACTCTTTAATTGTTTTTCAAACACCATAACTTCCAATAATTTTTCCTTTTCTATCTTTCCTCACACCAGCATAGCAATATCCATGCATTTTTACCCTCATGTTGTATAATTTCATCTTTTTATATTTCTTATTAATTTTATCATAACTTGTAATTGGCATATAAGCTTATATGAATACTAAATCCCTAGGATTTGCAGTTATTCTCATTATCACAGATATATTATGTATCTTTGTCACACTATTCTGAATTTTATTTCCAACAGCAATTCCAACTCCATTAATGGTCTATTACCACCAGAATAAAATAACTTAATATTCCAAAATATTTACTTTTCCACATTTATCCTACCTTACTTCATTTAATCCTGCAGCATCAATATTATTTATTTTCATTTCCCTTTCCAAATTTTCTAATTTTCCAGCAGTTCTCAATGATTTTTATGTTCCATGTACCAACTCTCAATTGGTTTTCTTTTAGTGGACTAATCTTTGACATTTTCAGGTACATGACCTGAGTAGACTCATGTCTACCCCTGTTGAACAAGACCCTCAAGTCTTTCTTAGCTAAAGTCTGAATATCAATCTTAGTCAATCTTGTGAATACATTCATATTAAAAAACTAAGAGAATTATAAAGCAAAGTGATTTTCCATTGCCTTTTTTGTCCATCATTAATTTTCATTACAGACTTAATGTGCTAGTTGTTTTTTTAATAAAATGATTACTCATCTATTACTTTCCTCCACCTCCTACAGTGAATTTCTGTTGATTTGAAAGAAAGTTGTTATTGACCAATAGTTATCAACACTTGCCACTACACATTCATCAATTGTAGGAATTATGACATTTAATAGAAGTAGATAAGCCACTGTCCCCTTCATCACTTTGTGATTATGATCCCATTGTGAGTGACTGTTTATTTGCAATATATAATATGCAACATATTTTCATTTATTTTGAATTTTTTAAAAATATGATTTAGATCTGTTATAAAACAATTTTATGAAAGAAAAGAAATACTGAGAAATAATTACTCTTTTAAATGAATTTCTTCCAATCAATGGTATTATGTCCTATGAACAGGTCTAGAGAGCAATCATATCACCAATTCATCCATTTCTTCACTTTGTTCTCTTCATTGCCCTGCTCTTCAAATTCATATATCTCTTCCCATCATTAGGGTCAATTTTTTCCATTCTTTCTTGTTTTCACTTACTATTCTCTCCAAAACATTTTTCATTAAACTATTCTTTCTTTTTAATATATGTCCAATTCAATTTCTCTTTCTATTTCTAATTTTCTTAGTCATTCTTTTTTTTTTTCATTTTGTTATTTTATCATCCAACTAATTTTTCTTCACCTTTTCCATGACTATATCTCCAAAGCTTTCAATCTGTTCCTAAATTTTTTTAATACTTATTGTTCACATTTCACAACCATAAATAATACACTTCACACATAATATTTAATTAATTTTTTTTTTTTAATTCTCTTTTCAAGGGTCTACAAAATATTTTATTTCTCTTAGTAAATGTATTTTTTTGCCTACAAACCTTGACATAGATTTTTTTTTGTTAGCAAAAATAAGAATAAAATTGTCCTTTAAAGTATGTAGATTTGCTATCTTAATATAAACGGAGCAATGATTATATATATGGGTGATGATGATCTGGATTGATGAGTGCTCGTTCAGCATGAAATACTTACATTAGAGATCATTTATTCTTTTCACATGTATGTGGTCATGTGTATCAGTTCCTTGGATGAAATGGATGACTGTAGGGAGTTTGAATGTCTGGGTTCAAATCCTCTTTATGTTGAATATATTCCAATATAAAATAAAAAATGTATTGAATTTGTTAATTAAAGCATGATATAAAGATGTTATAAGAAGGGAGAGAAGGGCTTTAATTACATTTGCAGGGCAGGGGCTTTTCCAGCATATTTCAACAAATATATATATAATAGAATTGCAAAATCAAATAAAATTTTAACAAGAAGAAAAGGTTACTTTATGAATAAATCCAATTATATTTTTATATCATACATAAACCGTAAACACATTTTTCCAAGACAATTCTCAGCAGGTTAATCAAATGCTGGATAATGATTTATTTTCCTTGTTTTATACAACTGAAAATTTTACGTACAATGGCTAACTGAAATGGTTATGGGCTAGGAATGATAAGCGGATGCACTAACTACTTCAGCATGATATAGTTTAGATATTTTGTATTAAATCATTTGCACAAACTTTAAAAAAAAAACGGCAAAAAAAGTTATAAAATATTGAGTCAGTATAAAAAAAAATTGTATTATTTTCTTATCCATGACTTCAGCTATGTGTAATTAAAAATATATATTTATATAAAATTTAAGAATTATTTCTTTAAAATGTTTAATTTATATATATATATTTTGTTCACAATACATATAAAAAGAATGTAAGCAAAATTATATATATTTGTGTGCGTATGTAATATTATACATGTTATCAACATGTGTATTCTAATGCATATACGCATGCGTGTATGTAAAATACATATAATATGTTTGCTATTAAATATTTTTAATATATGTAACATGATCTGGAAACAAATGTCACAAATTTTGGAGGAATATTGTAGTTCCACTAGAAATTTTGAAATTCTTTGGCAAAAAAAAAATTAGATAAGTAGGTTTTTTTACAATTATTTTAAAGAAAAGTTGTAAAATTTATTATGACATTGATTAGAGAAATAAATAAAATTTATTTAAATAAATTAAACTCATTTTTATTTTAAAATAGTTAAAAGAAGTGGAAAGATCTTGGGAAATATCAAACAAGTTTATGGTTTATAGTGAAGAGAATATGAACTACAAATTAATCTAAGGCCACAATTTTTATGAATCCTGGCTAAATAAAGTGCCATACTTGCAATGGATAAAATCAAGCTATTGATTCTCATTTATTTCATATATGTTGAGATTTTTAGTAGTTTGTGCAGACATCATAAGTAAGTATGAAGTTACAAGATTGTACCTTAATCCCAAATTTATCGTGAACTTTAATCTCAAATCTATAGTACTTTTAAAAATTAGGCCAAAGTCAATTTCCATAAATTAACTGAAATCAAACTACTGTAACATATTTAAGTAATCTTTTAGAACGACAAAAGCACTTAATTTTTTAAGGATATGTAAATAAAAACTATGGATTTGTTTTTAAGATACCAATTTAAATCTTTGTCTGCCATATCATAACTTATAAAAATAAATTCCAGAATAAAAAAAAATCAACTTGTTTCAGAATAACAGAATCATCCAATAAATCACTTCTCCTCTCCAATCTAACTTGTTAACTTTATTATTGGTCTTCCCCTAAATCTTTATTTTTTTGGAAATAGACCTGCACTAACTCCATGTGAATCAATGACTACATAAGTTCGTTTCCATTTTTATTACTCAAAAGATTGAGATGTTTGAAATTCTGATATGATGTATTTTCTCCTTTTTCTAACTTATGTGGTGTCTATTATTTGAAATGCTTGTAGATTTCATGTTTAAGTTAACTAGAGATATAATAGCACATAAAGATACTGATATAGCTTATTTCCATGCAAATTAATGAATTATTAAAAATAGAAAAAAAAAAAAAAAGTTCTTACGCACAAACGTATATAATCCATTACTTGTTAATAATGTATTTTTTTTTTTTGTTGGGGAAAAATGCATAAAAATATTTATTTTTGTTAGTGATATTGCTTTAGAAGATGATAAAAATTTAAACACACTGTGGACCTTTATTTTCCGAATTAGTTCTCTTCTGCTTTTTCTCTACATACACACAAAGAAAACAACAAAAAAAAAATCTTTAATATCTAATCATAAATATAATCAAACATATGTATGATTATTTTGAATAGCTACAAAATCATTGTTTATGAAATAAGATTATAAATTGACATAATGAAATGTAGAAAGATATGTGTTGGAACTAATAATAAAGAACAGGAAAAAATGAAGAGATCTAAATGTACTGATGTTACCGCATAATAAACTTAAATAGAGCTAAAATAAATGCACACATCAAAAGATAGTGATTAATAGACAAGAGCGATTTTCAGCTGGATACAAGAGCTTCCAAAGAAAAGACTTAATTTGAGGTAGGATGAAGGGATGAACCCCCTCCCCTAATTAGGACTCAGAAAAAAAGAGAAATAATTATCCTAAATTGGATTGTCAATGATAATGATGATGAGTATCATATGCCGTTTTCAAAACTTTTTGAATAAATATTTATATCTTTTTCTAAATATTAAAAGTTATCACAAAGATGTAATTATTATTATCAGTGGGGGGAAAAGATTAGAAATCTTGTTAATTAAGAATAAAAAATATTTGTCAAACATTTATGTCAGCGTTATAAAATCATCTTATCAAGTGTGTGCGCACGTACGGATGCGGACACGTGTGTAACGTGTGTAATATCCAATAATAATCCATAAATTAAAACCATTTTCTAACCTTGACATATAAAAAGATTTTATAACTTCTTTGCAAGCGTACATTTTATTGGCAAGAATCCATTTCTAGATCTCATCTACAATAATCAAATTAGTTTATAAATATATAAATTATGCTTCACAAATTTTAACGCTACTAAAATAATTTTTAATTTTCTATATTGTTACTTTCTTTTCTATTAATATAATAGGAGTTTTTTAAAATAATTATAAAAGCAAAATTAAAAATAATTTAAGTATGTACCAATAATTTAATTAGACTGCTTAAATCTGTATCCAAATAAGAATTACTTTGGACCATAAATTATTTTCTAATTCTGAGATTTTGGTTGCATATAATTGTTTGAAGTCAAAGGTTTCTAGTTTGACCCTGGATGAGCTAAAATGCAACCTCTCTAAAAAAAAAACATTACGCTATTTGAATTACGTTTTGCATCCTTTGAACTGTTCTATGTCACATGTTAACTTTTAGATCGAAATTTATATATATAAGATTTTAAAAATTGGCAGTTTGACATCAAGCTGTATTTAATGTACTGGAAAAAACAAAAAAATTTTCACTTCCTAAATAGTTTTATATTTCTAAAATATATATTATATTTTATCTGATGTGCTCAGCTTATATCTATTCGTTTCTTGACTAAAATTTTTTTTTATATTTCTTTGTATTACTTATAATCCTTGCTTCATTTTAAAATCTAAATTCTGTTTCATTTCACACACTAAAATAAATAAAATACATTTGAATTATTTTTTAAATCTTTTAAATCAAGAAAGAACAGATTTAAAATAAAAAAAAAACCTTTGATGAATGGATTCTAGCGCATTTTTTAAAAGTACTTTCTTATATTTGTTTTATAGAATACTAATTGTTCATTTTAAAATTTTATTCCTATGTTATAGATTTTGCCTAAGAACATTGTAATATTAGAAACAACTGAGAGTAATATGCTATAGTTTGATAACTTACTAGGCTAAATGTTAAATGTTTTACGCATATATTTTTCATGTACATTATAGCTAACAACAGTTAGATCATTCATTGAAAAGCAAATTCTAAGTTCATTTGAACATTTTTATCAACTATATTCATCAAATTTCAAAATAAATATAAGAAAATAAAGTATTGTGCTTAGTAATATATATATTTTATATTTCATAGCATCGGCCGGGAGGCAAACCCGCAACAACCGTCTGCAACCAACTGCTTGCTTGCAAGGTGGCTGCGCTGACCTCTCGGCTAACAATGCTTGACAAGCAATATTTTTAAGTTTATAAATATTGTGAAGTTTTATTATATTAATATTTTATATAAATATATTATATTATTAAAAAAAATCAATTATTACAGTCAATAAAGTCAACATATCTTACTTTCAAAACAAAAATACTTCAATGTAATCTCAAAAGTTGGGCAAACTAAATTAAAATAATCTCAAGTACATGTATATTATTTTTATGTTTTGCGGTATCCCCCCGCCCAACTAAAGAATGAGCAATAAATAAAAGTTGTATTGCAAACTAATATTAATATCTTTTTTCAGCAAACATTATTCAAAAACCATAAGCACTGTGATTCTACTCCCTATTTTTCCTAATAAGGCATCACAGAAAATGTTGCTGTTAAATGAGATTAAAAAAAAATTCTAATCAATAAGAAGTAAAATGTACATAAAAATAATTTATTTAGTAAAGAAATTAAGTCAATAATAGAAAATGTATTAGCAAAACCAAAATAGAGCGAATGGGTTTTATTTCATATTTTATGTAACAAATAAAGATGTTTTATTTAAAGAAAAATGAAGATAATGTATATTTTAGTAGGCTAAAAGTAAACTATGATAATAAGTGCAATAAATAAAAACATGACAATAATATGTTTAACAATCAAACCAATGTATAGTAAATATGAATAAGATTTTAATAAAAACAGCAATGCATAAGAAATTAATTGGGTTTATATTTGAACATTGCTAAAGCCTTATTTATTTTAATAATAGTTTTCCCCAAAAATGAATTACTTTTTAAAATTTAATTTCTTATAAATTTGCATTTGGTTTCATCATTAAAAAAGATTATTTATTTTCATGATTTTCCTTAATACAGTTCTTGCCATGAATAAATTACTTCTTTTAAAATTTCATTTTTCATAAACAAAATATGTTATATATTATGCAAAATATTAAGTAAGACCAATAAATTCTTATATTGGTTTAATTGTTAAAAATATTATTTTCATGTTTTTTTATTACACTTACTGTCATGGATTTTATTTCTTTATTAAATATATATTTGCATTAAAATATGTACATGTTTTTTAATTATCAGTTAATGTTTTGTGATGTGGCTACTTCTTTATAGAAATCAGAAATCTCTTAGCCAATATACTCAGAGAAACCAGTTAGCCACCTTATTTTCCCTTTCCATTCCCCACCCTAAATTTTCCCATATTCTTCTCCCTCCTGCTCCATCCCATTTCCACAGCATCATCTTTGTTCACTTTATGGCCTTTATATTGAAATACCCCTTATCTGTTTTCAAACCCAGCATAAAAACCAATAACCCACTTTCTGTATAATCACTTTGTTTATATTTATTCTCCCACAACTTAATTATTTATACCCTTTCTGCTTGTAAATATTTACATTCAATTAGAAAATGCCTAATATACATAACTTTCAGACTAAATCACCCACATTTCTCCATTTATGTGAATATTTCCTTGTTGCTAACAATTCTGTTTAGCCTTAAACACTAAACCACTTTCTCTGCTATTATTGCAAATTAACTAACCCTCAACATCCTGTTTACTTTTATATATATTTAAACTCTTTTTACTTTCCATACTAATTCTCCATCTTTCCAGACCCTATTTTTTATTAGTTCACCTATTCTTCAATCCCATTCTTTGCCACTATAACAACAATCCTCCTAACCCAATCATCCCACCTTATGTACAAAGTATACTGACATATAATCTTTATCCAAATCTGCATACCATACTACTTTTCTCATCAATTTTTGTTATATGTCCTTTACTCATAACCAATTAAATACTATTTTAGCTATTCTCTTACTATCCCTAAATTGCAATCTATTGAATATTTTTATTTTGATTTCTGCATCTGTCACATAAAAACTTGACCATCTTATTTCTTCTTAAACTGCATTCTTTGCCACTCACACCTCTCCATTTAAAGCTGTCTTTCTACTTCTCTTTGTACTTTTTTAAAGTAATTGAACATCCCTTTACTAACACAATGTGTCATTATCATAAATTAACCCTGCTACTGCCATTCCACTACAATTCTTGCTACATCATATTTATTACATGAAAACATTATTAATTTCTTTGTCAATCCCTTTTTTTTTCTTTGCTTCATTTATCATTTTTTTCTCTAATTCATCCAAGCAATTCCTCTGATTACTTAAGATGATTCCCAAATAGTTATACCTATTCACCACAATTAATTTTATATCTCCTAATAAAAATTCTTTCTCTTTTCTTTCCTCAGCATTTATCATCATTACTTTTGATTTTTCTTCATTAAATTTAATCCTCATCTCTTTACCCACCCTTGCACAAGTCTTGAGCATAACTTCCACATTTTCCCTACTTTCTGTGCACAAAAAAATATTAGCAAATAAAAGACCTGATAATGTATATACTGTCTTATTCTACTGTTTTTCTAGACTTTCTATTGCTCTCTCCATTTCTCTCAAATATAACAAAAACAAAATAGGTGACATAGGGCATCCTTGCCTTAGCTCCATCCCATTTTTAACTCTTAACTGATTCTATATTTCCTAGTTGATATGTATAGTAATAATTTTATAAAATTTCTTGATAAAATCCACTAAAGCTCCATTCATTCCCAAATTTAGTAAATTTACCCATAATCAATTTCTATTTACTCTATCATATGCCTTCTATAACTGCCTATCTGTATTCTTACTCATATCTATAAGTTGTGTGCCTACAAGTAAACTATCTTCTATTCCATTCTAAAATCTCCTTGTATTTCTCCCACTATATTATTTTCTTTCATCTATTTTGCAACCCTTCCAGTCACCATATATACAAAAACTTTATATAAAACTGACATTACTGTTACCAGTCTATAGTTGTTTATCTTTCTATGGTCTTTACCCTTTCCTTTAAATAATAATCTCACTCTTGTATTAGTCCAGCTATCTGAAATTCTGTCTTCTGTGCCATCTTATGGTTAACATGATAATAGATTTAATTTTATCTTATTTACCAAATTCATCACCATCTCTGCTGTCAATCCATCTAAACCTCTTGCCTTTCTATTTTTATTTGTCACAACTGGAGGATAAAATTCATGCTCTAGTAATCACACTTTTTTTGTAAATCTTTAAATTTACAACTAGTTTTTTAATATAATTAATTTTCCTGCCTTTTTAAAGACTATATTTGCTTAATGTAAAACAAGATGTATACTATAAAGTGAAACTAAGTGTTAGATAGGTGAATTGGAGAGCTAAAAGTTCCTGGATGAATTTATTGTTTTTTATGCTTGAGCATTGCATGACTTTCCAAACGATTACTTTTTTTTTTTTAAAAAAGCTCAATAGCAAAGGCAATCTTATTTTTTTAATGAAATGTCATTTTAAGGCCAGCAAATAATTGTATATATATTATTTGATCTATATTTCTGTATTAATTTTTATTTCTCTACTACCCGTTATAATCCAAAAGTTTTTTCTATTTCACTATTTTTATTCATTGTTGTGTCTTTTTATGTTTGTGCATTGTTAAAGTGCTCGACTCAAAACATAAAGGTTTCTCAAATGATTCTCAGCTAAATAAAGATAAATTTGAATTTGCTCAACTCTTGTGCGCAACTGACTAATATATATATATAATGTTGTTATATCATATGATCAACCACGCACGTTTATTTCTGTAATCTTTATTTTTTATTTATATTCATTGAAATATATTCACATTCATTGAAATATATAATGACCAACATTTTGGAATTTTATATTTAGATCATTCTCAAGATGTTTCAATAAAAACCACTCAACACTTAGACAATCCCTATATCAATAACAATTAACAATTTCAAACTCTTGTCAAGGAAATTTCCCTTTAACAATAAAGATGGAATCATAATCAATAAAAACCACTCAACACTTAGACAATTCCAATATCAATATTCAATTAACAATTTCAAACTATTGTCAAAGCAATCTTTTAACAATAAAGTTGGAATCAAGGGAGGTTGCCTTGACAACAGCTTGAAATTGTTAATTGTTATTGATACTGGGATTGTCTAAGTATTGAGTAGTTTTTTTGACTACTTATAAACCCATTTAGCCTTAAGTATTATTACACTTAATATATATGTAAAAATGAAGTTGTTCACATAATATCCATTACAATAATATATAGATGATAATTGAGCAGTAAAGTTAATAATAGATTAATGTTTTCAAGTATTTAGAAAGTTAGTTAATTAGTAATGTTGGCAACAATAAAAAAGAAAAAGATATGATTGCAATGGGTATGCAATTATTCATTAATACTAGGAGATTATTTTTTATTTCATAAATAATCAAATAGTTTATCGCATTCTGGAGGTCATAAGATGTTAGAGCTCTGAAAGTACCAGATTGAACTGCATTTCAAAAATATTTAGATCTCCAATTTTCACCATTCTTTTCTTACACTAAATCATGCAGAACAGCAAAAAAATATATTTTAAAAAGAGGCCTGTTAAATGTTTTGATCAGTATAGGTTATTGAATGAATCAGAAATGGAATTATTTAGAAAAAAGAAAAAAAAAATGGGAGTTTAGATATAAAAATTTGGAGAATAGAAACGATAAACAGGAAAGAAAAGATTAGAAATATAAAAATTGTAAAAAAAATTATTAAAGAAATAAAAAAAAAAAGGCAATAGATTTGTGAGGATATTGTAGAAACTGAGGAAAAAAAGATAAGCTAATTTTAATAAAAGAGGGAAGTTGTTGAATGTTTGAAGAATAGAACTAGGTACAGGAAGGTTTGAAGAAGATGGTCTAGAATAAACATGTGGCATGTCTTTTGACTGAAGTCTAATAATAGTGATGATGTGCATGTATAAAGTAAAACAATTCTCAAAATTTTAATGTGCAATAAGTATGAGCACTATACACTGGCAAAAAGTAAAATCAACCTTCAAATAATATACTTCAGGGCTAAATTCTTTTTAACATTCTCTTACAAAGAAATGAAGAAGAAGATTGTACTTAACAAGCGTGGCAGTTGCTAGGTGGTGTGAGTTTAAGAAAATGTTCACTTTTATTGTATTTTTTAATGAAAAATAATTAGTTGTCCATTTCTTGACCAATATTGAATTGAATTGTAAGCTAGAGGCCAATTATAAGGCTGATTGATTTCAAGTTTTATTCAGCCCAAATTTGAATCTAAGTCATAGGTATGAAAATGGATTTGCTACCACTACAACAACATAAGAGTCATTTGGATACTATGTAGAATAGTTGAAAGTTGATTAAAGAGAGAGAAATTTTATTCTCATTGTAGCTGTTCTATTATTGATTAAATAAAGGAGATTTTTTCTGGAAGATCATATGATTGCAGAATATCCAGGGAAAAATACTTAGTGGAAAAATACTTATATGTTAATATTACATGACATTTGCAGCAAAACATGAGTTGATCTAAATTTGTAGAAAAAGTGCTAGCCACTTTCCAAAAAGTATGGCCATTCCAACTCTAAGACAAAAATATAAAAAGACAAAATAAAACAAATATTATTCTGGAAATTAATTTTGTGATGCCTATGTAAATTCATCTGTGAATCACAAATAGGTTCACATATAAAAGATACTAGTCCATTCTCTATTTATTTGATATATCATGATGCTGTCTTTTAACTTCTACTGCAGAAAATCTTTTTTCTGAAATATTTCAACATCATGTTATGTTTATAGCTCTCTAATGCATTCTGTCTTCTTTTATCATATCTTCCCAATAAAAAACAATCAACATTGCATTTTTAAAAAATATCTGAAATAATCCTTATAAATATTTAACCCATCTCTTCCTAAATAAATATGCTCATTTTACTATAAAACACCCTTTTAAAAAATCTGGAGTTATTAATTCATTTTACATAACAAATCTAATTGTGTGATTTTAAATTAGTGGACTCTATGACATCTAGCAAGTTGAAGAACATATGGACTTGATCTTATGATCTCATTATTGCACTTTAAAATTTTTTCCAGGGCATCCTTAAGTAAACTTTTTTTTAATAATATTTGTTCTATATACAGATAATTTAAATTGCATCAGCTATTCTCCTTTGATAAAATGCCCTATCTTTTAATTTGTTAAAAACATCAGCAGCATATTGGAGTTTTTGATGCACCTCAATATCTAAATCCATCCTTATACTTATAAAACTACAAAGATATTTTAATTGACTTACACTCACAAGTTCATAAACATCCAAGCTAAAAATAGTCAAAATAAGAGTCATAGATCACATGACCCAATTCTCTTAAGCTTGTAATAAACAATGAGCATTGCAATTGCTCAACCAGCTTTGTGATAAATAGTTAGCCAGAGAAAGCATTTAAAATATCTCTGTCAGGAACCCCCTTCAAATCTCTGACCATGGTTTCATGCTTTGGCACTCCTCAGAGAGGCACTAGGGAAGCTTCAGATACTAGATCTAAATATACCAACCCGAAGCCAGCATTTACCTAAAAGTTATCTATTGAGTGGAAAATCTGAAATTTTCAGACACCTACTAAAAGTTTCTGAGGATTTTTCTTCCATCATTATTTTTTTGAAGATTAATTATTAAATAAAATCTTTATAATATATTGTATTCAAAAAATTAACTACATTCCGTAGATTGTCTTTTGAAGTGATAAAAATAGCATATTCGCTTTTAAATGATTTATATTAAAAATTTCACCATCAAACTTACATTAGTTACATAGATTTATTTTAGTATTGAGGATAAAATCCATATGTATCATCAAGAAATAAATGTAGGATTTTATATGAATTAGAAAAAAAGAAGTAGAAAGTAGACCATACAAGAACTTCAACTTCAATACAGTTTCTTTGGTCAATAAGATTGATGAAATACAACTAATCATAAATATTACTGAATAACAAGTTATGGACAATTCTTTATTTCTAGCTGGCGTGGTGTTTACTGTCCCATCAATTTTCATTAGATAAAGGATAAAGAGGAAAGCGGCAGTAAACCGTATCGTTTTTTGTTAATTAATATGCGATTTTCGCTACAGCATAATTTTTTTACACCAAAAATAGCCTCGATTAAACTTTCCAAAACTTTTACTTATTAAAACTAGACAAATTAACAAAAAATAATTGTAATAAGGTCTAGTTAAATAAAGTGTAATGCAAATTAGAAGTTTTTTTCTTTTAAATCGTAGGAATTTAAATGCATCGCGACAATGTATCAAGGATGATTTAAAAAGGAATATTTAATCGTGAATAAAAAGAATTAAAATTTTATAAATATAATATTTAAATTTGTTAGGTGGAATATTAAATTTATCTCCGTTTTAAATTATAAAAAGGAACGGAATAATTTCTGTAATAAGATTTTGTTAAAAGAAAAGTATTATTTGAAAACTTTGACTTTAAACAACAAACTTGTAATTAAAACAGGGGAAAATCTCTATACGTATAGCCACTCAGTACAAGCTAGAGTAATCGATGGATGCCAGAAGGCTTGTGCATAAAATCCACATTTAGTGCATATTCATCCAACCTCTCCAGACTAGTTTCTGGTTGTGGCTTTCGTCAGTGAGGAGCCTTGGATCTGAGAGCATTGCACCTAGATTTTAAGATCTAATGCAACCCTCCACCAGCGACCTTTTATCTCTACTTAACTACAAAACTATGAGGCTTAAATTGAAAACACTATAATATTTTCAATCCAAGCTCATTAGCCTATATAGTCATATAGGTCTGAACTCAGTTCAGTACCTATACATTTTGATGTCTTTGGTTTTTTAATAACCATAGCCACTACTATTCTATTAGCCAGGATTGGTTTTAAGCCAATAAACATCACATAATCACCATTTCTTATGCTTACTTATAATTGTTATTAAAACAGGCAAAAATCTCTATATGTATTGCCACTCAGTGCAAGCCAGAGTAATCAATGGATGCCAGAAGACACCAAAATGTATATATACTGAACTGAGTTCAGACCTGTATGACTATATAGGCTAATGAGCTTGGATTGAAAATATTACAGTGTTTTCAATTTAAGATTCATAGTTTTGTAGTTAAGTAGAGATAAAAGGTGACTGCTGAAGGGTTGCATTAGATCCTAAGATCTAGGTGTAGTCTTCTCAGATCCAAGGCTCCTCACTGATGAAAGCCACAAGCCAGAAACTAGTCTGGGGATATTAAATGAGTAGGCACTAGATGGAGATTTTATGCACAAGATTTCTGCCATTGATTGATTACTCTGGCTTGCACTGAGTGGCAATACATATAGAGATTTTTGTGCATTGTAATAACAATTATAAGAAAACATGATAAATGGTGATTAGGTGATGTTTATTGGCTTAAAATCAATCCTGACTAATAGGATAGTGGTGGCTATGGTTAAAGAACCAAAGACACCAAAATGTATAGGTACTGAACTGAGTTCAGATCTATATGACTATACAGGTTAATGAGCTTGGATTGAAAATATTAGTGTTTTCAATTTAAGACTTATAGTTTTGTAGTTACATAGAGATAAAAGGTGGTTGCTGGAAGGTTGCATTAGATCCTAAGATCTAGGTGCAGTTCTCTCAGATCCAAGGCTTCTTACTGACAAAGGCCACAATCCAGAAACTAGTATGGGGATATTGAAAAATTAGGCACTAGATGGGGATTTTATGCACAAGCCTTGGCTTGCACTGAGTGGTGATACTGTATGGAGAGTTTTATCTGTTTTAATAACAGTCATAAGCAAGCATAAGAAATGGTGATCATGTGATGTTTATTGACTTAAAACTTGTAATTATAATATAACATGTTAATTGCTAGTTGGAAAAGTGTTTTTTTTTTTTATGGGTGCTGTAGTGTAAAGTTATAGTAACAAATTTATTACATGTGAATTTAGATATATAAATACTGTGTTATTTATCCATGTAAATTTGCCAAAGTAATTTTTAGTATACACATTGTACTGTTTATTATTGAACTATTCAAATTTTATAACTTTTCTGTTTCTTAAACCACTAAGCATCACATGATCACCATCTCATAATAGCACATAATTGTTGTAAACAAAGGCAAAACTCTGCATACAGTAGTGCCACCCTGTGCTAACCAGAGTAATCAATGGATGCCAGTAGGTTTGTGCATAAAATCCCTATCTAGTGCCTACTTATCCAATATCCCCAGACTAGTTTCTGGCTTGTGACCATCATCAGTGAGGAGCCTTGGATCTGAGAGCATTGCACCTAGATCTTAGGATCTAATGCAACCCTCCAGCAGCCACCTCACTGATGATGGCCACAAGCCAGAAACTAGACTGGGGATATTGGATGAGTAGGCACTAGATAGGGATTTTATGCATAAGCATTCTGGCATCCATTGATTACACTGGTTAGCACAGGGTGGCACTACTGTATGGAGAGTTTTGCCTTTGTTTACAACAATTATGGGCTAGTATGTGATGATGATCATGTGATGTTTAGTGGTTTAACACCAATCCTGCCTAATAGGATAGTGGTGGCTATGGTTATTTAAGAGCCAAAGACTCCAAAATGTATGGGTGCTGAATTGAGTTCAGACCCATATGACTATATAAGGTATTGAGCTTAGATTGAAAATATTTTTGTGTTTTCAATTTCATTCTCATAGTTTTGTAGTAAAGTAGAGTTAAAAGGTGGCTGCTGGAGGGTTGCATTAGATCTTAAGATCCAGGTGCAGTGCTCTCAGATCCAAAACTCCTCACTGGTGATGGCCACAAGCCAGAAACTAGTCTGGGGATATTGGATGAGTAAGCACTAGATAAGGAGTTTATGCACAAGCCTTCTGGCATCCATTGATTACTCTGGTTAAGGTAGCACTACTGTATGTAGAGTTTTGCCTTTGTTTTCTGTTTCTTCAGATTGATTATTAGTAGTAATGTGTTTTCTAGGTGTGGGATTCCTTAAAACTTATCATGTAGTTTGAAAATAAAAAATCTAGAATAAACTGTTGGAGATAGCAAACAATGGCAAAAACTACTAACAACAATGGCTGTGATATTTTTTGGTCATAGAAACAATATTGCCAATTTACATTACCTAACTTTGGACAGAGTACTTAGAAGTACAGATTATATAGAATCCGCAAATCATATTTCACTTTATTAGTTTAATCACTCAATTTTTAAACACTTAAGAATTATTATCTTGCTTCAATCATAGACAGAATAAATGGCACAAATCTTCAGAGAAATTTTTTTTTCTATTTAATGCTCATGTCTATTGTTTTTTGATGATCAAATACTGATTTTCAATAGAAAACAAAATTAAGAAATTATTAAGTTATAACATCATTGTGATGTTTTTACTATTACAGAGGAAGAAAAAAATCTTTTGTAAATAGTTCTTTAGAAAATAAAATGATTTTTTTAAAAACAAATATTTTTTTTTGGTTCATTAGTAACAAACTTTATTTATATGCATGTGTGTATTTATAAGTTGGATTTTCAAATGTAAGATATAAATGATATACATTTTACTTTCACGTGTTTGAGAAAAAAAAAAGAATTAAAATTGTCTCCGTATGAAAAATTATCTTATTACATCTAAAATAAACAGATAGTTAAAACATGTTACTTACGTAAATAGATATAAATTTAGACTATCAATAAATAACTTTGGATAAATATGTGTTTGATTTTAAATAAAATAAATAGTTAAAAGTCATGACAGAGTCATAATAGAAATCAAAATTATATTTCATTTACATTGTATGTATTATTTTGAACTTTATAAAGGCTGATCTAAAACATATCTATTAAAATAAATTGTATGCATGCTAATTGCACCAATATATTATGCATACGTAATCAAATGAGAATTGTGATGTCAAATGAGTAATTTGATGCATCAATTTTCACCCCTGAAAATGAAATTAATTGGTCAAGCACAATCTAACCAGTTAGAACAAGTCAGTGCCATTCAAACACTTTTATGAATAAATATTTATAAATATTGTGTAATATAACACACAAATAATTTTAATATTGTAATAAAATGTCAACTGCAATATCTAATACTAATTTAAATTGAAGTATGTGTAGTAATATTTGATATGTTTGACTTCATAAATGTATGGCATAAATATTTGTTCTAATGTTGATGTCTCATCACACAAGATAGTAAATTAAATATGGATTAGATTAAAAAATACAAACCCAATATTTGATATAACTGGGAACTAATTACACAGCATATATGACACTCAATTGATGAAATAAAATTCAATCAACAATTAATAGGGCATATCTTATTCTTTATATAGATCTTGAGCGATCTTCTAGTAGAAAATAACATCGAATGTAATATATTTATTGGCTTTCCTACTTAAAATGTATTAGAATTAAAATGTATAGGACATTTTTAAGCAAAATTATTGTTAGCAATATTGTTATTGATACCTTCCCTGACTGCTTTAAGATTTTGACTTGTAGTGTTAGTAATGCAATCATAATAAATTCATTTAACAAGTTTATTATTATAAGCTGAGTAAAATTTATAATGATGCAAATTAAATTGTATTAGAAGTGGGGAAAGAAGGGTTCTAAAGTTTGTGATTCATTAATGTGTATAATCAATTAGAGTTCAAAGGATTCTGATATCTCCTTATAGAAGGGACTGGATATAAAAATAAATCAGAATTTCTTACTTTGTTTACTTGTTACTTATAAAATTATAGAAATGTTTTCAAAGCACAAATATTCATCATCATTATCAACCATTATCAATCCACTGCAGGATGAAGGTCTCTCCAAGTTTAATCCATCTCCGATCTTTAGCTTCTCTTCTCCACATCACTCCTGCACACTTTCTCATTTCATCCATCCATCTCACATGTGGTCACTTTCTGGGTCTTTTACAATCTCTTGGAATCCAGTTTAAAATTTCAATTGTCCCTCTATTATCATCTCTTTTAGCAATATATCCAGCCCAACTACAATCTTTAATTTTTTCAATGAGGTCAGTAACACCTGTTTGTTCTCTTACTCATACATTGTGTTTTTGATCTCTTCTTGTTACTCCCAACATACATCTCTCCATACTTCTTTGAGTGGTCTGAATTCTCTGTATTGTTCTTCTATTAAGTGTCCAAGTCTCAGATCCATAAGTAAGAACTGGTAAAACACATTTGTTAAAAACATTCATTTTCAAATACATAGGCATATTTTCTTTTAGTATCAAGTTATTTCTACCAAAAGCACTCCAAAAAAAAGTTTAATTCTATGATTAATTTCCTCCACTATGTTTCCATCTGTATTAATAATCTGACAAAGGTATTTGTAACTGTTAACTTCTTCTAATTCATCATAATCAATATTTATTTTCATATTTTGAGAAAATTCATTAAATATTACTTTAGTCTTTTTATCATTTATCTTTAGTTCTACTTTCCTACTTTCATCTGATAACTCCTGCAACATTTACTGCAGCTCTGAAGCATTATTTGCAAAAACAACTGTATCATCTGCGAAATCTAAATGACTTAAATAATCTCCATTTACTTTCACTCCTTTAGTTTCCCATTTTAATCCACAAAATACTTCTTGCAGCACTGCTGTAAAAAGTTTTGGAGATATGGAGTCACCTTGTCTTACACCTTTCTCAATGTTGACTTTCCCAGTATCATTATGTAATCTAATTGTTGCTTTTGCATTTTTATAAATATTCTTTAAAATATGACAATATCCTGGATCTATACTTTGATGATCCAATGCTTTAATCACTGAAGAAATGTTTATAGAATCAAATGCCTTTTCATAATCTACAAATCCAAAACATAATGACAACTCATATTCATTTGTCCTTTCTATAACTTCTCTCAATACTTGAATATGATATACTGTACTAAAACCACTTTTAAATCCAGCTTGTTCTCTTGGTTGGTGGAAATCCAATGTTCTCTGTAGACGAGTTGTAATTATCTTGGTAAAATTTTTTATATAAAACTGATAAAAGGCTGATAGGTCTGTAATTTCTAATATCTTCTTTATCACCTTTTTTAAATATTAATATTATTACTGCATTCTTCAAATCATCTGGTACATCTTTATCATTTAGACATTTGGTATTTATATTTCTTCACCTGCTTCTTTTAATATATCAACTTTATCATTTAGACATTTGGTATATAACTTTGCTAAAAAAAATTCTATTTTTTCACCTGCTTCTTTTAATATATCAATTTTAATTCCATTATTATCTGGAGCCTTTCCTTTCTTCATACATTTAATTGCATGTCTCACTTCTTCATTTAAAATTCTGGGCAATTCAGAAGATGTAATAGATATAGGAGGTACTTGTTCTTTATTACTATATAATTCTTGATAAAAATCTACCAATTTCATGATGTCATCTCTCTTTTTAGTAATAATTCCATCTTTTTTTCTTATTGCAGATAAAAAATGTTTCTTAGATATTCAATTCCTTTTAATGCATCATTTTTATATTTAACTCTTCACATTTCAAAATTCAAGGTATTCAATTCCTTTTAATGCATCATTTTTGTATATCTTCATATTCCTTCTTTTCTTCATAAATTCTCTAGTCTCAGTAGAAATTTTATTGGTCAATTGCTGCTTTTTTCTACCAGCTATCTTTGTTGCAGTTTTTAAAAGTGTATCAGTTATTTTCATATTAATTTCATTCAAATCTGAATCATGTTCAAAATCTACTAATACTTGAAACCGATTTGTAAGTTCTAATTTAAATTCATTAGAATGTTTCTGAAGATTAGGAATATCAACTGTAAATATTGTTTTTCTTAATAATTTTTGTCTCTCTAGTTTTACATTAACACATATCTTACACCTTACTAATCGATGATCACTTCCTGTGTTAAATTTATTAAAAATATTACAATCTTGAAATATGTATTTCCTGTTAGTCAAAATATAATCCAATTCTGCTGTACTTCATTTGGATGCTTCCATGTCCATTTTCTTTTAACATTAATTCATAATATAAAGTTTTTCTTTTTCTGCAAACTCCACAAGTCTATGATCTCTCATTTCTATTACCATAACCAAAATTACCTACAGCATTTTCATCTTTCATTTCTCTACCAATTCTATCGTTAAAGTCTCCCATAACAATTTTAAAATGTTGTTTACTCTGATCAAAAGCATTTTGTACATCCATATAAAAATCTTCAACTACTTCATCACTATGAGAACTTATTGGGGCATAAACCTGAATTATCTGCATTTGCACAAATATTAGAAGGCAGTAAATATCACAACAAAATCTAATTGCAGTGACTAGAGAGTAATATCACTGAAAGCAAACAAACAAAAAAAAAACCAATGTAGTTTATTGGGTGGATTTAAAAATATATAAGAAAAATAGAAAGCCTCATTAAAAAAATTTGTGTACTAAAAATAATAATTAATTAAAGCCAATAATAATATCTTGTATCTAAAGAAAACCTTGAAAACATTAAATGCTATCTTAATATAATTTCGGTGCAGAGCACCATTGTCAAAGACAACCAAAACCACATTAAGGTTGTGTTTTATATTTACAAGATTTTCTTTATTATATTTTAATGATAGAGTTATCATAGTTATTAATAACAATTTTTTATATGTATAAATTTTCATTCTAAAAAAGGTAAAATAAAAGTCATTTATTTAAAAAGAAAGGCAAATTGTCACAACTTTATTATTTGGTTATTGTATTTCTCAACCTGTTTTCACCAGTAAATTTGAATATTGTATATATAAAATATATATACTGATTTCAAAAATGAACAAAATTAAAAAAAATCGTTATTAATACAATGTTAGAGTATCATTCTTGTGTGGATGTCCAAATGTTTCAAACCTCTAGCTTGTCTTATGAATGGAAGTGGTTTTCATGAAATATATGTATAGCCAAAGAGACTGTTAGCTCAAAATTTGATAACAAAATAAAGAGGAATGGACTCGAAATCTAAAATATTTGATTGGCTACAAATAAATCTTAAAAATATTAATAAACTGATTATATATATATATATATATATATATATATATATGTGCACACAAATATTTAAGCATGTGAACAGCTTAGTAATGTTTATGATGTTTCTCTAAATATTAAAACACTAGAAAACATTGTGTTAAGACTGTGCCAAGACAATGACACACTATCCCAGTAATAATCAATAGTTATTACAAAGTTGTAGTACTATATTAGCTAATTATATGAATACTTCTTTAAAAGTAAAATACATACATATTCTATCTGATTTATTTAATGCAGCTAACTATTTGTTTTTATAATATATTTCTGAAATTTCTTTTTTTTGTTTGAATATTTCACAAAACGAATTTTTCAAGTAGACTATAACAATAGATGTACATGTATATCTATATAAGTGACAAGATAACAGCTCAAACTGATAGAGATTGTCTTGATAACAGATAGAAGATTCATAATGCAGATAAGCTTGGATTGTTATCATGTGATTTACATTACAAAATTAGATTTATTATCTAAATAATACGTATAAACATATGCATCTTTATGATGTGAAATACATTGAAATTTATGATTATAAATATATCTAATAACTTCCACAGTTCCATACATTCTTTTGAAATCACATAAATAAAGATACAAGTAAAGACAAATAATCCTCAAAATGTATTTTCTGCTGAACCAGCATTCATCAGTTGGACCAGCTCACCGTCTCTCATATATATTTCTATTATATGTAAAGAATTTATCTATAGTAAATTGTTACATTTTGATTTACAAATGTCAACTCAGTCCACCCACAACTTTGACACTTCAGATAAATACTGTAATGATTATCATTAATCATTTACTAAATTAGAGATTATCTCTAGCACAGATATAAACTTTAAACCTCAGTTAAAGATTAATATATCTTATTTTTTAAAATTAAATATGAGTTATGCACATTTCTTTTTCCCGTGTGTAATATCATTATAAATATATCAAATAACCTCCATATTTCCACACATTCTTTTAAAATCACATAAATAAAGATACAATATAAGACAAACGAGCCCCAAGATGCATTTCATGCTGAACTAGCACTCATTAGTTGGCCCAGGTCACCCTCTCTCTTATATATCTCTATTATATAGAAAATATTTATCTATAGTAAATTGTTACATTTTGATGTACAAGTGAGTTTGACACTTGTAAAACAAAATGTATCAATTGAAATTATAATGTAGGTTTAAAATTGGAATGCTAGAATAAATTATGTTAAAAGAGTAGCAACCAATAATAAACTACTATTGATGATGATCAACTGATATCACTTGGGCCAGCAGTACTCTGTTATCTAATTACACAAAATTGACACCCACAAACAAATACCCACACTTGCATCAAGTGTTTTATTTTTCCAAAAGAATAAATATTTAAAAAATTAGCAGCGTAATAATTGAGTCTAATAATAGACAATTTTATTACGCCTTATGATTATGGGTGAAATGTTTTATATGGACTAATATAGTGATAGAGAGAGGTTCAAGAACTAAAAGTTTCTTCAATAATTGTCCTCAAAGAAACTCAATAATGTAATAATATTTCTATCTTTATTACATTACCTCAATAATATACTTATTAACAATAATAAAATCATTAGAACTAATAACTGATGTTATTGAAAGAGTCCTTAATAATATTTTTTTTACATTTTCTAAAGTAATATTTCTTGTTTGTATTGCTTTTGTATGTGTTGCTCACTGGGAAATGGGTGATTACACTTGACGTTGTCATAATCTTTTCTATTATTTCTTATATCTTTATTAAAGAGAATTACTAATTTTATTGTTAATTCGTTTTTCTGAAAAAAACATTACTGTTTATATATATAATACCTGCTTCATAAATATTATGCAAAAGACTTTGAGTTATGATTCATTTCCCACTTAAATTTATTGAAAAATTGTTAAAAAAAACTTATTCAATTCTAGGGATATTTTAACATTGAACAATTTTTTTTAATCTGGACAACTTTTAAAATTTGGATAAATTTGATAGTAATTCATCATAACATAAATATTTTTTGTTCTACTAATAAAATAAATGTAAACCAAATTGAAAATCTTATATTTAATTTTTCAATCATTTTTTTATGAAGCTTTATTACTTAGACAACACTTCTGATGAAGGACAGTTTTTGTCATCCACAATTATTTCCAATGTTTGCTATTCCATAAAATGAATGCATATGCCAAAAAATAAAATAAATCAATCTTTTATTTCTTGATTACTATTACTACTGCTACTATTATGACTACTGCTATTATTACTACTGCTACTGCTTATACTGCTATACTACTACTACTATTACTACTACTTCTACTTACTACTCCTACTGCTACTAATATTACAATTGGTTACATTAAGTTTCTCATTTTTAATTTTTTTTAGTACAATAATGTTATACTACATAGTTTTGACTTTATAAATACAGTTAACTAATAGTGATTATTAACTATAGACTAGAATTTAATACATTTTAATTCTTCTTTGTGGTTGTAAAAAATAAATTTCTAATATCCATGATATACAATTGCTCAAGTTTTCATTGTTATGACTATATAATTATTTATATAAATAGTCTGAACAGGCACTAACCTGTATAGTAAATGAATATCAATGAACTATTCACTAAAATGCACCCATCATAATTTTTTTCTCAGTTGTATGATAGTTATACCTGAGATACTAGTTGGGTTTTCATGAAAGTAAAATGAAATTGTACATGTATATGTAAGTGGTCATTAACTTTTATATTTTTTATGCTAGATACAAATAAATTATGGGATTTCATATTATAGAGGCTATGAAATCATATCCCCAAGTAGCAGTTGGTGATTGATGGTAGAAGGAGTTAAAAATAACTGAGTTACAAATCTAGACTACCATTTAATGGTTGACTTTTTATTTAATAAGATAAAAGACGACATGAATTGTCAGACTTTATGATTTAACATGAACAACAATTGATTTGAAAAGTAGAATATGTACTTTATTATAAAGGCACAAATATTAAAGTGCAAACAGTGAGATTTATTATAATTAAAAAATGAAAGAATAGCATTATGAAGGTTGATGTATATTAAATAGAATGGAAGTAGTTTTCATTTATCTTAATGGAAAATGTCAAGTAGATATAATTAAAGTTTATGTCAATTTTGATAAATAAAATATTTTTAGTTTAATAGACAGAATACTTTGATCAGACCAAACAATGTTTTAAAACTGTCACAGAATATTCTAATGCTAGAATTGGAAAAACAATTAAAAGATAAAATATTATGGATAAATTTGGATATGGAGCCTGTAATAAAAGAAAATATAGAATTATGAAATTTAGGGGGCAGGAGAGGAAATCTATATATTATGAATTCTTTTTTTTATTTAAAAAAAAATCAAATCTGAAATGAAGCATGGAAATAATGCCTAGCAAAAGTGAATTGTATTTGGCTAAATAAATAAAAAAATATTTCAATATTATAATACAGTTAATAGACTCAATAAAGGAAATAATAATTGTTAGAGAGACAAAAATTATAAGAAAGATCTTAACAATTGATATCCCTAATTTCCAGGAATGCTTCAACAAATTTAAGCTAGAGCTTGGAAATTTTTTAAGAATATTTACTTACTTTCTCTGGATATTCAGACATAAATGGATTCAATAAGAAGATAACTGATATTCTACTCAAGTCAAAATTGTACCAATATAATTTTAACTGAGATAAGGCAATATAAGAAAAAAAGAAATATGGACATATTTAAAATGATCTTCTTAGAAGAATTGGATTACCTGGCATTTGATAAAATAGTATAAAAAGAATTAATAATGATATAAAAAAATATAACTGTAAATTGCATATATATATAGAAAACAAACAAAAATCTAAAAAGTAATAAAAAAAATGTAAGGTCTTTTAAAAAGCATTAAGAAAATGAATGACGTTGTTAAAAATGGAATTGCATAATAATGTGAAAAAATAAAGAATTGTTCTCAAAATAATTTACTAATTGTCTAAATGATAAATGTGTCAATTTATTAAATAATAGAATAATGATATTGAAAAAATATATTACATATTACAATCAATCAATTTTTTATCAATTCTGTATAACATCTTTCCTAATTAATTACAACTTGTGTACAGAAAATGCTGGGCTCAACTCATAACAAAAAACAAGCTGAGTCTATAAGTAATTATATCACCATAAATCACCTTCAGTATTTAAAAAGTTATAGAAAAAACAAATAAATATGAATTTCCATTTGCATTGGTTTTGTGGATAATGAAGAAGCACTTGAGCCTATAAGTATATATGCAGTTATTAAAGTATTGGAACATTTTAAGATTCAAAGCCAGCATATACATGGTACACTAAGAAAATTAAGATTGTTAAGACTGTAGACTAGAGAGAGTTCATTTTTCTAAAGTTTTTACAATAGATTAGTAGTAAATATGAATTATAATTGGAAATTAACAAAAAATTAAAATAAATTGAGATTAGTTAAAGCATTACACATTGTAATTGATGTTGTTAATTAGAAAATAATCCTTCAAAGTTTCAGAAAAGCTCACAATATCTGTCAAATAAGAACAAACAAGCTACATCCAGTACTTTTCACAAAATAAATGAATAAATAAAGATTTGTAATAATAAAATAGATGTTAACAACTATTAGTGCTTTGGCTAAATTATTGATACATATAGAAACATAAAGTATAAAATTGATCTTATAGTTAAATTTGAATGAAATGCTTTTGGTAGAAATACTTTAATATTAAAAATAAATATGCATTTGAAAAGGAAGATTTAGAGTTTGCATTAGGCTTAATAGAAGGGTAACAATACAAGATTTTAGGTCACACAGACAAAAATGATGAGATTGATGTTAAAAGTAGCAAAATGAATTTAAAAATAAAATTCAAGGATGAGAGAATTTACAGCAGCATTATTGAACTAAATAAAAGGACTAAAAGAATGAAATGAAGGTGAGCTAAACATGTTTCTAGAAGAGATTATAATAAATTAAGAGCTGAGGTCTTAAATTGGATTCCAAGAGATTGTAAAAAAAATTCTTAGAAAAAAAGCATGTGTGGGTTTGATAGATGAGTTAAAAAATTTGAAGCAATACTGTAGAGAAAAGAAGCTGGTTTAAGCTTAGGGAGACTTTCATTCTGTCTGTAGTGGTCCAATAATGATTTTTTCTTAATAATGCTACTTTTTGCTTTTTAAAAATTATTACAAAAAATTAAAAATGTTAACAATGATTTTGAATAAAATAAATTTTAATGGAAAAGCAATGCGATTATAGTTTTCCTAGTGTCCTTTAACTAAAAATGGGGGGAAATTTAAAATTTGATTTTAAATAAACTTGGAAATGTTTCCGTTAGATAGCGCTCTAACATCATATTTCGCCATTTAAGTTATTTATTAAAGGTTCTTTAGTGAAATAAACTAAAAGATTATAAAAATATAACAACATTGCATACAAATGCATTGAAATGAATTTGTGAAAAATTTTAAACATCTAACTTACATTATAAAAAAAAAAAAAATTACAATTCCATCTAAGTATTATTCAAGTTTATCTTGTAGTTAATATTAATAAAATAATATTGTTTTATGTGGATTTATTTAAATAATATATAAAAAAATATGTTGTTTTTTTTGCACAGCTTTTTTGTTAAGCGCATACTTAAGTATTAAAATTTTAATTAGTTATTTGCAGAATGAAAAACTTCCAGTGTGCGTGTGTGCAGTTTTTACATTGCTTCAATCCTGACATATTTTAACGTGATTTTTATCAAAGTAAACATAAATATTTATAATATATTGAGTAATTAATTTAAAACATATTATAAAAGTGTTATCCATCTGCATATATGTATGTACATTGTAATTAGGCACTCTGGCTTAGTCCCAATTATAGTTTTTTTTTTGCCTATATATAGTTAAGCTTATATCTATTTAATACATGCATATTGGTTCACTTGGTGAAAAATTTACAAGTATGCGCTATCGTGAACATTGATTTACCGTTAAAATAATTAAAAAAATGAATTTATTTAAACAATTTGGCTGCCTGATCAGAATCTAAATTAATATGACTTAATATGTCGTTGTTAGTCAGAAAGACTAAAACCAAGATATTATCTCCACAAGCAGTTGCCAGATTACCAATTATTAAATACCTATTATGAATTTGTTACATGTAAACTTTCTGATATAAGTGGAAATATTAAAAAGGAAATAAAATTAAAAATTAAAAAAAAAATTATGACGGTTCCAAATTTTAATTGAACATTTTTGGAAAATGTATTTTTTTTTTTAGTTCCCTTGTGGTGAAATAATTCACTTTGATTGAATAACTATATTTTGATATATCAGGTAATACTAATTTATAAAAAGGTTTCTCAAAAATTTTTCATCAAGTTTTTACATTTTAACATTTGATTATTGTATTTAGCTGCACAACAAATAGAATTTTTAAATATATTCAACATTTTTATTCTATAAAATATTCGATAAATAAGATAAAATTATATCTGATAGAGTGCCAAAAATAGTTTTGCTTGGAGAGATTCCTAAAATAAAGAGCTAAAAATTTGCTGGTAACTTTAAGAAAAATAACTTCTGTGAGTTTAAAAAGAAACTTGAAAAACATCAATACTGAAATTTTTTGGTTATGCTTTTTGATATTTTCTTATAATAGAAATTTGTTTATTGTTTTTAGATCTAATTTAAATTTAATATATATATTCAATTCTGGCAAAAAATTATATGAATGAGTTGAAGTTAAAATAATAAGGCAATATTTTCAATATAAATCTAACTGAGTGAAAAATTTCCCAGTAATTATAAATCTTTATGAAATCATATTATTTTGGGGGACTGTTATATAATAACTTTCTGGATACAGTGTTCTTGAGCTTATAATACTATTGATTCAACTGCTATCTTAATTATAAAATGAATGAAGTGAAGCAGATTTTCTAAAAATCTTTCACAGTGAATAAGTATATTTTTATGACAAAATAGATTTGTATCTCTTTTCATTTACATTATAAAAATTATCTTAAAAGCATCTCACAAGGTACAATATTGAGTGTTTTTATGGGATGATATTACAGTTCAGTGGAGAATTATAATTAGAGAAATTGATGAAGGTTTTGAGAAAGAAAAGTTTTCTTTATGCAAAATGTTAAATAAAAGATCTAAAAAAAATGCTTGACTTTTTATAATTGATAGATTGTATAGTCAAAAACTTATTTTATAATTTTTTTTTCTCTATCTACTTTTTTTCTGGAGTTAGATTGACCACAGTTATTACATTAAATCTATAATTCATCACAATTAAAAAATAAAAATCTGACTTAAAATACAACAATACAATAGAAAAATAAATATTAAAACATTTGCAATTGAAATGAAAATTTCATGGTCCTGTCATTGAAAATGGTATTTAAATTTAACTTTTAATTAATAAAGATTTGTATTATCTGTCAAAATGTCAAATTTAAATCCTTATATTTAGATAAACTTCTCTTATTTAGACATATTTATCTTATTTTCAATGAATATTTTATGTAATTGGAATGAAACAAGACTAGTGAAGTAATTTCTATGATTACCAAGCAGTTAAAGAGATCAAAAATTCTGTCTTTAGGAAAAATATTTTAAAACCAATCTTTAACTAATTTTTTTATAAAGTTTTTAATTTTATAATAATTAAAGAAACTTTTGAAATTTCCTGTTATTGTATTTGTTAAAGTCTGTTCAGAGCCTGATTGGAATAACTCTGAATTACATGTTAGCAATGATTTGTAATTCTTTATTATAATTTTTTAAAAATGATCATTGATAAAATATGTAGCTTTGTCATTTATGTGATATCTTTCTATAATACATTAATAAGTATATTAAAACAGAAAGCAAATAATATTTGGAAAGACAAAAGAAATACAATTTCTTTCACATATTTTTCCTTAGCATTATTTATATAAATCCACTTATTTCTAATTTGGTTTTATATACCCAGGTATTATTTTTATCGTTATTGTTGATTTTGTGTTAAAAATTATATATTTTTTATTTATCAACTTATAATAATTTTTCTTGCAGGTATTTTCTTAAATCTTTTTAAATACTTCTATTAAAATAAAATGTAAAAATTGAAGCAGAGAGAATGAGTGAAAAAAGAGAGACTTCGACTCTATTTGGAATAGGAGGATTTAATTAGTTATATTAAGATAATCTTATTAACTTCAAGAAGGGTGTAATGATTTGAAAAATGGCTGCAAAGTATAATCAATTTTAAGTCCAAGATAAAACATTTAACAATATTGTCACAAAAAACATTTTTTTATAATGAAAATTATAATAAGCTTATTGTGACTTGAGAACTTCAATGCTGTACTGATCTGGACTACAATGGTGGAGTTAAATTAGATATGATAGCTTTAACTTTCTGGTCAATATTAATAAATTTTAGCATTTAATTGATCTTAGCATCATCAACAAAGACATTACTTTGGTGACTTTATGTAAACAGTTTTAGTAGAATTTATGGAAGATAATAACTGGAATAATTACATTTTAAAAGCAGTTTAAACAGTCAATAAGAGGCTGTTTTTGTCTCTTGAAAGGCTTTGCAATTGATGTTTTTAAAATAAAAAGAATAATAAAGTTTGTGTAAAGATTTTTGGTCTATAATTATTCTATTTGTTTTTTTTTTTATCAGAATTTTTATAGTCAAGAACTTGAAATTTAGGTTGCAGTTTCCTAACATGTGGGGTTTTTTTTTTTTATATGTTCCACTCTACTTCTGAGTGAATTTTGAAACAGTCTTTATGAAATGAAATTATATTCTGGTTCTTTATGCTTTCTATAAATTGATTGATTTTTAAATCACAGATCTATTAACTAATGACACTTATATAAAATCAGTTTTTAAAATGAAATGGTATTTTCTCTATGGCATACTTTTCATTATTGGATAGTTTTTTTAGTTGAAAGAGAAGAATCATATTTTTGGAAAATAATAAAAAAAAATTCTTTATGAATCAGCAGTTTTATTTTTGCTACTTTTGTTTTAAATTTTTTTAAAAAAAATAATAGCAGTTTATGAAAAGAATAATAATTTTTCATAAATAAATTATTTTGTTAATTTAAATTTTTTTTTTTTTTAATGTTGAAACCACAGCAAAATAATGTGAAAAAATTTGATTTGTTATGCTGTTAAAACATCTTATAGAAAACTAGATGTGCTGAAAAGGTATTCAGACATGGTATGTTCACAAGTCAGAGATAATTTATACTTTAAGATAATCTGTACCTGTATTATTTGTGGCAAAATTAACTAGTGAACAACAAAATCTTCTTAATTTGTTTTCTGAAAAACATTGTAAGTTTTAAATTAAATTAATAACAAACAAAACACAATCTTCTATTTTAAAAATAGTATATTAATTTCAATATATAAAACAAGTTACATTCAACTTCTTTATAAATCTTGATTTATTATATGAACTATTATAAATTACAATAATATTCCAATATTTTGATTATATTCTTTTATAGTCTTTCTCAAGGAACAACTAAAAAATATATAAATAAAATAATAAATATATTACAAATATTCCACAATAATCCAATACATATAACAAATATCAATTACTTTGATCTTAAATCTCCTCTCACAAACAATTTTAAATTTCTATTACATTTACTTCATACCTTTTTTAAAATAATCCCCTATAATTATTTAATTACAAATTCCACATTACTAAATCAACCTATTATTTGATTTTTACAATTAACAACCTACCTATTATTTGATTTTTTCAATTAACAACCTATTTATATAAATGAAATAAAATCTTTAAAGAATAAGTTAATTGGGAAAAAGAAAAAGGTTGATTTACTTAATGTGGAATTTGTAATTAAATAATTATAGGGGATTATTTTAAGACAGGTATTTAAAAGACAAATGTTATAAAAATTTAAGATTGTTTATAAGATTGTTTATGAGAAGAAATTTAATTTAAAAGTAATTTGTATTTGTTATATGTATTGATTTATTGTTGAATATTTGTATTTATATTTATTATTTTATTTATGTATTTTTTAGTTGTTCCTTCAGACAGACTATAAAAGAATATAGGTTGAAATGTTGGAGTATTATTATAATTTATAATAATTCATATAATAAATCAAAATTTATAAGGAAGAAGTTGAATGTGACTCAATCCATTCTTTCTAAAATACTATATCTTATGTCTGGAAAAAAGTGAGAGTATTCATTTATAATTTATCTTTAAAGTGCATGTGCATTGGCTTAATCGCTAATATCACTATTACAGTATTAAAACATAGTGCTATATAAATAATATCTCATTATATATGTTTAATTTCAACTAAAGAATGATGGACCATAAATTGTAAAGATTTTGCAAGTGTTATTCATTCAAACATAACAAATGTAATTTAAAGTGATTGCTTAACACCTTCACACTCATTTTCATACGCTTAAGATTTGCCCATCCATAAATGTTTGGGTTGAAAGAATGGGTGGATTCATTCCATTCTTTCTAAAATACTATATCTTGTGTCTGGAAAAAAGTGAGAGTATTCATTTATAATTTATCTTTAGAGTGCATGTGCATTGGCTTAATCGCTAATATTACAGTATTAAAACATAATGCTATATAAATAATATCTTATTATACTTGTTTTATATAATAAGTTTTGTTGTAGATTAAAATACTTTTATTATGGGTTGTAACCATTGGTCAAAAATAAAATGACATCCTTATAAGTAATGGTAAAGTTTCCAAATTTCAATTCTAATACTAACACATTCTTATCTGTTTGGGTTCATTTTTGAAGATTAAATCTGTAAAGCATAAAACAAAAGTTTTTGGTTTAATTTTTGTGTTTCGGCAATGTTGAAAATATAGCTAAAATCTATGGAATTTACATCTGTGGTTAACTTTATTAAAACCTTTGGATTATAGCACAGAAATGAAATAAATAAATGAAACCTATCTTAATACTAATATTATACACAGTTAAAACAACCTTTAACATTAAACCATGAGCTAAGATTGTGAACACATAAATCTTAAATTTTTTACATAGTCTTGGCAATTATCTAAATACAGAATATATAATATAATGTTGAATTGGTCTAGAACAAAAAATGTCAACATATGGTCCAAATGTGGCATGTTAGATTTTTGATAATAATAATAAAAAATAAATTTAATTCTAGTAAAATAGCATTAATTTTTGTTAGTAGTCAGAAAAAAAATTGATAAAAAATTAAATTCAGTAAATCAAATGAAAAAAAGGAGTTTAATTTCATGTTATTCTGTAAATAAATGTTTCAAACTGTTTAATTGTGAAAAGCTAGTACATAATAGTTTTTAACTTTCGTTTTGTAGTGAATGTTTTTATGTTGTGAATTGGCTTTGTTTTTCAGTTTTTTTATTTACTAAAATTATTTTCATTCATAAAATTGATGAAAAATTCAATCAGGTTATGGCTGGCTGATTCACATTAAAAAAAATCTACGTTCATTAATAAATTTAACTCTAAACTTTAAAAGTAGTTTTCAATTAATTTTATTAGGTTTATTATACACATTGAAGAGAAACAAAAGAGATTTCAAGTAGAAAAGCAATAAGATAAATGTTAATATAATTAAACAATAATCAATATATATCTAATGCATATTAATTAGTATATTCAATAGCCAAGTCACTGAGTTGTTGATGAGATCAGATTCCATGTAGCTGTAAAATATCAGCTGGTGCATGGGTTTAATCTCTGGTCTTAATGTTACTTCATTTTTTTAGAAAGAGTCATTTAGTATTGTGAGATGTGGGTTTAAAGCTTAGATAGCATTTTATAAATCAGAGTGTAAAAATAATGAATGCAGTAATTCGTATACTGGGAAAAGGCACACTTTATACATTTTTTATGAGGTTGTTGATTGTTAGTGAATTTGAATGAGTCATGTTAATGATGGATCTATATTTGTGAAGTATCACTTGTAGAAGAGAAAATAAATAGTAGGAAGTGCTTTGACATTTATTTTTATTAAGTAGTTCAGATATTTGGATTCCAAGTGCCAATATTTGAACTTTTTTATAATGTATTTGTTACTACATAACAAAAAAGATTGACTATTATTTGATATACTATTATTATTTTCAATTTCACATGTTTTCCAATAGTTAATTTTATTTAGAAATAGATTATATGAGAGAGTAGTGTGTTTACTTATGAGAATTATTAAGTTTTGATAAACAAATATTATTAATGGTTGATGGAGTGTCAGTAGGGCTATCAGAAATGACACTACTAACACTTAGGAAGAAACTAACTAGTTTAGTCATTTCATTAATGACTCTCTGGAGATAAAATGTAGAAATACCATATAACAAGAGACCATTGAATTTAATTAGTCTTTGCATATTTCTTATGCTTAGAGGTTAGGAATTATTAAAATGTTGATTAGTGCTGTCTTAGGATATATTGAAAGATATGCTCTGGATAATGCATTGATGGCACATTCTACTGAAACAATAAGCAGATTTTAAATAGCAGTTTTCATTGCATTATGTGAGAGGTACATTGGAAAACCTAAAAATTTATAAGTAGAGGGAAAATTGAAAGAAATGGTCTTACCTGATTTGTTTTTATTAGAGGTTTGAAAAATTGTTAGTATAATTAGTAATTACAGTGTGAAGTAAGAGAAGGAGTTTTTTTTGATGGGAGAAAAATAACTAAGTCATACATATAGATGTGATTAATTATAGGAATTTTGCTTTCTATTTCCAAAAGAAAGGGGTTGGTATAAGTTGTGAAGAGAAGAGAGCTAAGAGAGAATCTTGAGGAATAGAATTATGAGGATGAAATCCAGGGAATATTTTTCCATTGGGAGTTATGCAAAGTTCTCTATTTATAAATAGATTTGCCAGTATATAGAGGTATGGTATTGATAAATTATATTCCTAAAGTAGTTGTAGTAGTTTAAGTATAGAAACTGAATCAAATGCAATTTCATATCCAATTGACAGTAATGGACCCTGTTTTTCTACATTGCCTAATGTGATCTATTATTACATTAAATAGGACAGCTGCTGATGAAGTAGCTGAATATTTTTTTTTCCAACTGAAATTTTGATAATGAAGGGAGAAGGAGTGGTTAGATTTTATTTTTAAGAAGAGATTCAACTATTTTAATAAGGAATAGAATCATGGATATGGGTCTAAGATTGTCCAAAAGGAAATGAATAATATTTTTTAAGGAAGGGAAACCATAGAGATTGGATAAAGTTCTGAAATTATGTGGATTTGTTTTGATTGGAATTGTGAAATGGTTGAGATGGTATTACATGAGATTCTGGATGAGTATTATTAGGAATGCTGTTTAATTTGAGGGCAATATCAGATTTAGTAATTCCATGATGTTCAACATAATGTCCAAATAAAAAAAGGGGCAAGTTTGGTATAGGAATAGTTTGAAATTTGGATTTAAAGTAATAGTATATAAGGGGAAGCATGTTTTATTCAGTTATCATATTTGAATCTTTCAAAATGGATGATGGTATTGTTGCTTTTAGTTTATAAGTAAGTGCCCATTATATATATATATATATAAAATACATATTTTGCGGGTTCATCCGTGTTAAAAACTTTTAATATCAAAAAAAAATAGACAAAATAGGAAACAAAAAGATGATAAGTCAGCTATTAGGATTTGTGTTCCATATGTAAAAGGAACTACAGACAGTATCGGACGTATATTAAAACGCTATAATATAGATACAGCATTTTCTGCTCATCAAAAGATCAGCAATATAATAACCAAGCCTAAGGATTCAATCCCTCTTGAATCTCATGGTGTCTATCAAATCTCATGTAAAAATTGTAAAGCTTCTTACATAGGTATGAGTAATCATCGCATCAGTGTTAGGAGAGATGAGCATGCTAATGCAGTTAAACAACACTCATCATCATCAGCACTCTCACTCCATACTATAGATTCAGGTCATAAAATAGATTTTTCTAGTACCAGGATCATATCCAGATGTGATAATCTCTACCAATGCAAAATCAGAGAAGCCATTGAGATACTTAAAAGGCCAGATTGTATCAATAAGCGAGATGATACGTGCAAACTTCCTCCTATTTGGAAAGATTTCTTTAAAAAACATTCTTAAATTTAACATTTTTGCTATTGGTGGGATTTTTAATGTTTTATTCAAACCAGTGATTGTAGCGCCTCTACAACCGTCTTTCTACATTTTTATAACTCTGTGGATGGCTTGTGTGACCAAGTCGAAACGTCAGTAAATTGATATTAAAAGTTTTTAACACGGATGAACCTGCAAAATATGTATTTTATATATTTAACCCGTGCAAATCTTCGTTTTAACATATATATATATATATATCCTATTAACTAATTATGGGAGTCTAATATATATATATATATATATATATATATTACTTTTTAATAGATAGATAGATAATTAGCCAAGATTTGTTGTATGTGTTTATATTTTTGTTTGAGACTTATGATTAAAGGAATAGATGATTGAAGGGGAAATATTTTTTAGTTGAAGGTATATTTTATCCAATTCTTTTAGCAATCTAGTTGGGAATTTATGATAGATTTGATGGTGTTTATAAATGTGAATCATGATTCTACAGGGTTTAATTCCATAATGTTTATTTTTTAAAAATAAATGTAAATTTCTGAAAGGACAACTTAAGGTGTCATAGATTTTAGAAGTAATCTAATAGTGTTGTTAAGTCTGAATACTGGTTGACTTAGCAAATTTAATTCAATTTTAATTGTCAGTGCTAGATGGTCTGAAGAGCTTACAGGGATTAATGTTGGATTGATAAAAAAAGTCAGGAAGGTAAAAAAGATTTATTCAAGTGAAGTGTTTTTTTGGTGTAGAAAGAAAAGGAGTTTGTAGAAAAGAATCCTTCTGCACTCATGAGTCTGGCATTAATCCGATGGAGGTATTTCTTCACAAAAGTTAAATATGGCATGTTGAAATCACCTGTTAAAATTATAGGATGGGGATTAGTAGACAGAAGCAAATTTATTTGCTTATTAATTTCAATACTAATTCCATTTTGTTGCAAAGGTATACTGTGATTATGTTTATTGTGAGGGAACTATGATAGTGTGTTATTATGCTTATACTGGAATTAAGATATAAAATTTTAAATTGCTTAAAAGGAGACTTGTGGTGTGTAATCATTCCTACTCCAGATGAAGATACACCAGACTGCGATAAATTAAGGAATCTAAATTTATTAAGATATCTATATGGGTTATTTTTTGAATGTGATGAATATTTTTTGTTTCGGTTAAGAGAGTTATATCTGAGTTGAACTTTGATGAGTTAATGCCCTTTATATTAATCTGTGTTATATGTAAATTCATTAAAAATAAGACTGAGTGTGATCTGTTTTAAAAGTAAATGCAAAAAAGACTCAGAAATCTCATCAAAAGTAAATCATATAATCTTTAAACTTTAATTTTTTTCTTGAATACATTATTGTATCATAAAAATACTAAATATTATTTAATTATTTTACATTTTATATAAAAAATAAATACAAAAGTTGTATAGCATTTGTGAACTCGTATAGAAAAAAATTAATGCTCTGACTTTGTGGAGAATTAATATCACTTGAGATCTATTAAATTCAAATCTCTATCATGTATACGAAGAACAAATAAGATGTCTCACAAATATAATTTACTTAATTTTAGTTTTAGATTTTGAATCAAATACAAGGATTGCAGTATGGAAATAATTTTGTAAAAATGGCATTAATCATTTTTTATTTTAAGTATGAATTAAAACAGTTTGCAGCAAATAATATATATATTATTAAATCTCTTCTTATCAATTAATTAAGTAATGATTTCCTCTGAGTTTGATATATTCAATAAGATATCTTAAACACTTTCCTGCTTAATGTTAACAAAATAATTTTTAATTCAAAAACAAAATTTAAATGCTGTTTCAATTTTTTAATGACTTTTATAAACGCATTAAGTTGACACCTTTTTCTATCTTTTTAAGTTGACAATTATATATGTAACGTCATACCAGGGCAAAACCATTATCTACTATTCTTCAGTTATACGACAATAAAACATATTATCACATAATCAAACGAAACTCTGTTAGATCACACAACATAAAAAATCATTAGTACATCGCTATACTCATCTAGACATTTCTAAATAGTTATCTGTTACATTACAACAACTATTATCATTAATTACAAAATAATTTTATATTTAATTATGGAAAAGTTTTTCAATGTGTCAATATTTATTAATAAAATTTCTCTGAGCAGTTTAGTTTAGTGGTAACAAAAGCAGACTCAAAAATCAAGATCTTTATATTTATTCCAAATGATATTAAAAAAAAAACATTTTAGTTTGAATAAATTGATTGTAACTGTTGAATTTAACTATGATTTTAATGATCATATAATCTTATGAATATCTGATCTTATAGTTTATTATTACTGTTCTAATAAAAAGTAAAACAATAAATAACAAAACATATTTTTTATTTTAATAAACAAACTCATTTTTATGTCCTGCGTGATTCAGTTCAATAATAGAATAGAGCTCAAGAGTTAAACAGCAATGAATCAATCCAATTTTGTCACTACTCAGTTACTTTATTAATCTTACATATTATTAACTAATAGTAATCACATACACAAGCCTCAATATTTTCTCCAGCACTTTATCAATTACCATCCAAAAATCCATGATTTTGTCACAGTTGTTATAGATATAGCAAAGTTTTAGGCATCCAAAAAAATGAAAGAACTTTAAGTGTTTTTTAAAGCTTTTTTTATATATATAAAAATGCTTTCAAATTTTTATTAAGATTCATTTTTATTCAGTCATGGAAGAATTCCAACATAACATCAGCCTGTAACAACAAGATTTAAATATTGTATTGAATCATGCAGAATATTTATATTTATATATTATTTTCTATTTCGTATATATATATATATATATATATATATATATATATATATATATATATATATATATATATATATATATATATATATATATAACATTTATTAAAAAATTATAGAAATTTAGGACTTTATATACAACATTTGATAAAAAAAATCAATTAATCCTTAGCAGGTCATGTGTTTCTGTCAATCAAACCTAATGTCATCAGCTGCTTGGTAGACCAATTGATGTAAGATTAGTCATAGCAATTCACTTTCTATTTAAATGGATTTATAACATTCAATTTAATATTAAAGTTTGAATATATATACATAAGCTCTAATAGATAAGATTGGGATGAAGCTAATCCATATTTTTCATTACAATGTATCATTTTATCTTGATATTTTTCCTATAAATTTTCAGTCAAATCTCATTAATCTTCTTACTAATACTTGTGCAAATTTTCTTTCATAATTAATACTATCTATTTCTTGATAAAAAATAGTGTTTGTTGCTCCAATTATAAGATCTTCTAAGTTCAAATATATTCAAAACTTGTCAGCATAGATTAAAAATATCTTTGAGCTTCAATATAACAAATCATGCAGTATTTATATAAATATATCTATTGCTCCAATGTTTGAACCTGACATAGAAATTAACTTTAATAATGATTTCTGTAAAATATTTCTTATTCAGTAAAAAATATAAGAAAATAAGACTTCATCTTACTTTTTGAATATGCAATAAAAAGTCTGATAAGGTTAATCTTGGAAACTTTTCAAATCATATATTAAATCAATTCATTATTTAGCATATCTGTAAATTTATATTTAAATGTTAACAGCGGAGGAGTTAAGATTCTAGATTTTTCTGTCATAGTCAGGTGAATGTCATTTTATTGTCTATTAAAACATGAAGTGATTCGATGGGGAAAAATGTTATACTCAGACGTTTACAAAATTTAGATAACTGTAACTTTTTTTAATTGAACAAAAACTTTTCAACAAAATCTTAATAAATGTATGAAAAATAAATTTGATATAATCTAAACTAAATATTATTATTTTAATTTCAACAAATAGTAGTTTAACAATATAAACTGCCATTTTTTAAAAACTAACTTCTTATCTAATATGAATTATGGAATTCCTGTTATATATAGGTATAATTTAAAAACCATATATAAAACAAAAAAATATTTTTTTTAAAATAATATTTCTTATATTTCATTCAGAATGGTAATAATCTTATTCATAAAATAGAAATACAGACTGTCAAAGTTAAGTTAAAAGAGCATAACAATGATGAATTCATTATATTTTTATAAAGATAATATTTATGAATTATTTAATATCTATTTAAATCATAGTCTTGTTTTATTACTATTACTTTTAATAATCAAACATTACTCAAATTATAATCATTTAAATTAAATACATACATTATCGTCAATATAGGGGATTTGAACTCAGACTTTCAAACCTCTTTACTATCCACACTATCTCATACTACTGATACTCATAATCACGCACATGCAGAAAAGATGAATAATCACCAATATCCATATTTTGTGCTAAACCAGCACTCATCAGTTGGTTCAGACTACCATCTCCCATACAATATATAATCAGTGCTCAGTTTATATTAAGATAGCAAATCCTTACACTTTAAAGGACAGCTTCAATTCATCCCAACCTCCAACTCTTCAGCAATTCATTCCATTGAAAATCTGTTGATAGAATTCCCAAATCCCATGCTGGACCAATTGATGAGTGCTGGTTTAGCACGAAATACATATATTGGTGATTATTCGTCTTTTCTGCATGTGTATGATCATGTGAATCAGTAATATGAGATAGTGTAGATAGTGAAGGGGCTTGAAAGTCTGAGTTCAAATCCTCTATATTTACAATTAAGCTCTAGGTATAAGAGTGCCTGGTAATTCAAATCTTACATACATTATCGGTAATACATCGTCTCTATTTTTTTCTTCTATGAATTAGATCGGTATCCTGATAAAAAGTAACATTAATATATATATTATTTTGTTAATTTATTTGTCTAAAAATTACTTGCTATATATGACAACGAGCCGTTAAACCAAGAGTTCGAATAGCCAATATTAAATGCAGTTAAAGAAGTCTTTAAATAATATTTATTAATAGTATTTAACATTGGTAGATTTATTTGACGTTTCGTAATTACATATAAAAATTTATTTATTTATTTAAATATTAAACATTCATATACCAAAATGTAGTAGAAAAATATTTTAAAATTTAGTGAGTAGGAAAAAAAAAGAAATTTGTTTATAGATGAAAAGTTACTCAGAATCTAAATTAGCAGAAGGAATTGAATTAGAAAAAGGAAATATGACAAAATTATTGTCTATTTGTTTTGTTTAATACACATTTAAAAATAATTTAAATTACTTGTACATAAATAATGGAATAAAATAAAAAAAAAAGAATTGATCTTGTCATTTTCAGATGTGAGATGCAGTTTTCAAGGAAATAAAAAAGTGCAAAAAAAAATCAGTCGTGAAAAAATAATTTATTTGGCTATCCTAGAAAGAAAATAATTATACAAATAATTATTATGTAACATGATGAGATGTTTAAAACTTGCACTTAGACAGAGAACTTATGATAATATCTCTGATCTTATCATGTAATTTACAGTATTAGAGACAAACAATCTAAATTTAAACAAATCAGCTAATCAATTTTCCAATATCAACTTTGATAATATTCTAAAATAATCAGTCAGTGAGTTCTAAGTTAATTGTTTTGTTACTTTCAATACTGCTCTTCAGTTGCTAGCCAGCTCACAGTTAATATTCATTCCACTATAATATACAAATTCCAAACTCAAAACAAATGAGATGTTAAAGCATAAAATACTTATGATGCAGTCTTTAAATATCGATTATTTTGATCATTATAGCAATGTGGCTCAAAGCAGAATTGAAAATATAGAATTAATAATCCAATACATTATAAACCAAACATTCATAATAATAATTAAATGATAAATAATTTAACTACTACTTAATAAAATTTAAATAAACCAATCAATAAAGTTTCTCTACTACCATTATAAGTAAAAAACACTTTCATGAGGTTTTTGTCACAGAGTGATTAGTGCTTTGGCTTGTCATATACAAAATCTGAGATTCGAATTTGGCTGGTTAACTTTGAATTTTTTAGGACACAAATAGTCTTAATAAATAGTTTGTAGCTGATCAGATGACCATCTAATAGTAATTAATAAAAAAATATTTTGCTATATTTTGTGATAGATAGTAAATATTTCCAGTTAATCTGGGATTGGCATATGGGTGTTGACTCATTGATAGTAAAAATAAAAAAAATATGATTATAATATGATATATCTTTTACTATAGATACTTCTAGAAATTCTGAGACAATAGTTAAAAACTATACATTGAGATGGATGTAATGATTAAAAATGAATGTAATAGGTTCAAATATCTCTTACCAACCTCTCAAATCAGAAGCAATTTCAATCATATTAACAGCTTGACAAAGTGGATGTGTTTATCCAAAAAGTTAGCATATTTCATGTAACTTTTGTTACTATGTCTTAAATTGTCTTACCTTTCAACCAAAATTTTTTTTATAATATAGACTCTTATAGAATGGACTGGAGTATCTAATAAAAAGCTGATATCAGTTCATAATGTTGTGATAACAAAAGCAAAAGCTGTCTATATTTATAATAGGACAAATTGCTACTTAATTAGCAGAGGCCTAACTGCTTAATGTTTTAAAATTAAAAGTGATAATAGATTTTCTAAAGATGAAACAGTTAAATACAGTATACTAGAACTAACTATAATATAAAGTCTAAAATAACTGATAGATATAACAGCTGACTCAATCATTGCTAATAGTAATATTATTCAAAACAGATAAATTCTTTAATGCTTACCAAGACAATTTATCAGCAGTTCAAAGGCAGAATATTTATGGTTAAACTGACAGTTTAAAGCTACTGTTTTCTAATGTAAATGCTATAACACAAAATTGATAAGAATTATAAGCTAATTTCCCTCTGCTGCTAATTGTAAAAATATTAAAACCAACAAACAGGTCTGTTGTTGCTTAACAGATGTAAGTGTTGAAAGCATTTGTTAAATAACAGCAGGCATGTTGGTTTTAATATTTTTAAAATTATAAGCACAAAATTGGAAATTGATAACTGGAATCTTGTTGTATGATTAAAAAAAATATTCATACATTTCTCAAACAATTACCAAGAACAGACTGATAACTAAAACGACTTCTTTTATTTATAAAACATATGAACCTGTATAGGATTTGGGTAGACACATCAGAATCAAGTTTACTCCTTGGTTTAAATATTGTTTAAAGCAATACCATCATTTCTGAAACAATGTTTCAATTTTTGCAGCAAAAAAATTTATTTTGAGAATTATGAAAATGATGATACATAGATCTCATAATAAAAAAAATTTAGAATATAATTTTCTTTTCACTTCTGGTTATATTCAGGTTTATTCTGCTCAGGATATTTATACATGACTATTATCAAGCAAAAGTATTATATCATATTCTTTAAATGTTATATATTTTTTAAAAAATATTTGATTATAAAATAATGCAATTACAATATGGTGACAAAACCAAGAAGTAAGCTGATTGTAATTACATTTCATGTTTCTATAATTATTATTTTTATTTTTAAAGAATACTATATAATACTATAAATTTTATTAATACAACACTATTAATCATCAAAAGATTTTTCCAGATGTTTTGCATCTGGAATGAAGAGAAAAGATATTATAATTATCAGAAATAATAATTATACAGGCTATATTTAATCCTTTTAATTTTTTTTCTATAAAAAATCAAAAATTCAAAAAATACTATTTATTTGCAATATATGCTTACCATCATATTACAAACTCCATTACATTAACAACAACAAGTTGTAGCAAAGATTTTTGCAGTGCATTAATAGAAAATGGATCCTTTAGGTTCCATCTTTAAATAAATAAATTTTCATTCCTCTGTTTTGCATTTAGATATCCTGATAGAAAAATAAAATCTTATATTAGCTGATATTAAAGCTTTTTTGAATTTCTTGTCAATAAATTAGTAAATTTTATTTAGGCATTGAATATTTTTATGACTTTTTTTATAGTTATAATTGTCTAAATTATGTATCATCATCAGCCATTATCAATCCATTCACGATGAAGGTCTGCTCAAGTTGTTATGTTGAAGGTATATTGTGAGGGTTAGTTTTTTAAAAAAACAATATGGCTTATTAAACTAGATAATTTAGGAATAATGATCTATTACATTCACTGTTATAAAACTGTTTTACTAATTTTATTTTATTGTAAAATATATTTAGAAATATTAGATTTAAATAATATAAAAGAAAGACAGCCTATGTTTAAAGCCTTAGGGTGCTTTTGATTCTGAATTTAGAAGCAAGAGTAGTTGCTTGATGTGTGAGTGAAAATCCTATTTTTCACTGAAAACACAATAACTAGAATTAGATCAATGCTATGAATATAATATTATCCTTTACTATCTATTTATTACTCAAGCTTTTAACAGATGACTCTGAAATAGAGTGAATCATTGCTATTAATTAAGATGTTGAAAAAAAAAGCAGAAAAGAATCATGAGATGCTCTGATAAGTTATGATGCAACTAGCTTGTAGATATAGTATTAAAAATTTTAAAACACAAAATATTATGTAATATATTTAGAGCAAAAAAAAATTCAAGTACTATATATATAAATAATGTGCATGTCTCATGATAATAATGTCTAACTCTATAGTAATAAAAATGAGTTCATTTTTGTCTGTGGCCCAAAAACTATATGGAGGCTAATATAGATATTGTTTATATCTATAATGAATATAAATTTATTCTTGCAGTTTTTTTAAGATTATCTCCCAACATAAATTTTAAGATGCAAGCAAAACTATATTTATTTTTGATATTTAAGCAATTAGGCATTAATATAGCAAAAATTTTATATTATTTATATGTGGCATATGGAGAATTTTTTATTATAAATGGATTACAGTGAAGTCTTGACATCACTTTAATTGTGCACTATCCAAAAATGTAAAGAAGCAAAAAATATTAATAAAATATAAAATTCATAATTTTAAGAAGTTTTGCAACATGGTAGCAGCCTTTTTATGCATACATAATCATGCTATTAATAACATTTCTTTGGGTTACATTCAAACAACATATACTTTACAATATTTCCCACAAAATGTCTTCTAAGTGTAAAGCTGAAATTAAAAAAAACATGGTAATGTATTTTATACAATAAAATGAAAGTTATTGATTTACTAGCTGCAGAAAAAGATTTATAAAACATTCTTGTATATCTTAAAATATGAAAAGTTTAACTGAAAAAATCTGAAAAGGATAATGGTAAGTAAAGGTGACTGTATAGATTCTGAAGTCAATACAGCTTTAAAAACATCAAAACAACCAGAGAGCTCATAATCTACTAATAATAAAACTTGTTATATTTCCATGGTGACAGAGTTATTATAGAAAAAGGACATCATCCAGAGTGAGTTATTGCAATGAAAGTCTAACAATTTGCTATTCATTTTATTTTTTTAAAAAATAAAGATACAATACCATATATGTGTGGGAGATGATAATATGGATCAACTGATGAATGCTGGTTTAGCATGAAATATGTACATTGGTGATTATTTATCTTTTCTACATGTGTGTGGTTATGTGTATCAGTTGTATGATAGTGTGGATAGTTGGTGGGTACTTGAAAGTCTGAGTTCAAATCCCCTATACATACAGTACCATAAGTTTTTTTTTATTTTTTATTTTTAAGTGAATGTGAGTGAATGAAAACATACAGACAGTCAATACATAAATGTGCTTCCTCAATTAATAATTAATAATTACATTATTTTTTTTTTAATTTTTGTTTATGGTAAAAATCTTAATTTATATATGCATATTATATACATAAAAAGTCATTTGTGTTATATACATATATATATTAAAATGTACTAGAAGTTCAGTAAACAACATGTTTTTTATTGTAATGAAAGTTTATAAACAAAATTTAAGCTATATACATGATGTCTAGAGGCTAGGAACAAAATATAATGGATGTCATGGCTTCATTATATATAATGTTTGAAGTGTAACATTTTTAATATTACATGTTAGCAAAGAGTTTGGTTTTTCACAAGATTATTTAAAAATAAATATTAATAACTCTGCATTGGGAAAGATAATTTCTTTCAAGTTGAATTAGGCGTTACCTTCAATGAAAATAATTTTATTCTTGCAATTATTGCTGAATACATTAGCTCTACTCATAGATTTTTGGATGGCAGGCAGCAGTAAATTCTTTTTGTCACCTTAGCAATATAATGATAATATTGTGAGAATTGTACATTATTTACATACATTCATCTGAGAATTATTTGCTCGAAGTATATTATATATATTGGGAAAAAAATACAAGTTGGATCACAAACAGATACAAAAATTAAACTAGAATAGTATAAAATTAGGCAGGAAGTTAAATCATAAAATTAAAAAAAAATAAAACACTCAATGTTGTGGCATCATTAATAACAAAAGAGTTAAATAGTCAAGCATTGTTAGCCAAGAGGTCAGCGCAGCTGTCTTGCAAGCAAACAGTTGGTTGCAGACGGTTGTAGCGGGATCGCTTCTGGCCGATGCTATGACATATGGAAAAAAAAGAGTTAAATAAAATAAATAAACATCAATTTATAATATACAAAGATATATGTATTGTATATGTACGTGTGTATGTCAGGGACAAATATTTAGATAGCAATGAATAATTTTTGCCATTCATTCATTTTATTAGTCAGAACAATTTAACCCCATAAAAGAAATTAAAAAAGACCTATATTACTGGCTTTTAAATTATGGCTGAAAATGAAAAAACTTTAATATCAGGCTATATAAATTTTATAATATATATTGCAAATGAAGCTGAGTTTAAATTCCACTTTTCATTGCAGATGGTGGGAGGAAAGGTCAGTTTCTGCAAAGTGCACAAGATCTTTTCTGTAGTAATAAGTTTGCTCAATTAAATAAAATAATTGCTGAATATATATGCGTAAGAGTGATTAAATGATAATGTAAACAATAATTTATGGCTTGAATTAATAATATAAAATTAATTTTATTAAACCCATATAAATCAAAAATTTTGAAAACAACCTATTGGAATCGGTAAGCAAAGTAAGGGTTTTATTAAACTAGATGGAAATTTAGAATTGTTTTTTTAAAAACACTTTGTGCATATTAGTGGATTAGATTCTGCATTTTGCAAAATATATCTTCTGTTCCATAAATGGATGACAATGTAAAAAGGTTAACAAAAAGGAGTTTAAAGTGTTTGTTATTATTTTATTTTACTTTGTAGTAAATCTAGTTAAAATAATCCATATATATATAGCGATTCCATCTTTATTGTTAAAAGGAGGTTGCCTTGACACTAGTTTGAAATTGTTGATTGTATTGATATTGGGATTGTCTAAGTGTTGACTGTTTTTTAATGATATATACATACATATATATATGACCCTATATTGTTTTTGAATTTAGCTAAGTAAAAGGATATCAGTATCAGTAAACCACTGACTGTAACATTAATAAATAAATTTCTCACTCAGATAATAAAAAGAAATAATCAAGTAGAACTTTTCGACATACCTATAGCTTTCTCAGAAGATCTTGTTAAAGATTATTATCCATATAATACCTAAAGAAAAATAAATGACATGCAAATCCATCTGAAGTGATCTTACATTTTAGTATGCTGCAAAAGATGTTTACCTTGTCCTGAGTTGATCTGTTTTGAATACCCAGGAATCTACTTGATATTATTAGACTATAAATACTAACATGTTAATGAAATCAGTTTGCTACTATATTGATGAGAAGACCACACTTGGAACTGTCCTAAAAATATGAACCATATTTTAAATTAAGAATATACTCTAATTTTAGAAAATCATTTAACCGAAAAAGTGCTAGACAAAAAAAAAGCTTCAGGAATCAGTTGACATAGATATCTGTCAATGTCTTTACACAGAAATTCTAATTAAAACTACTGGTAATAAGTTTCTTTATTTAAACTTGAAAAGGCTTAAATTTAAAGTATATATAATTTTTAATTTTATAAGGGAAATATTCATTAATTTATAGATATAATATAGTTTTTTTCCTTTTACTTTGAAATTTTGGAGGAGAGGTATTCTCTCTTTTTTTTTTTTTTTGCAAGAAGAGAATAAAAGTTTGCATTAAGATAGTAAATTGGAAAAAAAAAATCTTCACTCTAATATATATATATATTGTATAATAATATTTACGCTGTAACATAAATTAATTTGAATATTTGTCATATTGTTTCAAAATTTATAATTCACTAAATATTTAATATTAGAATATAAGTTCAGCTATCGATTCCATTTTATACAACCATACACATGACCACACACACGTGAAATAGATAAATGACTTCCAACATACATAGTTCGTGCTGACCAGCACTCATCAGTTGGTCCAGATCATTATTTCCCACATATAACCGAGCACTGATATATATATATATATATGTGTGTGTGTGTGTGGGAGATAATGAACTTGATCAACTGATGAGTGCTCGTTCAGCATGAAATATGTATATTGGATATCATTTATCTTTTCCACATGTGTGTGATCATGTGTATCAGTTGTATGAGATAGAGTCGATAGCTGAAGGGTGTTTGAAATTCCATGGATGTATTGTAATATAAAACTTTTGTTTAACTAAAGGATAAATACATACCTAACAAATATATATATATATATTTAACCCATCTAATTTACATACATATAATTATGACATGATTAAATTAGCTTCTTTGCTTTCTTTTTTAAAATAAGAAAAGTTATTAATTTATTAAACAAGACTTTTTTTCCTTCATGATATATAGTTAATTAGTTAAAAATAATTTAGTGTGATCATTATGATAACTAGAACTTGAAAGTAATAGCAGGAAAAATGGATAAAAATGCAAAAAGATTGATATAATGTCTGCAGAATAGCTCTTCATTCATGAAAGTGATGCCCAAAGTTACTTTTAGCAGATTATTATTTTTACCAACCATTTAGGGATTGATAATGGATCTTGGAATGTATCCAGTATTCTTAAAGAATGTTATTATGGAATAACTTTAAACACATTAGAGCATTTGGCTTGATTACCATGGATAATTTTTGAAAACATATATTATTCTTTCTTGAAGATCAAAAGATAGATATATATTTACTACTATTTCTTTAAAGTCATGTTTAATTATGGACAAATAACTTAACATAGTCCAAACATCAGTGACTACTTGTAAGATCTTTCTCTTATTATATTTATATATATAAGAGTAAGATCTATTTTTCTACTACAGTTATATGTATGTTTACTGATTGAAGCTAGTTACAAATCTGATATTCAATTTTATAACAAGCCAGCTGTTAATATGTGTATGTTATTTTTACTTATTTCACCATGAAATCATATTTAGTTTACTTTGAATTTGCCAGAAGGTTTGTGATGATGGTAGAGTAGATGTGATAATATGTTGGACTATTTCCAACATCTATCAGTAAATGTCGAATGTATAGAAAATTTTAAATTTTATTCAAAATTTTCAAATACAAACAATTTGTTAGTAATAATACACATGTAGATAACACAGGTTAGTAATGTCACAACATTTCAAGTGGTATTATTCTCCACTCTTCTTCAGGTGTTTCTGGTCTGATCAGTGACAGTATTAGCATAGGAGGCAAACTTGCACTTTTTAATAACTCCATTGGTTAGAATGTTCACCTTAAATTTTATATTTGAGAATCTAAATGTGTTCAACTCCTATGCTAATACTGTCACTGGTCATACAAGCAACACATGAAGAAGAGTGGAGAATAATGCTACTCAAAATGTTGTGTCATTACTAATCTGTGTTGTCTGTTTGTGTATTATTACTAATAAGTTTTTTGTATTTGAAAAGTTTAAATAAAGTTTAAAATTTTCTATACAGTCAACATTTGTTGATGGATAATGGAAATAGTCCAACATATCATATATTTAGTTTACTATTTAAAAGACCATTGATGTTTATAAATGTTCAACAAGATTCATGACATCACATGATCACTATTTCTTATACTAGCAAATATTACTCAGGTTGGCACAGGGTAGCAATACTGTATGGAGAGTTTTGCTTTGTTTAAGATTCATGACAATTTACATATTTTTAACATTATTTATCATATCATAATACCTATTACGATGATTAAACAATGAATTTTAGATATAATTAAAGGGGACCTGAATGGAGCTTGAAAGTCTGTGTTCAAATTCTCTTTAAATATATATGTATATATATGTTTAATTAGTAATTATTTGATTAAAAAGGTAAATCACCATTACTATTAGCTATGAAGTTTTTGATAATTAATTTGTAAAAGGTATTATGAGCCATTCTACATATATATTGATTCTCTTGTTATTCTTGAAAATAGTTTTGATTTATCCCTACTTGGTTTACTGACTTAGTAAAGACTCAAAAAGTTACATATTACTACATCATAAATGAGCTCTATCACTTCTGACGCTCCAAATATCTACATGATCTCCCAAAAAAATAATCCTAGTTTTTTTTCAGCTTGAATTTGTTTTACTGTTATAAATCTGGTATAAATACTTTTAATATACCATAAGAAAAGAAGTCTAATAATTTATTCCAATTTTTTAAATAACTAATTATATATTTTAGTATGATGAAAAATGCCTTCAGATGACAACATTATTTATGCCTTGGAATAAACCCACAATCTAATGAATCAAATACATTTATTAAGAAATAATATCTTTCAGTTTGATCTTTATTCAGCAGAATATTTAGCAGTGATTTAATATCTTGTTGCACTAAACTATGTCCATTAATGATAGTTAAAAATATTGTTTTTGAAAGTATTAAAAGTCACATGTCTTATCTAAACAAAACAGAAAGATATTTTGAAAACAGTCAAAAATAAATACAGCTCCCACTTAAGAAAATTTTGAATTCTAGACAAAAAAATTTCTCAATAAATTTTAGCTATTTTTTGTTAATCAATCCCCTTTAAGAAATTTAACCTTATTTTATCTACATTTTCAAAAAAAAAAGTCTCCACTCCAGATATAGTGCTATCTAAGTTATTGGTTGAGACATTTTTTACATAGAATAAATAATGCTTAGCATAAATTAAAAATTAAGGAATGAATTTGATATATCTGTTTCAACATTTTTTTCACTTTTTAATTTGAATAATCAATAAGTTATACAATTTTTGTAGTAATTTAGTTTCTGCTATATTCTGTTGTTGAATTTTTCAATAAGTCAACTAATTTATTTTTAAAAAAAATTATATATTTTTTTGTCTGAAATCTTCTCTTTCCATGGCTGTGATTAAATTACCTTATTAATTATGTAATGTATGCTGAATTTGAACTCAGATTTTTAATGAAATGGAAGGCTGAAGAGTTGTGGGTTGGAGTAATTTAAAGCCTGTCCATTAAAGTATGAAGATTGGCTATATTAATATAAAGCTGAGCACTGATTGTATATATGTGTGGAGATGGTAATCTGGACCAACTGATGATTGCTGGTTTAGCACGAAATATGGATATTGATGATTATTTATCTTTTCAACATGTTTGTGATTAGGTGGGTCAGCAATATAAGATGGCATGGAGAGTTGAGGGTCGTGTGAAAGTCTGAGTTAGAATCCCGCATACATTACATATATATGCAGGTTTAAGCCTGTATAGTGTATTAATTTACTTATTAATTATGGCAAAGAAGTATGTAAATTAATGATCTATTTATCAGAAATACCATGTAAATAGAATCTTTTCATATTTTCAACTTAATTTTTATTTTTTCTTCTAAAAACTAGTTGTCTTTTTTATGATCTTTCTTCATATTTTTATTTTCTTTTTAAACCCAATTATTATTACCACCAGCATCCAAGTCCATACATTACATCAAATTCCCCACTCCTTGTTTTTTCTTTCCTTTTTTAAACTACTAAACTTCTAGATTAACTAAACTTTAATAAAATATTAATACAGAAATATTCAGAGTATTTAAAAATATTTTAAAGCACTATGTACACATACTCACTTGCTTTTTAAAAATGAATATAAAAAAACAATATATATATATTTTAAAATAGATATATCAGCAGTTTTTGCCCACATTTGTAAAATATTTCTATCTGCAGATACAATTATATAATTAACCCTTATTTATCTATATTTGTTACGCACACACACAATAATAATAATAAAAAAATATTTTTGCATTGAAAGATGAAACTAAAATTCACTTCGTAGTTATACATAAATGCATGCTAGCTAATATTTTGCATAACTTGAAAAGCAATTGGAAAATAAAAATTACGAATTTATGCTATTGATAAATATATTCACCGACATGAATCTTCAGACACTATTAAACAAAACGTATAATTGCATGTACATTGTTTGGAAAAGTATGTAATAAAATACGGTATTCACAAAGTGTTATTTTGTGAATCAGGATTTATTGTAAACATCAGAAATCATGTGGTATTCTTAATTTCTTCCATTTTTTTTTTTACTAAAAATAATACATTGTTAAATCTACTCATAGCTGTCAATTTATTTTATGTTTATAAATAAAGAGAATACTTATAGATTTAGTGCCATAAAAATGAAAATTATAAAGAATTAAAGTTTGCAATTAAGAAAATTGCCAACATTATATAAAAAATGTAGATGGAACAAAATAAGATCAAAAACATTGGGTGTAATGTGTTATAAATTACCAACAATTATATTCTCTTCCTTACTAAAAAAATAAACTTTCTTTTTTCTAACATTTTTATTTTTAGCTTTTTTTTTCTTTTCAAAAAATAAAATAAATTGTATTAAAAGGTTGACAAGTGCGAGAGGGTCAAGTGCAAACTCTTGGTTATATTGTCTCTCGTTAACACTTGTTATATCGAAGGGAGAACTTAACCTAGTAGTCTTTTTTCATATAACATTTTTTTTTTAGATCATACTTTTTTCTTTTTTTCATATGTCAATGCGTTGACCGGGAAGCGAACCCGGGTGGAAAGCAGCTATGCTAATCACTAGGCCACCAACGATTGGCACCATACTTTTTTCTTTCCTGACTTTCTAATGCTTTTTAAAAAAATTTTTTTTTTTTTTTAAATATATATATTCAATCAATTTATTTGTTTTAATCTTTCCAATAAAATAGGATGTTTTATTTTCCTATTCACTCAATTATTCCTATTTGTATTTTAAAAAATACTTGCCTCTTTTTTAAAAACTGGTTATTTTAATATAAATTTATATTTCTAGCCAAAATATTTCATTATCCCCTTATCCAAAATTTAATAATATTAATCCGCATGATATATTTATTATTATTAAAAACATTAAATATTATTAATATTATACTCGTTAATTTATTTTTAAACATTTTTTTTTTCTTAATTCGGTTTTTATCAAATGCAAGTTTAGATGAATGTAGTCAAACCATATTACTTGGATCATTTTTTAACTTACTGTCATTGCCTGATGAAGATATTTTAAAAATTACTATAGATCATGCTTTATATATTTTATTTATAATTTTAATTCTAAATTTTATATTATTTTATTAATTCTAATTTCAAGCACAATCAATATTATGAATTATTTATTTATATTATTTTTTCTTCTAGACAATACAAAAAAAAAAATCATATGTTTAAAAAAGAATTGGAGTGTTACTCTACATGGATCAGAAACATGGACAATTAGAAAAAGTGAAAAAAAAAACCCATTAGAATCGATAGAAAATAGATTTAAAGTAGAATCTAAAAGCGACGTTTGCAAGATAATATCAGAAAGATGAATTATTGGAAAGAATAAGTGAAAAAAGCTTATTTTTTGAAGAAACTAGAAAGATGGGAGGTGGGAGTTGGATTGAGCAAGTATTTAAAGACAGCGGAATCGTGAAATGTGTTGGAAGGAATTGCAGAATATATATATAAAAGAAATTGACTAATGCACTTAAAATAAAAAATAGCTATAAGTTTTGGAACCAAATCATTAATGATGATAGTGATATAATAAATGCTTCTGTCATATGAATCTACAACATTCATGACTTGGCATTCATAACTGAATGGTACTTGAAAATTTTCTTTATGCAGTCAAAATTTTTTTTCTAAAGCTAGAAGTTCTAGGTTGAGGTGGGGTGGTCAGATGACTGTGAAAAAAAATAATTGTAAAATAATGGATTCTTCATCACTAACGAGTTTCATATTTTTATGAGTGATGAGTTTATTGTTAATAGTCTTTTAAATTCTACTTTAAAAAGTAAATGGATTCATAATTTAATATTTTACTTCAAAAAAATCATTCAATGGAATTTTTATTATTCTTTATTTATTTTTCCCAATATATTCTTTTTGTTTTAATCAGTTGGCAACAAATACTTTTTCAAAATCTATGAAGCGAGTATCAACTATTTTTTCTGTTCGATATATCTAAATAACGGATTTCAAGCTTTATGCGAATTGCCATAGTATTGATATAGAGACTCAAAATAAAAATAAAATTTTGAATAGATTTTCAGCTGAATTTGTAACTTGATTGCCCGCATCTCACATGACCTACTTCCTCTCCGACGAATTAAGAATACAATTTTTTTATTAATTTCAAAATTCTAATTTTATTTACAATCTTTAAATACGTCTAACGCTCAACATATATATATATAGCAATATTAAATTTATTTATAAAATATTTATTTATCTTCACTATATGAAAAAAATATTTATGAAGCTTTCTGTCTGTGCATTAGGAAGATACCCATCAATGGTAAACTACCACCAGAATGATGATCAGTTATTGACTTAATTAAAGCTCTTTAATGACTTATACAAGTGGTCTTGTATATGATAACAAATTTGATATAAAATCAATATCGTATAAACATGCACATTTTAAAATTCTTTAAAATAATCATATATAAAACAAATTTTATCTATTGGAAAAAAAATATCAAGATAGTATACTGATAATTGGTGACGAGTTCCATATATTTTTTATTATCTTCCTTTACTCTCCAATTTACGTCTTGATAGCCATTTATCGATAAATATTGATTAATTACGTAAATGAAGCGCGCAATATTAAATATTATCAGAAAAACAAATCTATGTGAAAAAAAAAATTAAAAAAAAATCACAATAAATATTATTATATATATAAAGTACTGTAAATAAATAAGTAGACTAAAATTTGAACTTCGTTATTACATATCAAACTCTAAGCTTATATATATAAAAAGTAAAAAAATATTACAAAACTTGAATTCTAAATACATTTCTACTTCATTTGTATTCTCCGTTCAAATTATGACGCGTATATATATATTCGTATAAATCAATTATGTTTATAGATTTAGACTTAAAAAAAAAACTGGTTATATCAAAAGGTATTTATTGATTAATATAAATCAATCATTTAAAAAAATGTTTAGAATATTTTTAAATCAAAAACATTTTTTTAATTATGAGATGAATAAATAAACTTACATTTTTTTTTCTTAATTCCATAAATAACATTTAAGCGATCCTTATTTTTAAGAAAACATTTTATTTCAATAAAAATATATAAATTGCTATAATAATAATTTTCAACATTTTTAAATATTAAATTACGAATAAACAAAAACCATATGCAATTTGCACGTTACTGGGTTGACCCAAAAGTTTTCAGTCACCTAGATAGGTGAGTTCCTATCCCGTTGAGAGAACGTAGTTTGGCGTTTTACTGAAAAGGTCGGTCATCTCCTAAGCAGAGTAGTTAGTTATCCTCATTTTTTATTTTTTTTCTCTTCTAAAAGAGAAAATTCTGTCAGCATTATGTGTTTACTCCAAATGTTTTGATGAAATCCTTAAATATCGTATATCTCAATGTTTACAATTTAAATTTCACATTTTCCTTAAATATGCTTACAATGTTGTTGCAGCATATGAATTCTCTTTTTGTTCGCATCTGCTTGTGCGCTGTTACTGTAATATTTCCGACATACACCGACACTGTTTCACTCTCTGAATTCTTTTTCTTTTAACTGGAGGTTGTTGATTAGGGCATCGCAGTGTGATAGTTATCCAAGTGTACCGTTTAGGTTTGCAAAATGCGCAGGATTTGAAGGCGCTAGTTTCCAAGTCTTCCTTAGGGTTCTTAGGTATATAAAAGGAATTGCATTGCCCGTAACAAAAACGGTTTATTATAGTCCTAGTTAGGCAGCCTTCTTCTCGCACTTTCTGTTTGAAAGGCTCGGTTTTACACCAGTCTTTTTTCAAATAACTTTTTTTCGTGACTATAAGCGCTCTCCTGCTACTTTGCAAAATTTTAACGTTATGCCAGTCCTCTTGATTTACATCCAAATCGTAATTTACGAATTCGTCGTCTTCTTGCGAATGCGCTTTTTCAAATGACAACACAAATAACAACAAACACAGCAATTGTGGAAATCCGGAGAGTTCAAAGTTAAGTTTCCTCATTGCAGAATTATTAATTTAGTATATATATATATAAAAAGATACTATTATCCAAAAGAAAAGATAACACTTGTTGAAAAAAAAAAGTTTTGAATTATCAAGTGCCTACCTTTCTTCTTTCGCACTCATCTGTTTACAGTTTTCTATTTAATAAGTTAATATATAGCAGCTTTGTAAAACATTGTCGATTTTAACGCCACTATTGAGTGTATTTTCCATAATTCACAAGATTTAACATAGCGTTTCCCTGTCCACCCAGCCTGTAATAAGAACTTTTTTTCTTTCGCTTATCAAACTCTAACTTAGTGGCGCCGGGGATGCGTACAGCCGTAGACAAACTCAAAGTTCCCAGACGTCATTTTGTAGCAGGTTGGCCAAGTTCCAAGGTTTTTACTAAACCTGTTCATTTGCCGCGCCACACCGCGCCGTGTTCGTTGCTTGTTGGCCCAAAGAAGCGCTTCCACTCCTATGAGTGTAACACAAATTTATCAAGCTTGATTTTTTACTAATAGGTGTATCATTTGAAATAAATGCATTGTTACTAAATTAATGTTAGCCATTATTGCTTTTTTTAAATACCCGGGAGGAAATTTCTAAGACTTGTAAAAATGTTTAAAACTTTTATTAGATAAATAATGATAATAATAATAATTATTTTTTTTCTTCAAGTATATAAAATGCTAATTCTAACAATAGGTGATAAATTAATATAACTGAAGTGCCAAGTTATTCTTATTTCTAAGCTTTTAATTTTTTTTTTAATATAACGTTATTGTAGATGATGTATTACACACACACGCTATTTATAAATATTGATTATTTTCAGGTAGTATAAGCTAAATAACAATGATACCCATTTTACATATAAAGTAGTTTAGTTTCTAGAATAAATGATATCATATCAGATATTTTAGAGGTTAAATATTTCTAAAATAATTTGAGAGCCAGAATTAGTCATTATAATAATATATTTATTTTATAAAAATATAATATAAATTTAATAATGTATACATGTTATAAAATAATATAGTAGTGTAATGGGTTAGTACATTTGCTTTCTAAATCCTGAGTTCAAATCCAGAATGCCCCAAGTAAGCTAAGATATATATATATTCTAAATGGCAACACCATAGCCGAACTTAATTAATCATAAACTAGTGAATTGTAGATGAGTATTCAGCAATATCCAGTTGAAGGATAAAGTAAGATTAAACACTTACCTATCTGTTGGTGAATAGATGTCTAAATATCCAGAAATTTTTCAATTCTTTTAGAGGTGATGCAAAGATCTTCATCCTATGGCTTATCTAAAATCATTAGTTTGTTTTTTATAACAATCATATAAATATATAACTAAATGAAGTATAAAAATATTCTTAGAAACATCTAGGTAAATTAATGGTTTAGCAATAGTATTTTTTTTTTTTTTTTTTTTAAAAAGGGGGGATATAAAAAAAAACAAAACAGTGAAAAGAGAGGTAAGGTTTTCCTTTTCTTAAAATGATGGTATCACTAAACAATTTAAAATATTAAAAATACATTTTAAAAATTATAAATAAAATCAAGAAATTAAAAATCCCAATTCGAGAATAATAAATAAATCAATTAAAAAATTTTGATTTATTGTTTACATATGTTCTTTTGAGATCACAATTAGTCGGGACTAATAAATGTAAGATATTATAAATAAGTATAATTCTTTTAATCTATTAATTGTACCTTTATAGCAGTGATAGAATGATTACTTCCGTTACTTAAATATCATTATGATGTACAAAGCATTCAATTATTTTTTAATATACGTACTGTCTTACAAAAGCGCTATAGTATAAAAGTTAACTCATGCATTTATTATGACTACAACTCGGAGTTTGAATCTAGACAGTGTAAACTTTAAACTTTTTTTTTGGGGTCACAAACAAGTTTAAAATTTTTCTTTTAGGTAGACAATCCATAAACAACTTGCTAATAGTCAGTTAATGGAAATTAGCTGTTTTCAATTAGAAAAAAAAAAATCATTTAAAATCAGGATTGGGTAAATGGTCGCTAATATGCTGAGTATAGAAAAGGAGATTACAGTATATTATGATGGCAGTCTTCACGATGAATGCTAGAGGAGTTTTTTCCAGAGTACTGAACCTATTTAACTTTCTTTTTCTTTACTTATTGTAATATGTATAAACTCGTTATAAACGAGTGTTAAGAAAAGATAAACTAACTTAAATTCAAAATGGACAATTGGCAAATATCCCATACGCAATTAATAAAAAAGAATCGTGTTCCATTGTCAAAAAAATGGAATAATTAGATGTCTCATTTACATAATGAAGTACATTTATTTAAGTATGCAATTTTGTAACTGCAAAATAAGGCAGCCGCTGCAATTCTGACAGAGTTCTGTAGAAAGTATATTTAGCAGTGTAAATTTTAAATTTAAATTATTTTACCTTTTCTTATACTCATTTATAACGAGTTTATAAAAAATTATCTCATAGTAAAATATACTGACCTTAACATTCTCTTCCATAAATAAGCATTCTTAAGCAAAGGTTTTATTTTTTTAAAGTTCTATGCACAACAATTCTCTATCTTGCAAGTACATCCTTGTGATCTCCTATATACCATCGATCCATCTTATAACGGTCTTTTTCTTCTTCGTTTTAATTTCTGCTTACAATATTTTATTACTAATATCTATAATAATTACTAACAATATAAGATGTTAGTAAAAGCAAAACATCATTTCAAAGTGAACTATTATGTTGAGCATTTTATGCAGTAGGCACAATATCATTATTATATTTATCATCTACATTATCCTGGAGAAAAAAAATGCGGTCTTGTTATTTAACCGGAGTAGATGTTTTATCAGTGCTACCAAAAAGTCAGCAAGAAGTAATAAAAAGTGCAACATTTTGAATGCAACACAAATCATCAGGAAATAAGAAAGGAAAAAGTAACACAATAAGAACATTTTTTGTGAAAAAAGGTAAAAAAAAAAGGTACTTACGGATAATTTGCCTGATGACGTATTACCCTGAAGGCATACCGGTCTAATGTTGTGATTTTTAAGATAACGTCTCCAAGTGATCTGCAGACACATCTACTCGATAAGATGTGTCCGCATATCACGTGAACACGTCACGTTAAAAAGCGCAACATTAAATCGGTATGCCTTCAGGGTAATACGTCATCGGTTGACCATGTGATAAAAAACAAAAGGAATGTCACGTGATACACACTGACTGAACACCAGCATGATATAGCCAATGAATTTACGAAAAATAATTTGATATTTGTAGAAAAAAACCCAACAAATTAGTGAAAATTTACATGCATGAAATACAAAATAAGGTCAATACAAAATATAAAAACAAAAAATTATTGAAAATGTGCCGTTAATGGCGATCTCATAAAAATGTGCCATTAATCGCGATCACATGCCCTACTTTTACATACATTGGCTAATGAATTTACGAAAAATAATTTGATATTTGTAGAAATATTAACCCAAAAATTATTTACAAATTAAATGTAATTAAGTGGAAGTTTGATAATTGAAGAAATATAAAAAAAAAATTTTTTTTGTAAATTTTAAAAAAAAAAAAGTTAATGCGAATCTACCATTAATCGCCATCTTGTATAAAATGTGGTGTAAGATGCCGTAGTTTCTACAAGCATTTGGTAATTTTAAAAACGGACTGTATATTGGTAATTTTATTAAAAAAATTATTGAAAATTAATTACAAATTAATTGAAGAAATATTAACAAAAATTGTTTGTACATTTAAAATAAAGATTTAATGCGAATATGGCATTAATGGTGACGTTACTTTTACATGCATTTGGATTACTTATTGTCTATATTCAATAATATAATTAATTCTAAAATTATAATTATTATAAAAAAAATTAAAATTACTTACAAATAGCGTTCACTGTGGAGGACTGAATTGGGATATATGTTCTAAAATTGCAGCGAAAGGATCAGCTTTGTACGACTGCCTCCACATAAACTCGCTCAAATATGAGTCCAGGTGCTGACGTGCTGAAAAAAATCACTGTGATCAAGTGGATAGCAAAATCACAATAGATAGAAAAATCAAAAAATTTCCCAAATCTCTCTCTGAATTTTAAATCTCGCGGTTAAAAAAAAAAAAATTGACTCTCTGATGGATTAATCACGCCAGTCACTTCGTTGCCATGACAACGTTGTCATACAAAGATCGTCGATGCCTACCGGAAGGGAAACCGGTGGGTCAAATACGTCATCAGGCAAATTATCCGTAAGTACCAAAAAAATTTATGCTTATTATATAAAACTAAATCAATCTCAAAAACAAACATGGCGTCGGAAAAAAAATCTTATATTAGATAGCAAAAAAGATATTAGAACAAAATTCAAACAGCACAAACAATACTAAAACTTATGCAAATGCTATAAAAACAAATTATCTATCTTTAACAAATAAAAAAGATATAGTATCAACACAGACTACAAGATGTAGAAGAGCCAACAAAAATGACATTGAAGATATAAGCATAGGCAATGAAAATAATAATGAACCGGAATTCAATGGACTGAAGAAGATCTGAAAGAAATCAACCAAAAATTTAATGACACCATATGAAAAAAAATTATTCAAAATATTCAAGAAATTCTTCTCAAATAAATCGCTAGTTTTGGCAGTTACTGATGGGAATTTATCCTTATATAAATTCCCAAGAGACCCCCTATATAAAAAAATAACTGAGTAACAATTGTGGCATACCATACTAGCAATTGGAGACCATCCAAATTTTAGCTATATCACAATTGATTTTTTTTAATGAAAAGCAATGTGTAGAGTTCTAGGAAAAACTTAAATTGCTCCAAAATTATGCTCTCATTATAATAGATAAAAACCTACAGAACTACTACACAGGGACATTGAGAAATACATACTTTGGTTATAATAAGCAAGATTTTACAAAGCTAATACAGTCATTTGGTCAACCAATATATATTAAACTGTTCTATTGCACCAACACACCTATTCCAGTTTACACCAACAACTTTCACTTTAAAATTAAGAAATAATAATTGAAAGTTTGCTAATCTTTCACATGCGCTAAGACAGCCAATCAGATTTTAAATAGCTGTCTTAAGAATAATCAGGCTTCTACACACAACAGAGATTTTGACAAGAAAAGGATGATACCAACCTTTTCTCAACTTAACTTTTTAAATATATAAGCCAGTCTTAAGCATCTTTTTAAATATATAAGCCAGTCTTAAGCATCTTGGCCTGAAAGCTTGAGTATATAAACATATACACTTATCATTCATTAAGCATCTTGGCCTGAAAGCTTGAGTATATAAACATATACACTTATCATTCATTGAATACAATGAATGATAAGTGTATATGTTTATATACTCAAGCTTTCAGGCCAAGATGCTTAAGACTGGCTTATATATTTAAAAAGATGCTTAAGACTGGCTTATATATTTAAAAAGTTAAGTTGAGAAAAGGTTGGTATCATCCTTTTCTTGTCAAAATCTCTGTTGTGTGTAGAAGCCTGATCATTTTTAAGACAGCTGTTTAAAATCTGATTGGCTGTCTTAGCACATGTGAAAGATTAGCAAACTTTCAATTATTATTTCCAATTTAACAACATGCGATTTAGACAAATATTATTTAAAATTAAACTAAATGACAACATTAATCCTGAAAATATCTCTAACCAGATAATAGATCAGGAAACTCTTCTGACTCTTCAAATAAAAGGCCTGAGACCACAATGCTATGGTTGTGGAATTAGAGGGCACCTAGTGGTAAATTGCATGAGCAACAAAAAACACTAAAAACCACCTAACCTCAATTGATATATCTCAAGAGAAACCAGAGCAGGGAACACAACAAGATAATGCTAAGCAGACAACAAATGAGATGGAAAATGCCAATAAAGATCTACTAAATACAAAAAATAGCAGATATACAGATATTAATAAAACAAAAAAAACTGGAAAGAGAAACAGTTAAAAAAAAAAGAAAAAAATCACAAATATCTGATAATATAAATATATCAAATACGGAAGACCAAATGATGGTCCAGGGATCAGACCAACCAAAAACAAAATAAGAAGCACAATTTCACAAATTGATGAGCAAGCACCAAACTTGGTATGTAATAAGCCTTCAGAACAAGGCAGGATAAAAGGGAAGGCAAATGATATTACAAAAGAGCAAGACTTTGCCCAAACTAATAATAAAAAAGCCCAAAGGTTAGATAAAAAAAGAAATACAAAAGGGAAACAGCAATGAATGAAACACAGCTGCTCCATAATAGTAAAATAAATAACAATGATTCTAATACACCATAAACATCAAGAATAATAAACAAGACTAGCATACAAATCATGAAGGTAATAACCAGAGATATATCACAAAATATATCACTAGAAGTAAAGCAAAAGAGAAAACCAGGCTGACCCCCAAATAAGAATAGATGTATAAAAAAACTAAAAACTGAAGAAATAGATAATGATCAAATCAACCCACTTTGTCAACCAGTTGTTTTTTCTGATAAAGAAATTGATCTGAACTATGAAGATGCACTTGAGATCCTATCAATGAATGACAGAGATTAAAATAGTAATACACTCAAACAGAATTATAATATCCTTGCTAAAACAATGGACAGGTTTTAAGATGTACGTCAAACAGTGGATTGGGGATAGTTTGATAAGGGGATGATTATATGAACACACAAAAAAGCACAGAATTAAAAACATTGATGATAATAAAATAAAAAATTATTATTTAGGCATAGTAAAATATTCCTATGTAATCTTAACTCCATTCATTGTACTGTAAATATACACATAAACCAATGTATGATCTATACAGCTGTAAAGAACCTATGTAACCTATTTATTGTGTAATAAAGTGTACTGTTGAAATATAATAATAATAATAATAATAATAATAATAATAATAATAATAATAATAATAATAATAATAATAATAATAATAATAATAATAATAATAATAATAATAATAATAATAATAATAATAATAATAATAATAATAATAACAATAACAATAATAATAATAACAACAAGAAGAAAAAGAAAAATAAGAAGAAAGATATGATTAGTGACAATATTAAGTTAAATAAGAGAAAATGTAGGTAAATCATATAGAAAAAATTATAAAAAATAAATAAACAGCCTTAAATAGAACAGAAAAGAAAAAAGAATGAGATTAAAATTAGCAATAATGTTTGCACTTTTTTAAAAAAAAGAACTACAATAAGAAAGATATATATAAAAAAAGGAAAGTAATAAATCTTATTTAAGAATAATAATTAATGATAAATCATACATTAGCCTAAACACAAACTATAGTTGCAGATTTTTTAATGCACAATTTCAGATTTCTGATCAATGTATATCTAAAAATACTATGAGGAACGATAACCCTAAATGATTATTGATGATTTGATCTTGCTTAACAACCTCTTAATCCAATTATTCTTGCATTTCAACTTTAAATCTACATCATAAATTTTGATAAACTTTATTTATTATTGCCATCTATGTATATATCATTAACAATTAATTTTAAATTAGCAACTTAGCATCTTATATTTATAAGTGTGTATAAAAGAAAATTATTTATTAATATCAAAAAAATAGATAAAATTAAAAGAAAAAGGCAGCAAAATAAATTAAAAAATTCATGGTACATGCATCCAGGAATTATTAGAAATTATAAAAAAAAAGCGTAATGGTTTTTATTAATTTAATTTTAATGATTTTCAACTGCCTTAAAAAATAAATAAATATTACAACATTATAAAAAAAAAAAACTTAAAAAAATACATTGTATATATATCTATACTCTATGAAAAAATAGTATGGATAATTATTTTAAGACTTTTAGAACTGATTGTTCCAATAACATTCAGTAGATGTAATATTAATTCTATTAAAAATTATTAAATATAAACCTACATTTAATATACCATTTGCAATTTATGGTATAAATAATAATTTTAGCTCCATATGAGTCAAAAGACTTAAAAGTTTCAACTAAATAATCTTAGATCTCCAAAACGTTTGTTATTAAAGATTCTTAAAATAAATATATTCCTGAAAAAGATAATCTATAATCTATGATGTTTATTTAAGTTTTTATTGGAAGTAAAATCTATTCCTGAGAATGTCAAATTTATATAGTATTATTTTCAAAAAAGATAATTTCATAAACAGACTGATTGATATTTTGTTTTGATTTTATTTGGGTTTACTTAAAAGGTATATAGAATTTTACATATCAGTAATATAATAATAATATATTTAACTTAAAATGTATAAACTGCCTAAATTTTGCTATGTTTTTTTTTCAATATCACTTTACATATTGCAATGAAATTTTCAGTGAAAGTATAGTTCATCAATTAGCATCAAATCTGAAAAAAATATTATTTATATTTTTTCAAGTACTTAGCATGTGAATTGTAAAAATATCAGTCAATGATTAGACGACCAATAAAGATTTTTGCATATGATTACAATTTGAAAATAATTTTTAGGAAAATAAAATTTATTCAAAATTTATAGGTGATAAATAATACATATATCTTCCAACTAAATTAACTTTGAATTTCTGCAATTTAAATTCATTATTAGTTCCCTACATTTGATTACTGCCTTTAGTAAGCAATATTTGTCAGTCCATATTTTTTAGTTTTTTTTATAATTACATATGCTCTAATTATGGATAGCCTAACTTTGGCCTTTTGCAAACAATGCATAATGAATACACATTTTTTATCACTTAGAAAAATATATTTTTATTTCTTGTCACATTTTTTCAACAGATGTCAGATTTTTCTGGTTCTTATTTTTTTTCAAATCTTCATCACACTTTACATTTTCTTTATTTCTATCGATGAACCTTCTTGTGCAAAACTCTTAGGATTCTTCAAAGCTATTTTAAAGCCTAACATAAAACAATCATTGGGAATATATTGAACATTTCTATATAGCTATTCTATATTTGTCTGATTGACAACCTTATTAGCACTCAGGGTTTTATTTATTAGTTATCTTAAGGTTAGCATCTATTCAAAAACATCAAACTAATACAATGAAAACCAAGTCCATTTGCTTGACAAAATGGTTTTTTTTCCTCTGGTTAAAAACCAATTCATGAATGATTAATACTGCAGTAATATGAGCACGTCTTTACAAATATCTACATCTTTTCTAATTCCTTTTACTAACAACTCATCATCTGATTCTTTACTCACTTCATTAAAATAGGCCAGTACAGTACTATTAAGATATTTTTGGTTTTAAAAAATAAACAATAAAATGAGAGATTCCAAAGTTAAAGATTTTTAGCTCAACGATCAACCTTTCATTGAAAAACTTTGCAAACACCCCATTATTATTATTATTTTAAATAAACTTTTTATTTTTTATGAAATATTTGTAGGAAATATAAGATTTTTCTTTAAGTAATATTTTCAAGGAAGGATTTATAGTTTGTGATTATTTATACTCAGACAATAATTTATCTTTTTAAAAATAATTACAATCTTCTTACACCTTTTAAGCAAAAATATTTATTATTAATAATAATAAATATTTTTGCTTAAAAGGTGTAAGAAGATTGCAATTATTTTAAAAAGGTATTGTTGTATATGAAGAAGCAAAATTAAGGAAGAGGAAGAAGGAAGAAGTGTTTATAGAATTATACAAGACAATAATTTCAGAGAAAGTTGGAGTTTGGGATTTCCTTTATTAAAAGATTTTTCTTAATCTTTGAAATAAAGTTGATTAAACCAGTTAAGAGTTTCTAATTCTTTTGAATCTCTAATTTATCATTAATCCAATGGTGTATTGTTTTTATGGTTCTTTAGTATTTTCCAACCGATGACATATTACCCTGAAACCATATCAGTCTGATCTTCAGATCTTTAAGATAATGTCTCCAAGTGATTTGCAGACAAATGCAATCACTAAAATTTGTCTGCAAATCATGTGGACCCGGCACATTAAAGATCACAAGATCAGACTGATATGGCTTCAGGGTAATATGTCATTGGTTTTTATACCATATCTACATTATTTAAAAAACTAGGTAGCATCCTACTTCTAGTTAGCCAATACCTTATTTCAGGTCAGACAGTATTTTACTCATAATCAGATAACATCCTATTTCTTATATATAGCATCTTATTTCTAACCAGACAGCATCTTACTTCTAGATAGACAATATTTTATTTCTAATCAGACAGTATTCTATTTCATGTCAGGTAGCATCTTACTTTTAATCAGATAGCATCCTACTTCTAATAAACACCCTCTTTACTGAAACAATAAAAGCAAGTTGCAAAAACATGTTTTAATTTTTCAAATAAAATTCATCATTATTTTTTACTGTTATCTATATTATATTCACTTAAAAACAGATTAACATTGAAGCATTAAACCTGCAGTAGCATTTTTATTAAATCATGTTAAATGCTCTGACTTTAATTCTTTTTTTTTAAAAAAAAGCATTTTCAACTTTTAAAACATTTTCTAATTCTCATTTATTTGTGACAAAAATGCTATCTTTTTTTCACGTCAACACTGCTCTGTCTATTGTTTTTTGATTTGCTATTTTATCTCTATTTCTTTTCTTTTTCAATCTAAGGTAGTCTTATCTACACATATTTTTAGAGTAAAACAACTATTTATATCATCATCCATGTCATTAATATTGAAGTTGTTAAGCTTTTCATTTATAATTTATGTTGTCACATGATTTAGACTGAACTAATGTTTTTTTGACTCCAGCATTTTGGGTTCCATACTTATATTAACAATACCTAACTAAGGCAGCATCTCTATTTTTTTTAATAAAGATTTCTTCATAAATACCTCTTATCTTACCTTTTCACTTACTTTTTATTTGCTATCTTTAAATTGTTTTTATTTCTTTTTTAAGTTTAATGACTGAATTAGGATATTTTTTCATAGCATATTTTATATTTTAAAATTTATTCTAGTCATTTGCATGCCTTTAAAAAAATATATATATTTAATAACTGTAATGTTCTAAAAAAGTATTACTATGCTGGCTTGCATTTGATTTTTATTGCTTCTTTCTTATATCTGCACAGACTATTTAGCAATTAGTTGTTTAGGCTTCTGTTATTACAATATTTATGGAAAGAATCTCATAATAAGAAACACTCTCTGGTTTATCTTTCCTAATGATCTTGCTTTCCTATAGGACAAAACATTTACCTTAAAAGTCTACCATCTCACATAATTGATATTTTATCAAAATTATGTTTCTCCAAATATAACATTTAATTTTATTTGTTCTGAATATCTTATTGAGCCAAAATATTTCGATTTTATGCTAAAAATAAATATGTGGTCTTTGCCTACATTATATTTTTTGAGGTATAAGAGAAATCTTCTCAACACAGAAACTATATCAATTATATTTCAAGAAAGAAGAAGATCAAAACGCCTATTTCTTTAAGTGTAGTAGCTTATAAAATGCTTGCTCATACATCACAAAAAATAATAATAGTAGAATTCAATCGATCATTAACTCTTTTTCAAATGCTTGCTTTGCAGAAGTAAGAATCATCACATTTATACTTTATGCTATGTGGTGCACAAGATGCTTATTTCTTTACAATAGTAATACAAGAACACACATGAACACATTTAAATATAAACTAGACACAAAGAGAGAGACAAAAAAATACTTTTCCAGATATATTGTAGCTATATGGTCACTTATTCATCAGTGGTCTAACCTATATTGAGATATTATAATTCCTCAATTTTTTTTATTGTCTACTATATTCATTACAATTTTGAATGTTTAACAATATGTAATGTTTTTCAAATCTAATTCTAATAAATTGTACTGTTTTTATTTTTCATTTCTATTGTAATATACTATTTTTTTTTTTTTTTTTAATCAGTAAAATTCCTATTGAAACATATTATAAAATGAATCCAACTTTTTAACTAAAAAAAATCACATAACCATCATTTCTTTTCCTTGCACAAACTATAAAATAATAGCAACTCTCTGTACAATAATATCACCTAGTGCATTATTACTATAGATTGCATTAGGTGGCTGTATAGAGAATTACTACTATTTTAACTAAGTTATCAACATTTTTTTCTTGTAGTCTTTGCAGCTTCTCTAATATTTATTTCACATTTCACAGAGGCAAAACTTTCCATACATTAGCGCCACTCAGTGCAATCCAGAGTAATCAATGGATGCAGGAAAGTTTGTGCATAAAATCTCTATCTAGTGCCTACTCATCTAATGCCCCCAGACTAGTTTCTAGCTTGTGGCTTTCATCATTGAGGAACCTTGGTTCTGAGAGCACTGCATCTAGATCTTTCTACATTCATTGATTACTCCAGCCTGCACTGAGTGATGCCACTATATGGAGAGTTTTACCTCTGTGAAAAGCATAAAGAATGGTGATTATGTGATATTTGATAGTTTATTTTATATTTCTAGTTGCTTTTTTCTGTTTTATAAAAAGTGTAATTTCTCTGCTAAATTTTTTTATATTTAATACTTTTAGATTAATAATCTAAGATTTTAATTCTAGATTTTTATTTAAATCCTGAATATATCTTGAAAATACTTTTTTTTTGCTGATATTAATTTTTTTATTAAAACTATTTATTGAATCTTAGATTGTATTCTACTGCTCTTTTGTTGTTATTTTGCATATTTGTTTTATTGCTATTTTGCTTTTGCTTTCAATTCTTTTTGCCATTTTAAATTTGGCTCTTAATTTTTGCATCTTCATAATTATTATTTTATAATTGACTTAAAGTGGCATATTAACTAGTTGAGAAACTATTCTAAATTTATTACATTCTCTTTTTTTTCTTTGTAAACCTAGGGATAAGCATTTTTGTCTTTCTTATGAACAAAACACTTATGCAAGTTAATTTTTTATTTTGTTATTGTAAGTTGTTCCTGGTTATTAACTTCATTTCATGTGTTTTTTTTTCTAGCACCACATTTGCAACATAATGTTTATGGATTACAAAAAAAATAAAGTGAATGATAAATTCTAATTTGAGTTTATATTTGATATATAATTTTTTTTAAAAAATTGAAACTTATAAATATAAGTGAATGTATAATATTTCTGTAGTGTAATTTTCACTACACTATTCTATAAGGTAGAGATTGGTTTTTATTTACTTTTAATTTTTTGGGTGGGGTGTAATCATAAATGAATGGCCAAAAATATATGGAAAAGATGTATGAGCCCCAAATTTGCATTTCATAATGAAACAGCACTCAACAGTTGACCCATGTCTGAAAGAACTTAATCAAATTCAATATCTTGATTTAAAATTGAAGTGGAATCAATGCATTTCAATATAAAAGTGATTATTAACCCCCAAATGCATATCAGAGGATACATTGCAAGTACCTATCCATCTCATAAATTTTCAGAATTAAAATTTTTTTTATACTGCAATTATTATTTGTATCAATATAAATCTGACAGAACAGTGAGCATAGAACATTATGTGGCTGACTTAATAAAAGTATAATATACCAGAATACACATACAGTGAGATATAGAGCAATTCAAAAGAAAAATAACTAATAAAACTATTAATCATGGAGATAATAATAAAAGCTGGATTTCTTTACTATATTTATCATGTATGGATAATAAAATAGTACAAATTTGCTTAGACAAATTTAATGTTGAATTCAGAACTTCTATAAATTTAATAAGTTTATTAACAACACACAGGATAAAATTCTAATATCGAATTAGTTCAATGTGATATATGCTGTAGGCTGCAGCCATAAAGACTGTTCATATGTATCCTATAGTGAATCAAGGACCAATCTTAGAACTGGAATGATCCAGCATTCTCTAATGTATAAAAAATCTAAGACAAAGTCCGATGCTATTAACTCATCAGTCTTTTATATTCATGAAAAGGAATACAGCCATGGTTGTGATCAAATGTTGTTAAAATTATGGGTGAAGAGAGAAATGATTGCAAATATAAAAGAGGCATATTCATTACACCAAATGAATATATAATGAACCAAAAGTCAAATAGCATTCAAATTAACAAAAAATTAGTGTTTCAGTAGACTAACTATAAATATGATGTAAACGCATTGAGAGTATACTTGGTGTGATAAATTTTATTAAACTTAAACTCTGGGTTTCTTTTAGATATCTTTATCATTGTTCGGTATATATGAATATCCATTTACTACAGTTTAATTTATAAGTGTCAAACCTACTGCTCTCACAATTTTGTCAGAAATCATTTGATAGAAATATATTAATGACTTTTATTAATCATTCTTTAAACTAGAGATTATCCACTTAATGAATAATATTTTTGTAGTGTAATTTTCTTTATACTACTCTCACACAAGGTAGAGATTGGATTCTATCCACTTTTAACAATCTCTAGTCTAATAAATGACTCATAAAAATTATTAATAAGAGAATGTATTTATTTATACCTAAAAGGATTTTATCTAATTAATAATTTAAATTGATTATAGATATCTTGATACTTACATATATGTTCCAATGTAAATCTATACATTAATATAAATATTATATTGGTCCAAACAAACATAGAAAATATAATTTAGGATGTAAATTTAATAAACGATAAAAAGAAAGCAATCAAATTAAATTGGAATTTCCAATAAATTAAAATCAATATGGACAAATCATTATAAATGTTATTAAGATTACAAGTTAAAACATTATAAAAATTACATGCACACAAAATTTAAGTAATAAACAAATTTTAACAATGATAAAATAACTTTAATTTCATTAATGTAAAAGAATAATAGATTTCCGGATATACAATTAAATTTTACCATGTAAAATATTACTAGTACCCTAATGTCACATAGATACCTACCAATAACAGAAGACAAATTACCTCACAAAAAGTATATAAAAACTATTAAATAAGTCATTAACTATTAACCCAAGAAATAATTTTCCTATCTAATTATTATCTCAACCAAGATACTCTTTCCTGGATGCTCTCTTTCCCAAATGCTTATACAAAAATCTTGTAAAGTAATTGAAAAATATATGTCATTAGAAAATTTCTGCTTTCTGAGGTCCTAAACAGATTTCTTTTTCTAGATCTAGCAGTAAAGCCAATTGGATTTGACTTTTCTAGACATTATGAGTTCTCATCAACAGATACAAGACTGCCACTGTTACTCAGTTTATCAGGTTCAAAAATGGAATTAATGGCTTCTGATTTTATATGGATATAATCAAATATATTTCACAAATCATGTAGTGTCAAATCTATAATTACATTAGCAGAACTGAATGATTTAATAAACTTGATATGAATCTGTTTCCTAGTTGGATTATCTACAGAAATAAATAAATATACAAACAATGGAAATTATAATAGTGAAAAAAAAAAAAGGTTCTATCTAGTTAAGATCAGTGCCAAATTCATTTTATTACTTCCAGAAAAATTATCCAGATAATCAGAAAATTTTTAATGGAGGGTTTTCAATGCAGTCATACTTTTCATCAACAATTCTTGCAAACTCTGCAATGGATTTTTCAATTTTTTATAAAGAGATTTGTAAGATTATATTTCACAAATACATTGTAATATTAAAATACTCAAATATTTTAATTAAGCCTTATGCAAGATGACTGCAACGTATCAAATTTTTCTTGCTATTTTGTATGTCTTTTGTATATAATATCTCAATTCAAAATAGAATAATGACTAGAAAATTGCAGTAAATTAATAAACCAATCGATAATATTTTATTTTAAGATAAAAAATGAAATTCAAAGTAAAACTACCATACCTACAGTTTTATCAACTCCATTAGTGACTTCTAAAAAAAAAGCATGCTTAAAACTTGGGCTTTAAGCTAGCAAAAGTATTATGTAGACTTATGGATTCAATACAAAACAATAATATATGGCTTGAGAGATAGACAGTTAAAGTTTTATAAGATGGTTTTTACTGTTTCAAAAATTACTTTTAGTTAGCTAGTATTAACAATCTTGTTGCAGATTAAGGGTTGTTATGCCTTCAAAGTCAGCTTCATATTTATTAACTTGTGATGTGCTCAAAACTGAATTCTTCTTTTAAAAGTTACAGACTGGAAGGTGATGTCTTTGAACTTTTGCTGAAAGTTGAATGTTTACTGGAATTAATAAATTTCTCCTGGAAACTTAAGTTTTGACAGAAGTGAATTCTTTTTCTGAAACCCGTGAAATCTTTCAGAACTAAATGTTTCTATGGAGTCTCTATCTAAATTACAATGGAAAGTAAGATTTTTTATTTTAAGCAGTGTGATATCAACTTTTATTTGAATAAAGATTGTAATCAACTGTTTTTGTGATTATTAAAATGGTTTCAGAAGGCTTTCTCTCACTAGAGCTGGTGAAAAGAATGCTTTTACACCACCAAATCAAATAGGCAATGGAAGTGATTAAAGTATGTAAAAACAATAACAGGAAGAGGGGATCAATCAATGTAGAATAGTCTTTATTTTTTGATCGATGCTTCATTGTTTGGAAAATTTTAGATTAAATTTTCTCTGACAAAAAGCCAGGGATGAGAGAGAGAAAAAATAGAGGAGGGATGGAAAGAAAGGGAGAAAAGAAGGGAGAGAGGGAGGGAGAGAGAGAAAGGAATAGAGGGAAAGAAGAAGAGAGAGAGGAAGAAGAGAGGGGGAAAAGAGACAGAGAGGGAGGGGAGAGACTAGAAATAATTTAATATTTAGCAGTATATTAACAACATAATAAGTTTAATACTCTTAATTATTGCAGAGGGAAAAAATATTTTTAATGCTTTTAAGTAATTAGCTTTTACCCCCCCCCCCCGAAGGTATTTTCAATAGTCAGTTAATCATATTGATGATATTCTGTTGCATTGGTTTCTTTTTCAGTTGCTGAATTTTTAGCATATTTTTCGTCTCCTATTTCTAAATATCTTTGAAAGTATATATATATTTTAGATATTAGGAAATAAATGAAGTTGATCTCATTTTTAAAATATGGCCACTTTAAGAAAATACTTTGTTGTTATGTGACAATAATTGATTTTCTTTTCTATTATATACATTTTTCGAAATAAAAATATCTAAGCATTTTTGATTATAATTTTTCTCATTTGCCATGCTCAAATATACTTAATAAAACATTACTGAAATGGAAGTAGTTGAAACTTTTAATGAGTTATGCGATGTAAATAAAGTATCAAATAATTTATTTAAGTTGCATAAATTATTAAAAGGTACAGTTACTTCCGTCTCATTTACTATAATCCGAATTAGAATTATTTATTATTACATTTAATAAAATGTTATGATTTGTGTAATCCAATAGAACCAGATGAAATGTAAGATGAATGAATAATATAAGGAATTTCTATTGGAGGGAACTGGATTAAACTTGGGGAGAATTATCTTGCTGTGAATTGATAATAATTCAGTTTGATGTGACATAAATATAAATCTTTCTTTTGAATGCAGAATTACTGCAAGTACCAGTTACCAATGTGAATATAATCTTTTGACTGAGGACAATTAATATATAAAAGTAAACATAATGATGCTTCTTTAATTCCATCCACTTATTTAGCTAGAATATAATTCTTGGATTTCCATAAATGATGTGCCATAGGTTAACAGAAAAAGATCATCTAAATCATAATAAATAATTAATTATCCAATAATAAATATTCAGATTTTTTAAAAAGATTATTACCATATTCATAGCTACTGTTAATTTTTTTTTAGCAGCTGAAAAAATAAATTACTGCATCAGCCTTTTAGAAGTTAAAATTTATATAAATTTATATGCCCAGATAAAAGATTATTTGATTGTTATATCGCTTCAGAAATAAGATATATTGCAAAGCTTATGGAAAATGTTGTTGAATGGGCATAAAAATTGATAATATTATGTAACATGTTTTTTTTTTTTTTTTATAAAATATAGAAAATTTTATTCTGTAATTTGCTTACAACTCACATAACAAGGTTAAAAATAGAATACATTAAATGGTATTCAAAGAAGAAAAAAGTTCCATGATGTTTGCTATCTTGTTACAAATCTTTGAGTTTACATGATTATACCATGTGTTACATAAAGTTTAACTCATCATTTTACTCAATAAATATTGATTCACATACTATAACTGAGAAATTGAAACTGCAATGGACACAAAAACCTCAAATTCTCCCATCTAGACAGCAAAGATGAGTGTAACTGCAGTCCCAATCCAAGATAATTGTTGATTTACACAGTGCAATACCAAATTCCAAACACCATCATTTCCATTGCCCCAGAAATGAGAAAATCTATGCCAGTAATGATCCCCTTACACCCTCATCCTAGCCAGCCTGCAAACTAGGACTTAGGGCTTCAGGGATCCTCCAGCCACCCCACCAGGCAACAAAGATGAGTTAAACAGTGGTTTTAAACAAAAGGTAAGATCACAGCAGCAATGGTCGACACACATTATGTTCAATTTGAAGAACAATTCACAATTTTACCCAGTAACTGTTGATTTACAAAGTCTTTTGTGGAAAACCAATTGATAGATTGAATTTGTCCATAATTTATCCAGTGAAATCTAGAAACATTCATTCATATGATGGATAACTATTGATAGAATTCCAATGTTATAAAGAAACTGCTGATTCACACTGCAAAATACAGAAACCAGAGCACAATGAAACACATCACCCCCCTCCCCATCGAAAAGATAAGTCAATGCCAGAAACGATACCCAAAGCATTCACAACCTAGCAGGCCTCCCAATGGCTGGGGCCCAAGGGCCCATGACCCTCCCAACCACAAGACTCATTCACCCCAGCAGGAAGAATGAGTAAAACTCCCATCCCAATCCCAACATAAATCACAGTGAAAATCACCAAAACTTTCAATGGCTGGCAACTAAGTTTTTCTCTTGTTATCAAAATCAAGAACTTTAATATATATATATATTAGGAAATATATATTAGGCAATTGTTAAATTACATTATGTAATATAGAACTTAAAATGACAACTTGCAATTAGACAGTATTGATTTGGTCGCATTAATTCGTGAGCTGATTAACTGCAGATAGTAATCTAATGTTACAATTCAGAATGATTTATCAATTCCAGAATTCAAATATGAATGGCATTCGAAGGTCAATTTAAAGTTTAGAAAGCAGCTGTTGATTAATATAGTGTAATGTAGAGGTTAAAATGACCTTAATATTTTGCTGCCTTTATCCAAGATATGATTTACTGTTGGTGATAATCAAATGTTACAATTAAAGATGATTTATAAAATGCTCATATTCTTTAATAGAATAATTCAACTATAAATTATTTCCTTTTTTTCTAGCTAAGTAATAAACTAATGTTACTGAACACATATGCAGAAAAGGTAGATTTTTAAAAAATATTCAGCTTTATTACTGCCCAGCATGCATTTGATATATCATGTATGTCATATTCATAGCTTATAGTAATATGTCTAGATTTATTGATATTAGTATATAAGTTGTAATTAATTAGCTATTCAAAAACTGTTGCCTTCTACCTGTGTTGAGTGTCTTCTATCTGTTTTGTGCTTTGCAGAGTATTGACAAATATTGATTATTTAAGTTTTTGAAATTTAACTATTTTCTACTAACCATTTTTTGGAGACTTTTTAATTGAGAAGTCTGATTTTTTGAATTATTCTTTTAAAAACTTCTTTTATATGAAACACTTTAATAAATTAGGAATTATTCTCATGAATTTAAAATATGTCTACAGAACACTGAATCAACATTAGAAGATTTTAATAAATGTGAAAAATTGTTAAATAATCAAAGAATACAATTTATTTATTAATACTGTTTGTACTTTATCTGCTAAAAATGAATTTAGCTTGAGGTAGCAGTCATCACTACTGGTTAATACTTCAAGTTGTGATTTATGTATGATATTTGTTTGGTGATGTAAAAATTTCGGTGCTGATTTAGTATGTGCTCATGACCATTTTGAATTATAAGAACTGCCCAAAACCCAGTCTGATATATCCAAGTAATAAATCACATCGATCAATCGACCATTCATTACAAAATTGCCATTTTCATCAAAAATAAAAAAACAATCACGTGATTACAATATTAAAACAAAATTCGCAAGTTTCATCGAAAATTAAAAAATAAAAACTTGGTTTGATCAGACTTTTTCATCAATATTACAAAATTGCCATTTTCATCAAAAATAATAAAAAAAAACAGCCCAATTTTTGCAGTTATAAGAAATTTAATCACATGATTAAAAAATTAAAACACAAAACTCACAATTTTAAAAAATCAAATTTAAGTTTGCTAGTTTATTTAACCATCTACTCATGACAATAAAAAAAATCAATTTTAAGGAATAATTACATTTTCATACAGTTATATTTATGGAATCATGTAGTTAAAAAAAACTTGGTTTGATTAGACTTTTTCATCAATATTACAAAATCGCCATATTCATCTAAAATAATAAAAAAAAAAGACCCAAGTTTTGTAGTTATAAGAAATCTAATCACGTGATTAAAAAATTAAAACACAAAATATGCAATTTTAAAAAATCAAATTTAAGTTTGCTAGTTTATTTAACCAAAGTCTGATCAAACCAACTTTTATTTTTTAATTTTTGATGAAAATTGCGAATTTTGTATTTTAATATTTTAATCATGTAATTGGTTATTTTATTTTTGATAAAAATGGCAATTTTGTAATATTGATGAAAAAGTCTGATCAAATCAAGTTTTTATTTTTTAATTTTCAGTGAAATTTGTGAATTTGGTGTTTTAATACTTTAATCACGTGATTGGTTTTTTATATTTTTTGATGAAAATGGCAATTTTGTAAAGAATAGTCAGATCAACACAATGCATAGATTGATCGATGTGATTTTTTTGCTTGGATATATCAGACTGGGTTTTGGACAGTTCTTATAATTCAAAATGGCTGTGAGCACATACTAAATCAGCACCAAAATTTCTTTAAATCTGATTTTATTTTTAAAAATATAAACAAGAACTTCTTATCATCAGTTTATTTCTCTTTTAATCTAGTGCTTATAAATCTGCTATCATTATTTAAGCAATTGCTTACTTATCATTGAATGTAGGGCCAATACTGATGACACATTATTATCTTAGAACTATAGAAACATGAATAAACTAATCTGGTAGCACTGTCATTATTTATTCAAAATGCTTATTTAAAAATGTTTCTTTATTAAGCAGGCTAACTTTCATATATCTGTAAGATGTTTATTATTTGTTTATGACAACTTAATCTATAAGTTACAAACAATCGTCTACCAAAAAAAATTGTTTCCCATAACATTGTTTTCAAATATAATATCATTCTTAAAGATATCTCATGAATTATTTTAGTTATATATATATATTCAATTACACCTTGCATTATTTAAACAATCTCTCTCTCTCTCTTTTTAAATCTTCAAATGTATGTTCAATTTAGTTATCTTCCTTTTTATAATTTTTAAAATAATAAATAATATTTTTTAAGCTTAATTTTTCAATAGTTATATATTTTACTTTATCCTTTTAACTTATTTTCTTTCATTCTTCAAATATCTAGAGCCTCAACATTTTCTTCTTTTTATATCGTATAAGTTTCTGCTATATACAAAACAATATTTCAACAATACACAAGTTTTTTTAAAATTCTAACTTCACATAATCACAAAATGATTTTTTAGTACTATTTCCATTATCACTTAACTATTTCCCAATACTGTTGTCCATCTATTACTTTTAATCTTTAAATTTTTTGTTTTAGTTTTATTTGAGTTATAAGTTCAAAAAGGAATGATTGGAATGTGAATATGTTAGAGATTTAAACAAAATAAATCTCCAACATTATTGTTATCTCATCAACAAATTTTACAAACAGACCTTATCTAATATGACATTTAAATACATATTAAATAAAATGGAAGATAGATTGGTACTGACTTGGTATCTTTTTGCCTCTATTACTGTTATAAGAAAATGGTTTAATTTGAGGAAATTTGTGTTTAAAGCTGAATTTGTTTCTAATAATTAGTCTTTTTTAATATATATATATATATCGCTTCTTTTTTAAAGATGAAAATCAATAAAACAAGCTTAATCTTATTTATTTATTTTTTCGTAATAATTTACATATTTTCAATTGCATCTCTTGTTTCTAATTTTTTTCTAAATCCATAATTGCTTTTAACTTCAAATTCTTATTAATTGACCTTCCAAAAAATAAAGAAGTACAAAAAACATGAAAAGATGTAGCAAGTTGTTTCATAATTTTTTATAAATTTACTGCATGAGAGCATTTTTCTAATGAAATCACAATTGTTGGAAGATAATTAACTCTTCTGTTATCTATTATAATAAAAATTCCAATTTTATTAAGTAATTTTGAAAATAATGATACCACCAAGGAATAAAATCATATTAAGTCAACATTGAATGCCAATGTATATTAACGAAGAAAAGTGATATTGCTGATTAGTTCTATGAATAATTCAAATAACTTGAGATGAGGAAAAAAGCTAATTTCATTACAATCTAAAATAAAGAATAAACATATTGGATTAAAAGAGAAATTTATTGAAGAAAATATAGAAAAGTTACAATTGTTTAGTCATATATGTAGAATGAATAATCATCTGAAATTAAAATTCTAAATTTTAGTAAAAACAATAGAGGAAGACCCCAGTGACATAAACCTAATTTATGTATGCCAGGTATTTATGTAAGTTAAACAAACAAAACTGAAGAAAATTGTTTAAGAAAAACACTCTACATTTATGGATTGTGAGTCTATAATTTCTGATGGTGATAATGAATAGTATTTATATTATTTGAAAATAGTATTTTTTTCTTAACAGCGCCACAGCATGAATAAAAATTTTATGAAATTAATTCTAGTGACTACTTTAATCACAATGGAGGCAAGCAAAAATATGTGTATGCATGGCGTTATTAGAATCATTAATTTTAAATAACACCTCACACTGAAAATATAATTACAATTAAAATAGCACAATAAATCTAATAAATTAAAAAAAAAACCCATCAATATATATATATGAATTTTCAAATTTGGTATGTTCACGAAAAAGACTTAGATTGATGCAACCTCATACAATTTTTTAAATCATTATTCTTAAAAATGTAAATAACAAAATATTTAAATAATTGCGGTTTATATTAAAAGTTGAATTTTAAATACGTTTTTCAAAAAGGCAATAATGGCTCAATCCTAAGGTGTTACTTGCAAGCTGGTTATTTGTGCTGAAGATTTACGATTTGATCCTGATAGATTAAAATATTTTATCTTCAAAGAAAACTTATTCTTCTTGAAGAATATTTTTATTAGCGTTTATTAAATAAATAAAAAAGGTTTTCCGTATTAACAATAGTCATTGTTAATTTATCTTGCAGTTTTTGTGTTTGTCATTGGCATAGTTAGGTAGGGAAAAAAACCGATTGAGCTTAGATTTAATTATTAGAGAATGAGAAAATAAATAAAAACGTTTGTCAGATATTTCAAAAAGAGATAGTATAATAATACTTGACTAATCCACGAGTTTTCATATTTTGTTATCTTAAAAAAATAACTGATAGAAATCTGTAAGGGATTCCATTGACATTTCTTGTGACTTCAGTCCCTAAGATGTTGACTAAATAACTGACCTATGATGTCTCCCATGATATTAAAATATATTATTTTATGATTTTGGTTACATGCTTATTGAATTTGTCTAGCAATAGGCATACAGCTTATAAAAACAATTATCTTTAGTTGTATAGATATTTATTAGTTATGCTTTTCGGAAGTCATTTCAAATCCTCAGATCCTATCATATGAAATTACAAAGAGTCATGCCAGAAAATAATCTCTATAAAAAAGTCAAAATACATTAAGATACAGAAGAAATCAAGTTAAAATGGATCATTGTTCTCACCCCCCCCCCTAATGATTTGCTTCTTAATCTGGCATATAAGTTTGATCATACATGTTTATTATCTTCCCCATCTAACATCTGACATATATCATAGATTATGGTTTCATCTAAATAGATAGCCATATTAACTGCCATTAATAATTTAGAGTTTCTAATAACAAGAAGATGATTGGCCATTAAACCATTTCCTATTGCATGTAATTTGTGACCCACCAACTGTAATGCTATGATGATTAATTATATTCTAGGAATAAATCGACACATTTCATTATTATATATATATAACACTAGCAAATTTTTCTATACAATAGTTCCATCTAGTTCAAACTATAGTAATCAATAGATGCTAGAAGGTTGTGCATTTTAACTTCTATCCAATATCCCCAGACCAATTTATAGCTTGTTGTTTTCAACAATGAAAAGCTTTGTATCTGAAAGCAATACAACTGAATCTTTGGATCTAATGGATTCCTCCAGCTCTCACCTTTTAGATTTTTGATTAACTATAAAGCAATCAGCCCAAAATGAAAACAATATTTTCAACCAAGCTAATTGGCTTGTATAGTCATATAGATCTAAATCCAGTTTAGTATTTATATATTTATGTCTTTGATTTTTTAGTAACCATAGTCATTATTACTCTTGGCTAGGAATGATATTAAATCATTGGAACATCACACGGACATCATTTCTTATGCTTACACAAGCTGTTAAAATAGTAGCAACTTTTTCTACACAATAGTGCCACTTAGTGCAAACTTTAGTAATCAATAGATGCTAAAAGATTTTGCAATCCCTATCCAATGTCTTTATGTCCAATATCTCCAAACGAATTTCTGGCTTATGATATTCATTATTGAAAAGCTTTGGATCTTAAAACAATGCATCTAGATCTTTGGATCTAATGCACCTTTCTGGCACCTGTCTTTTACCTTTTTGGTTAACTATAAAGCTAACAGCCCAAAATGAAAACACAACAATGTTTCCAACCTAAGAAAATTAGCTTATATAGTCATATAGATCTGAATTCAGATACCAATATATATATATATATCCTGAACTAAATTCAGATTTGACTATGCAATCTTAGTTTGGATTGAAAATAATGTGTTTCATTTTAGGCTGATAGCTTTATAGTTAATCAAAAAGGTAAAAAATGGTTGCTGAAGAGGTGCATTAGATTCAAAAATCTAGGTGCACTGCTCTCAGATCTAAGACTCCTCATTGGTGAGAGCTGTAAGCTTAAAACTAGTCTGGAAATATTGGATGAGAAGAGCACCAGGTAAGGGGTGATTATTATAGCTTGTAGTATTGTGTAAGAAATTTGTTACTGTTTAAGAAGCTTATGTAAGCATTAAAAAAGATGGTCATGTGATGTTTTTATGGTTTAACAATATATGTATAATAAATATGCATCTTCATAATTTTATAATGAATTTTTTAATTATATTATTTAGACCTTTAAATACATTTAAATACAAATACATTTTTAATTCACTGCACCATTGTCATGACTCTTAAGTTGTTATTATTAATATGATGCAAAATGAATTTAAATTAGAAAGCAAATAATAAATACCCCTAATAATGTTAAATTATTTTCTTTGTTAACCACATAATTAAAATGTATTACTCATTACATGTAAAGATAATAAAGTATAAAATCAGAATTTTGTCTACATTAAGTGTAAAGTCTATGTAGAACAATTGTATCCAAAGGTATGATTTAATAGTGGCAATAATCTCAAAAGGAATAGTTAATAATTCATCTATATCAAGTATAAATCCCATGTTGAAGTATCAGTAATATATAAAGTTTTGAAAATAAATGTTTTATAATAATGTTTAATTTAAAAGAATAACATTTCTTCTGAAATTATGGTTACAATTCTCTTTATGAAATAAGCATAAAATATAGCTACAGAACTTGCATGATGTAAGTCAAAGATCTAATTTAGGTTTGGTGAAAGAATATTGAAAATTCAGTCTGGTTCAGTATTCAGTATTTCCTGAAGTTTTCTACTTAAGTATATGAACTTAAATTATTTGTTTCAAGTTTTGTGAACAGTTTTTGTGATATTGTGATATATATTATAGTGTTTATTTTATTCTTTACAAGAAATATTATTATGTAAGTATTGCTATGTTTAGTAGTTAACATGCATATAAATGAAAATTGGCCTTACCTAAAAATTTGATGTAAACAAGACATCATAGAATGCTTCATTTACCATAAATAGAAGATTGCCTCTTTTTCTATCTTATAATTATTAAGGGTAGGTATAGAGATATATTGAGGATTAGATTAGATATTAGAATTTTTTTTTAAATTTTAGATTTAGAAATGGATTTTTATCAAATGTGTAAGACATTAATGCATCCATAAATTGACTGAAAAAATTCATAGATCTTTAGAATGGATTATACATATAATTAGTAACAGTTTAAAACAATTAATTGCATACATTTTATACATAGTCAACTTTTAATTGTAAGGCATTGGTGCAAAAGCTAGTTCATTAGCCTGTTATGGTCACAGAGTCTAGCTTAAGGAAACATTGGAATTTTTTTGAGATGACAAATAGGCTTAAGATTTTTCTTTCCAATAGACAATCCATAACTACTCTAACTAGAAATAAAAATGTTTGTCAGTAAATAGATATGTAATGATTACTATTTATAGAATAAAGATTTCAGATTATTCTGGGTTATTCAGAGTTTTGTTTAATGTATGGATTGCAAAATTAAAGAATACAATTATAACATAATGTGGCCTATTAATTTGTAATGATAAGTATAATTTTTCGAGTTCAAGATTCTTGCAGAATATTTGGGTCATATACAGCCTATAAAAAAGTTAATAACAATAACAAAAATTTTTCAAGTCAGAAGAAGCAACTAAAAGATTAACAACTTTCTCAGTGTTTTTTCGAAAATACCTTAACAATCATCATAATTTTTTAAGATTTTTATTTTTTAAATGAAAGTAATAATAGTGAATTTTTTCTTTCCAAATATATTAATTTTGATGGATCTTGTTTTCTTTATTACTGCACGTTAGACATTCTTAGAGTCATTAATAAAGTGATATATTTTAACAGGATAAGAAAACAACTTTAAAATGAAAGTATTATTTCAAAACTTTAGCTTTTTCAAAGATGACATCGCATTTCTCCTTTCTTTAAAAATTACTAAACAATTATAATTTCTTAAGTGAAACTTAATACTTGTTTGCATTTTATTTGATATTTGTTATAATAACAAAAATGAAATATTTTCTGTAATTACTTATTTTTACATTATCCAATGAAACAAAAAATAACAAAGAATGATTATTATTTCTCTCTGTGTTTCATTAAAAACAAAAAATTAAAAAATAATTAATCAAAATTATGTAGGCATGTATATATATCACCATCGTCCACACATACACATATCTCAAATTCATCTATACTGCTAATAAAGTAAAAATATATAATTTTAGTCAATAAGCTATATAAACAATCAATTTAATAGGATATGTCCTGTTAAATTTTTTTATTTCTTTTATGGATTTATTTATTTACTTTTCATTAACTTCCCTTTCCTTAATCTTGTATTTGAGTTCAATTTTTATATTTGTAGCAAGATTTTAAGCTTCTTCTTGCATTATACTAACCTTTTACCTTTTTATTGCTTTTAATTATAAAATTTTATTATTATCTTGGGTGATTTCAAATGATTCCTCAAAATAGATTATAATGCCTTTTATAGGTGTGTTTTTGAGTATCACTAATTTGTATAGTTTTCACAAACACCCAATCATTAAATCGAATACAGTTGCTGATCTAAAAATAACTTAATCCTTTTATTTCATTTCCATACATGATTTAACGTTATCTTTGGATGTATTGATGTATTTCTGACTGACTGGTAATTAACTTTTTATAAACTAGTTAGAGTTTATCAGAGTTAAATCCACTAAATTTATTTGTCAATTGATTTATGTAATTAATAATTTACTTAATTTGTTAATTTAGACTCTATGATTACCTTCTAGATTTACATGAAATAAATAGTTTAATTCTCACCTCACTCTTATAAGGATTGGATTTTTTTAAAGATACTAATGAATGCCATATTATTTTTTGTCTATTCTATAAATAAGAAGAAAAATTTCATGACTGATTAATCATTAGTTTTATCACAACTAAAAACAATTATGTTAAAAGTACATAAATTGCATGCTTAGCATAAACTAGATAGGTTGCAACTAGTTTTATAAACATGGTATGCTAAATAATAATATCTATTACATGAAGAAATAATCCCATAATGATTAAGTTGCTATATTGGCCCTTTTGCACACATTATAGATGATTAATATAGTTGCTGACCTGACATACATGCTCAACCAGTAGAACAAGTCAAATGGTTTCTGCTTCACCCTTAAAGCTCATTTTGCCCATGCAGATGATGGATGTAGGAAGTTAGATTCTTTTCCAAATTGTCTGGGATCCATATTCCCAGAAAATATCATTTCATTCATATTGAACACGTGACTACAATTATTTATTTGATATACATCTCTATTTTGACTAACTATTTTATATAATTTGTGATAAACAATTTATTTTTTTTAACAATTAAAATAGTGTGGAAATATTTATCCTTCCTGTAAAATTTATTTATTCTTTTGAAATAACCTACTAATTGAGATGACAGCAATGTAGGAATACATTTAGATATTTCCATTCTAACTGCACCAGATTATAACTCAGAATACCAATTCTCACATTATATGAGACAAAAAAATACTGTAATTTGTAACTGAAACTTTGCAGAAATGAACTCCAATGAATATGTCAGCTATTGGTAAAGTAAATACTATTTAAAATAGTAGACACATAATCACTGATGACAAAAACTTTAGAATCTAAAAGAAATTGTTGAAATTTATTTAAAAATCAGATTATCACTAATGCTTTGTTTTTAATGCTAGTATAATTTACTTCTGGTTCTTTTAAGATTTAACATAGAAAATATATCATTTTGAGTTTTCTTTATTAAATTGGACAAAATTAATCCCCAGTATGTGGTCATCACTGTCTAAGTCAGGATATGCTTAGTGATTTTCTGAAGATTTGTGATGATGGTGTTCTAGTTGTATTTTTATATTGGACTATTCCATCATCTAATATGAGTATTGAATGGCTTTAGAAAAATTTAACTTTATCAAATATTCCAAATATATTCAACTGGTAATAATCAGAATATGCTTGTTTAGTTTCAAATAACTTTATTCACACCTTAAGAAGATACATATGGATATCATTTTATATCTTTCATAATATAGGTTATATGCTAACAAATGGGCAGTGGCTCTACAATGAACAATAAATAAAAAAAATGGTAAAAAAGAGGCCATCTGCCTGACCCATCTATAAAGGATTACATTAAAATAAGCTACTTATAACCACCAAATTCAATGTTTTAACAATAAATAACAACAAATGGAAAAAAACAGAATTACAGTGGCTATCCAGGTGAACTCAAGTAAAAGTTTTCCACACTGCACAGCAGGTTTTAGCTATAGTCTTTTTTCTGCCATCTGCTTATTGATCTTATTAGAAACCACCTAATGTATCCAGTGACAATTTACTAGAGAATCTATGAAATTTCTGATTTGATGTCACAATTTGTACTTACCACAGATTATATTAATGTAACAACTTCTAGACTCTGCATAGGAGTTCTTCCAGTTAGTCAATCTTGCCATAACAGTTCAATAAACACCTATGGGTCTTTGTGATCTTTAGATTTTCAGTTGATGCCATGTCTAACTGGCTAAGCAGTGCTGGCATATTTTCCAATTGTGGTCTTTGGCCTCACCAAGTAACTTGAGAAAAATCTCTTCTGGCCTAATGTTCACTCCATTGTCAAAGACAATCTTATTTTGTGCTATCCATATAGCGAAATTTATAAAGGTGGTCAGTCTAATTTTACCATAAAGGCTACTCTTTATTGCCTTTGAGATATTTGAACATATAATGTCTGCTTTTCTAATTCTTTTAAATGCACAATAATGTAGATTATTTCATATTTCACATTGATTTAAGATATGGCTCATTGTCTCTTCATTTTTATTACACATTGGGCAGATTGGATCAATTCTGTATCCCCGCTTGTAACACAGAAAGGTGCATGTTGGAAGGGCTCTGAGGTTGACTTTTATCAGGAAATCCACTAGCTTAGGTTCAAGTCTTATCCTCTTTGTCAACCTAGCAAACCTTGAAATGCAGATTGAGAGAAGACTCTCCACTGTCAACTCATTGTTTTGTGTCATACTAAATGCTTCCCAATAGTAGTCAAACATAGCCACAGATGTCTTAGTTTTTCCTACAATCATTGACACTTATTGTTGCAACCAAATGCCTGTTTGTTTGGGAGGACAATCCATTTGTTCAACCCTTACCAATGGCAAGAGGCTTTCCATACACGTTTTGGCAAAATAATTTTACTAATATATTATATATCCTTTGAAATAAGAAAATGGAGATTGAATGTAATCCAAGCCCATTTTGAGCCTTCGGTTTTTGTAGAAGGCTGAGACTAATGACTGAGGCTTTCCCATCCCAATATAGTCTTCTGCATTGAATTTCCACATTGTGAATGAATGCTCTTGTTGGGGAAAACCCAGTGAGTAAATATGTTATTTTTGGCAGTACTATGGAATTGAAAAGGGTGACCTTCCCCAACAATGATAGCTGGACCTTTGATAGAGAGGTAATTGAGTTTACAACTTTCTTGAGCAGGGAATCTTCAAGATCTTTCCTCATGATTAAAGGCGAGGAAGCCAGCATGAACCTGAGAAACTTTTGTGGAGTTGCTGTGAATCTACCCAGGATTTGTTTTCCTAAATATGATCGATCACATAACCAATTTAGCCTCATTGACTCTTAGACCAAATTTGCTAGCAAAGTGATCCAAGATTTCCTCTAGCCAAAAAACTCATCCTGAGATGAGAAAACACCACCACATTGTCTATGTAGGAAATTTGATGAATGCTCTCTCTCAGCAAAGGTATAGCAATGCCTGAGAGGGTTGCCTCAATGTGCAACAGCAATGGGTTTATATAGACTGCAAAGAGGAGTGCACTTATTGGTGAGCCCTGTGGGATGGAAACCCTGGGATGAAATTCTGGAGCAACTTGACCATCAAATGAGAGAAACACTTCTCGATTTTGTAGAAGGTTCTAAATCATTTGGAGATATGCCTTGGGCACTTGGAGATCCACCACTACACTAAGAGGCACCTTGATCCTGACACAGTCAAAGGCACTGGCAAAGTCTAATTGAACCGCAACTGGCTGGGATGTCTTTTTCCTGCAAACATGATCAACAATGATGTGGAATCGATTGATAGCATTTGCTTTAGAGCTGTACTTTTTTTGCAAACTGGCAGGCAGACAGTTGACTGATCATGTTCCCCTGAATGTCATCTTTTATCAGGCCCTCAATGGTTTTTATCAGGAGAGGGTTCATGGAGATTAGCCTGAGATTTTCAAGTTCACTAGGGCCCTCTGGTTTTTTAAGCAAAGGCACCATGGAACTAGAGTAGAAGCCTTGGATTTTCCAGATATTGTCTGCCAGGAAGTCCACTATCCTTTTAAGGATTGGAATGGCAAATGACTTAGGTGTATAAGCAGGAATTTTTGGATTCCATACAACCCAGGATGTGTTCTATCAGGGAGTGCCTTGGGTTTTGCTAATATTCTGGCTTCGATGATTTTATGAGGCTCCTTGTCCATCTTCATAAATTTTCTGTGAGTCCCTGCTATACCTAATGGTTGTAATTTTTTTTTCATAATAGTCCCTGATCCTGAGTACCATGGACTCACCTACATATTTTTCTCATTTATCTCATTTCGGGGCTCTGTAGTTTCTTCCAGACCCAAGGGCCCATTTGAGGTAGCCTCTGGTCCAGCAATGTTGATCATTTAGATATTGCCTAGCTCTCTTTATTGAGAAATATTCTGCAATGGCTTTTTGTTTGGTCTATATCTATTTGTAAGAGCAATGATATTATGAATGTTTTGACTTTCATATTGCAAGATCTCCAATTCATTGGCAATTCTGTCCAGTACACTGATCAAGTGGAATGGATCCCTTGGTTTTTTGTACAACAGTTTATTAGTTCCCTGAGTGAGCTAGTAAATGTCAAACAAGCTTTTTCAATCGGGAGTGTTGATAACTTGACTGTATTAAATTTAATATATATTTTGGAGACTAATTGGGTTGTAACATTTGATGTGGTTAGCATTTGAATGTACATGGTGTAACGGTCAGAAAATGTGTGACTCGTAAACATAGTGCAGAATTCGACCACCATACAGAACAGCAGCACCATCGAGTAGTGAAGCCACCCGTTGTACTGAGTTCGAACATAGTTTATCGGTTCCACAATACAATCCACGAAACAACGCATCTGATGCCACATTAGTAAATATTTCCTTGGGCATGGTGGTCAGGGATATGCAAGAGAGTCATGATTTTATTTTCGAGTTAGCCAATAATCAAACTAATATTAATTAAACATTCATATTTACATAATCGAGGAAATATATAGAATGGGTATCGAATAAGTGAAATGTAACTGCAGACGTATAGTTTAAAATTATTTATTAACACATTTTAATAAGATCATTTACTAACAATATTTATGGATTAAAAGCTTCAGTAGCGGGATTTGCGACATGATTATATTTTAAAGAATACATTTATTTATTTGTTTACAAAAGGAATTCATTTATTTGAGGGCGTAATCTAGCTACCTAAAATTCTTGAGTAAGTATTTCTAATGCATGCCTGGAGAGATTTATTCCTTTGAAATGCAAGAGTCTAAAGTATGGGTTATAAGTGTAATGGCAGACATATATTTATTTAATTAAAATATTTACTTATAACTAAGGGCAAACATTTATTTGAGAGTGATTTATGAAGATAATGCAGAGGCGGAGTGACATATAGAATAATAAAATTAAGTAAAGGAACATGTGGTATGCTTTAGAAAGGCGATATGGAATGGCAGTATATCGAAACTGCAATGCCATGAATGAGTTTATAAGAATGTCGGGCTGGTCTCTGCCATCGGCCCGACGAAGTAAGGTGTCACATAAGCATAACCAGGGACAAGCGGTCCGTGTCGCAGTTTTGCCGGCTGGCTGCATGACATTGTCAAATCCTACGGGAGCACCCATTATGCCCGCTTGTGTAGGACGACTGCGGTTAATTTCAACCTTGAAGAATCCGGAAATTTCACGGCAGAATGGGTCATCGCATCTCTAAAACATAGCGCATGTATACTGTATAAATGATTATGATGAGATTTAAAATAGATTTCTAACTAGGCCCTACATTATCAACATTTACTAAAGAACATTGGCGACTCTCAAAGAAATGTAATTTGATGGAATTATTCATTAAGATTTAATATATACAAAACATATCTAAACTGGGAGTTATTACAACTAATATGCCAGCCATTTGTGAAGTTGTAGACCCCTGCATCACAATAAATGAAGCATTGAATGCGTGTCGATTAAGTTAGTTATGAAAGCAAATATTAATGAAAATTTGACACGCATTCACTGTTCCAAGCGATCATAGATTTAAACTTTGAAAATTGAGACAGTTATGAGCAGGCAATAATTAAATAATAACTATAGATAAAATGTAGATTTGAGAAATACACACCCAAGAAAGATAGAGTGAGGTAAGCTAGATTATTAGAGAAATTTACACATTAAATTAATTATTCAATTTTAGTTATACAAATGATAGTTTTTACATTTTATAATTTAGATAAGTATTATGAAGAAGAGCTATAGCATATTATTAGAGTACTTTAGAGTTTGAATACAGACAGGTATCTGTTTTATAAGAAGTTTTCCGAGTCCATTGGTTAAGTAGCAAATAGTTCATGAGTGGCCATTCTTTCTTGTTTTAGACGTTTCATTTTACTTTCACAGCAGCAGCAGCTTTCTCACTTATTCCAGGCAGCAAATCTTCATGGTTAATTTATGACAGGCAATGGAAAGTTCAGCATCCGACAGGCCATCTCCCGATGGAAAATAATCTAGGTGCTTTACTCTGTCATACCTTGGCAGGAACAAATTATTTTATATTTTGGAGACTCTCAGTGATCGAGAGCAAATCTAAAGTTTTAGTGAATGTCTCCAGCAAGTCTAAAATGGACTCTTTTTTTATCTTGATCTTTCACATTTTTGTTAAGATATTTTAGGTTCTACTTAATCTGCCCTGAGGATAATCAACGCATTTTGTTGGTTTTTAATTGAAGAAAGCTGCCGTTCTATTGTTTACATTTTACATTTACTAATTATACTTTGGGGAATTTTTCTTTAATTAATCTAATATCTATCACTGACCGATGCTTTTCAATTTCAAAGACAAAAAGGGAACATAAGATTATTTTAACTTTTAATTAAATATTACATCAGATTTTTTTAGAATTATTATTAAACGAAATTTAAACAAAGCAATAAATACGAACTTTGTAATGCAAAATAAATGATTAAAATTATACAAAATTATATAACTAAAAGAAATCTAAATTATATTATTTTATCCCTATTTATTGCGTTTAATTTGAGATCGAAATGTGTGCGTGTTTATGCTGAATTCTACATATATTTATACATTTTTAATATTGTTACACACACAATTCGATATCAAAAAGTTTAAATTTGGGCGGGATAGACCAGTCAGTGAGAGATGACAGAAAAAGGTGAAACTTAAGATTCGAATACGAATCTTACTGTTTCATTTCCCCGTACTTCCCGTGAACAATTAAGGAAGGACAAAAGGAGGCAAGAAAGAGAAAAAAATTTTTTTACATTATATAATTTAAATATGAAAACATTATTATTGTTTGTACAGATATATTGAAATATAGAAAGCAGAGATTACATGAAGCAACGAACAATTTATATACCCGAATCTAGAATTTATAGTTTAATTAAAATGGCCTAATTTGGCCGTGTCTGGTTAAAATCATAGTAATAATTAGTTAAACTGAATGTATATATATAAAAAAAATTTCTTAGAATAGGATTAGTTAGTATAATATAAAAAAAAATTTAAAGAGTAATAGTAATTAAAACAATAATATATATATAATAAAATTTCTATCTAAAACCCTATTTGACTAAAGTACATCCATTCAACCAAGTTCATTATATCAAGTTCGTTTTACTATTTCCATATACGTTTAATCCGTCCTAATAGTCTAATATTTTTACAACCCCGGGTCCGGTGGATAATACCTACATGGTTTGAGATTACGGACATTGTATGTCCCTTTTATGGTATCTCCATCTTTTAATAAATATGCATTTGGGCCACATGTGCGATCAATTATAAAGGGTCCCCAGTACAAAGCAAATAACTTTTTATATATTCTTTTATCTCGGTTACTTTGTTGAGAGTTCCGTACCCAAACATAGTTCCCGACCTGGAAATGTTGGCTTCTCCGATCTGCTCGTAATTTCTGTTCTGCCCTTTCTGTAAGGCAGCGGTGTGCCTTGTGTCTGTCAGTTTCAATATTGATTTCACATTCATCCATGGGTAATGGCATCTTGATCAGTAATGAGTCCACTTTACCAAAATACAAACGTGTTGGTGTCATGCCAGTGGCCTCATTCGTCTCTTCTTTAATGCTGACTTCCTTCTCCAGTTCTTGTGGACCTTCATTGGCTGGAATGAGGTTTCTTTGCTCATCACACTTTTTCATATTTACTACACTATCTGCTTGCCCTTCTATTATCATCGGTTTGTCAAGTATCTCTAATTCCCTTTCCTTTTTCATATCTTTAATCTCGTCTTCCTTTTTACTAGCTGGGGATATTCCATAATGTTCGTTGATCATTTCAAGATATATCAACATTTCCCTATCAATTTTCTGACACTCTCTAACTCTTATCTCCTTCTCCTCCTGACTAGTTTTGGGTTCTTCATATCTTCTTCTCGCTTCCTCACGTATTTTTCTCCATTCTTCTTTACTCTCTCTAAATATTTCAAGTAACCTTAGACTGAAGTTCATTGATGCTATTCTATCATTTTCTGCTTCCATTTTTCTTAATATTATTTATTTATTACTAGTAGCATTTGACTACTCCCCACCGGTATATTGGCCCTAAAACACTCTTTCGCTGCCCTCACCTACTCTACATTGCCCTATCTCTATATTGCTGCATTTAACATATTTAACATATATATTATAGCGAACTACTGGTAACGCGTATAATAAGCTACTGCTGTCTATGATATATATATTTGTACTTTAACAAAATATTTACTATTAACATATATAACAAGCTTCTGCTGTCTATGCTATATATATAACGGTGTTTTAATAAAAAAAAATTCAATGCTACTTGCTTTCTCATTTAACGACTGATTACTTTTTTTTTTGACATATATGTATATATATAAAATATTTCATTAGATCCGAGTATTTTCGTTCCTTCTTAACTTACACACACATCCCTGCTTTCCTTAAATTTGTTATTACACCTGCTGTCCTTTCACCTACTCAACCCACATTATTTCACTCGATTTATTTTTTTCATTATTTTTATCAAAACAAAATCGTATATATATAGAATAATTAGCTAACTCGAGTAACGAACGCTAAAAGAAATTTATATGCATTATATTTTGCTCAGGGCATATATGGGTTTTTTTGTATCGAAATCTCCACGTTGGAAAGCGCCAAACGCTAAAAAAAAAATTTAACTATGTAATGGTCAGAAAACGTGTGACTCGTAAACATAGTGCAGAATTCGACCACCATACAGAACAGCAGCACCATCGAGTAGCGAAGCCACCCGTTGTACTGAGTTCAAACATAGTTTATTGGTTCCACAATACAATCCACGAAACAACGCATCTGATGCCACATTAGTAAATATTTCCTTAGGCACGGTGGTCAGGGATATGCAAGAGACTCATGATTTTATTTTCGAGTTAGCCAATAATCAAACTAATATTAATTAAACATTCATATTTACATAATCGAGGAAATATATAGAATGGGTATCGAATAAGTGAAACGTAACTGCAGACGTATAGTTTAAAATTATTTATTAACACATTTTAATAAGATCATTTACTGACAATATTTATGGATTAAAAGCTTCAGTAGCGGGATTTGTGACATGATTATATTTTAAAGAATACATTTATTTATTTGTTTACAAAAGGAATTCATTTATTTGAGGGCGTAATCTAGCTACCTAAAATTCTTGAGTAAGTATTTCTAATGCATGCCTGGAGGGATTTATTCCTTTGCAATGCAAGAGTCTAAAGTATGGGTTATAAGAGTAATGGCAGACATATATTTATTTAATTAAAATATTTACTTATAACTAAGGGCAAACATTTATTTGAGAGTGATTTATGAAGATAATGCAGAGTCAGAGTGACATATAGAATAATAAAATTAAGTAAAGAAACACGTGGTATGCTTTAGAAAGGCGATATGGAATGGCAGTATATCGAAACTGCAATGCCGTGAATGAGTTTATAAGAATGTCGGGATGGTCTCTGCCATCGGCCTGACGAAGTAAGGTGTCACATAAGCATAACCAGGGACAAGCGGTTCGTGTTGCAGTTTTGTTGGCTGGCTGCATGACATTGTCAAGTCCTAAGGGAGCACCCATTATGCCCGCTTGTGTAGGACGACTGGGGTTAATTTCAACCCTGAAGAATCCGGAAATTTCACGGCAGAATGGGTCATCACATCTCTAAAACATGGCGCATGTATACTGTATAAATGATTATGATGAGATTTAAAATAGATTTCTAACTAGGCCCTACATTATCAACATTTACTAAAGAACGTTGGCGACTCTCAAAGAAATGTAATTTGATGGAATTATTCATTAAGATTTAATATATACAAAACAATCTAAACTGGGAGTTATTACAACTAATATGCCTCCCGTTTGTGAAGTTGTAGACCCCTGCATCACAATAAATGAAGCATTGAATGCGTGTCAATTTATATGAAAGTTAAGTTAGTTATGAAAGCAAATATTAATGAAAATTTGATACACATTCACTGTTCCAAGCGATCATAGATTTAAACTTTGAAAATTGAGACAGTTATGAGCAGGCAATAATTAAATAATAACTATAGATAAAATGTAGATTTGAGAAATACGCACCCAAGAAAGATAGAGTGAGGTAAGCTAGATTATTAGAGAAATTTACACATTAAATTAATTATTCAATTTTAGTTATACAAATGATAGTTTTTACATTTTATAATTTAGATAAGTATTATGAAGAAGAGCTATAGCATATTATTAGAGTACTCTAGAGTTTGAATACAGACAGGTACCTGTTTTATAAGAAGTTTTCCGAGTCCATTGGTTAAGTAGCAAATAGTTCATGAGTGGCCATTCTTTCTTGTATTTAGACGTTTCATTTTACTTTCACAGCAGCAGCAGCTTTCTCACTTATTTCAGGCAGCAAATCTTCATGGTTAATTTATGACAGGCAATGGAAAGTTCAGCATCCGACAGGCCATCTCCCGATGGAGAATAATCTAGGTGCTTTACTCTGTCATACCTTGGCAGGAACAAATTTATTTTATATTTTGGAGACTCTCAGTGATTGAGAGCAAAGCTAAAGTTTTAGTGAATGTCTCCAGCAAGTCTAAGATGACCTCTTTTTTTATCTTGATCTTTCACATTTTTGTTAAGATATTTTAGGTTCTACTTAATCTGCCCTGAGGATAATCAACACATTTTGTTGGTTTTGAATTAAAGAAAGCTGCTGTTCTATTGTTTACATTTTACATTTACTAATTATACTTTGGGGAATTTTTCTTTAATTAATCTAATATCTATCACTGACCGATGCTTTTTAATTTCAAAGACAAAAAGGGAACATAAGATTATTTTAACTTTTAATTAAATAGTACATCAGATTTTTTTAGAATTATTATTAAACGAAATTTAAACAAAGCAATAAATATGAACTTTATAATGCAAAATAAATGATTAAAATTATACAAAATTATATAACTAAAAGAAATCTAAATTATATTATTTTATCCCTATTTATTGCGTTTAATTTGAGATCGAAATGTGTGCGTGTTTATGCTGAATTCTACATATATTTATACATTTTTAATATTGTTACACACACAATTCGATATCAAAAAGTTTAAATTTGGGCGGGATAGACCGGTCAGTGAGAGACGACAGAAAAAGGTGAAACTTAAGATTCGAATACGAATCTTACTGTTTCAATGGTAAGTTAATTATGGGTTCCTGTACATACACTGTTTCTATTTTGACCTCTAAGGAGTAGTGGTCAGAAAAGGCCACTGGCCATAAATGAACCTCAATTACTGGAAATAAGGAGGGTGACATGTACACCAGATCTAGGTGCGTTTGTGTATTGTTTTATTTAATGAAAAAAAGGTTTTTGTATGAAATTTAAAATTATTGTCATCTTTTTTCTCATCTCCTTTCCATTTTACATTATTTCATAGCAATTGGCATACAGATTCAAGATATTTAGCAAAGTTATCATAAGATTTATAATAAAAATTTGCAAATCCACCAAAATGATCTTAGTTACTTGTAGTTTATGAATAATAAAAATTCCTGAACCATGATTTTATTTGGGTCTGCCCTAATTTCATCCTAATTTTATTGGGGCTAACATATATTTTTCATCAATGCAAATAGCGTTTTTTATGTTTATATTTTTACAAAAAATATTGAAGAACAACTCTATTTTTACAATGATCAGTACAACTATAAAGTTTTCCACATATAAGATAATGATATTCATGACAAAAGTTAAAAATATCTGATCCAGGCATTTCAACAGATCTTACTTACTGTTGATTAATCTAATCCAGGAATCTCAAAGGTTTATATTCATTGTTGATTAAACTGAATGGTATCATTTTGAAAATATAAATATACTCATTATACAGAAAGTCTATGTATTACTTATCTTCAGGATGGAATAAAATCTGCTGATAGCTGGGCAGTAATTCAAAAATTGTAAAACTTTTTATTTTAAAATTTAATCAGAAATTCTTATATTGGTATAGATGTAGTAGCCTTATCGAAATAATAAGATCTAGATTATAAATTATTATATGATAAATCTTTTTTTATAATATTCCACTCTATCATTTGTTCTAGGTATTTTTTTACTTGAGTTTTTTAAATAAAATTGGAATAGAAAGGCATGTAATTTTATCTGAAAAAGTATTTAATTTATTTACCTATTTCTATAGATATAACTCTTAATTTCCTCTGGTTGAAGGAATTATGAGAAGAAAAATTAATTTAAATATTTCTTACTAGTTTCTTTTTAAACATGGAAAAGAGGTTGAAATATAAAAAAAGTATTACTTGAACAGATAGTAAAAGATTAAAAACTATTCTATTTTAGATGAAAGAGTTTTTGAAAATGCTCATAATATTTCAATATGACAGAAAAAGTAATTCTTGCCCAATATCCATTCAAGGTGAAATATAGACACAGATCAGTATTTTGGTATTATTCCTACTATGACAAATGACTCTGGTGACATATTACTCTAACTCTATGATACATTTAAAATAATTCCCCGAAGGAATATGCAGACAAACTTAATTGATAATATTTATCTACAGAGATTATGGAGGCATTATTTTAAACATATCCCAAACTTAGAATAAGACATCACTAGAAGAATTCAGTTATATCATGTGTAATTTGAAAGTTCAAATCTAAAAAAAGTAATGGAGACATATATTCATTATGGAAAAAAAAATTATTATGATACTAAATAAAACAGATACTTATGAGTTGTACCTTTTTAGTACAACACTATATGTCAAACTATCATTTCATTTCCCAGCATACTATGGTGCTTTGCACTATCATATTCCACATGTAAAAAACAAAAAAACATATACTTTTCAATGATGGAAAGATATATTCATTATGGAAAAAAGGAAGAAATATGAAAAAGAACCTGGAAACATTTTTTAAATGGCAAGTTGTCATAAACTTTTAGATTTTTCTTATTTTTTAATCTAAAAAATAAAAAACAAAGTGGTGAACTGTAAGATAAAGTTGTACACCAATCTAAAAATGGTGAACTGTAAGTTTAACCTTATATTTTAATTATCTTTTCACAAAAAACCCCACAAATATAACAACTTTTAGGCACTATTTTGCTTATTATATAGTTTAGCAAAACAACAACAACAACACAACAACACAAATATAATAACTTTTATCACTGTATTTTTAAATAAAATAAAATATTACTCCAAATAGTGTGATACATTTGCTGCAAGTTTAACATTATATTTTTAATATTTTTTTAAAAACAAAACAAAGTTTTACCAAAAACAAAAACAAAACACAAATATGTAAAGTAATTGTATTTTTAGATATAAGACTATTACTTAGAAATGATGCAAAAGATAAATTATATTGTGGGAAGAGGGAAAGTCATTATGGAGGAGACTTCTAAAATAAAATGGAAAGGGTCAATTTATTTGACATGGATTAGTCCTATCAGAATTCTTGGTTGCCATGACATCATAAATGAAAACTTTGAATAAATAATATCAGATGAAAATATGTCACCAGAATAATACATTATAGAAGGAATAGTACTAAAGTACCTTCTGATTATAGTAAATAATACAAAAATGAATTTTCTCATAAAACAGATCAATAAATACATATTTTAAAAAAATTCAATACACCATTACAAACCTAAAGCCTTTGTTTGAATCCAGAATATAGTCATATGAACAGTTTAACAGCAAATAATAACAAAGATTATTGTATTAAAAATCTGTTGTAACATGGACAATTTGTTAATAACTGCTTGTAGATAGTTGGAATGATTAATCATAAGCAACATATAGTGATACACATTCCTAAAAAACCTTTAATAAAACAAGAATTATTCAGTAGAACTAATAATGGAGTCTATTAGTAATGTAAAACACCAAATATGTTAAAACATTTAATTTAAAAGATAATATTAAAAATGACAAATAATTTAATGTGGCATTTATGACTTTAGTTAAAATACTTATTTAATCAGCCAAAATCTAAAAGACTGTATAAATAAAATTACATAATTTTTAAAACAGAATTGAATCAATTAATTCTTGAAAAATTTTAAGTATTTTCCAATGGCAATTTTATTTATAATCAGGTCTTTTCTCAAATTTTTACTATGTATATATTTTAACAACTACTCCTACATTTTATTTTATATAATAAATTATATATTGGCCTATAGTCTGCCTATAGGCTTGTATTAATTTAAAAATAGAAATAAGTAAATAAAAAAACCATTTTTTTCAAATAATTTACTTTTATATATATACAACAATTGCATTTTTGTTAAAAAAATCAAATTATTATTTCATTACAAAAATCTTAACATTTTTTCCACTTACACAGTAATCATCACCATTTCAAAAAGATGGACAAACTAATTCAAACAATATTTTAAATAAAATACTGAAACATTTAACTAATTAACATAAATTTGAATACACCCCCTCATCACTATCAACTGCACACAGCTATGAGTATGAAGCCGTGGAACTTTGAAAGCGCTAAGCTTTAAATAAATTATTAATAAATATAACTTCTTTAACAAGCGTTAAAAGCGCATAATTATTGATATTTTATACATATATATATATTTTAAAAAAAGATTTTACATACACATATAGGTTATTATTCTTTAAGAATAATTGTAATAAAGAATATTGCTATCGATAGTGTGGATTTTAAATAATTGTTTTAACATTATCATAATAGAAATAATTCAGGTATTCCTGACATTTCTTTAGCTAAAAATGATTTACCTGGAGAAACTGTGCCCTGTGAAGGCCATTTTTTATAGTATCATTATTGGTATATATTTTTTAAGGTTTTACTTAACAGTAACTTATTCTTTATTTGTGTTTATCATTATTTTTAAAATTTAATTTAAATTTATTGATTAATTAAATTTTTTGTAAAGGTATTATTACTACCTTACAAGTTTGATATTATTGATTAAAACTGCAATGAAACATTAAAGTAAATAAAATGTTTTATATTACAATATTTATATAAAAATGCACCAATATAATGATTAATGGTAATATAGTTTTGGTAACATAAATAAACAGTGTATATTTCTAATGTAAAAATGTCAGTACTGATTTAGAGTGAACTCATGGCCATTTTGAATTCTAAGGACTGCTCAAAACTACTGCTGACATATCCAAGCAATAAATGACATTAAATAATCAATGTGTGTTTACAATATGATAATTTGTTCCAAAATCACAATTTACATCAATAATTAAAAAAATAAAGCACAAATTTCATAAGAACCTCACATGACGAAGTATAGATCTGATATCAATGTCAGAAGATCAAATGTGAACAATGCTATTTTTTGTAATCTCCATTTTTTTTCTAACTACATATAACAAAGGAAGCATGCAAAATTATAATTTCTTTCTGGTAAAAAAAACTTCAATTTGTTATAAACTTAATATATTTTATTTCAACATGTGGTTATAGACCTACATTTTAATAAAATTCATATTTTAGTAGTTATAAACCTTTAATATTTTGAAATTATTAGCTTGGTTTGATCAATTTTATACTATTTCAACATGTGGTTATAGGCATATAAGGTAATAAAATTTATATTTTAGAAGTTATAAGGTTATAGTATTTTGAAATTATAAACTTACTTTTATCAATTTTATGTTATTTCAATATGTGGATATAGGAATATATTATAATAAAATTCATATTTTAGAAGTTATAAACCTTACTATTTTGAAATTAAGAGCTTAGTTAGGTCGCACTTCTGCATTTTTTGAATGGTACTTAGTATTGACAAAACCATCATTCACCCTCCCTGCATTCTTCAACACTTCATGCCATCATTATTGTAATAAATTTTGTATTTTAGAAGTTGTAAGCTATTAGTATTTAGATTGCACTCACCACCATTTTGAATTCAAAGGACCACCCCAAAACCCTGCTTATACATGTAAACAATTCTGTGTGGATTATTTGATGTCATTTATTGCTTGGATGTGTCAGCAGTGATTTGGTGGTACTTAAAATTCAAAATGGTGGTGAGCACAGTCTAAATCAGCACAAAAATATCTTTATGATATCATTTAAATAATATCCTTTTAATTGACTCCTATATTTAATTTATAAAAATATTTTATGATTTAAATTCACAAATTTTATTTACAAATAATTTTAATCTGTTTTCAATTTGAATAAATTTTATTTTGTTTAAAAATGTAGTTATAAAATTACATTTACTTATTTTTCCACATTTTTGATATCATGAAAACTAATATTTAATAGTAATGATCAGAATAGTTTTTTTCTCAGTTTCTTTTTTTTGATTTTAATAAAAATATTACTTTCAATACAAATAAATAGTGTTTAACTAATTTAGTTTTATATATATTTTAAATCTATTCAGAAATAATTATTGAAAAATGAGAATTAAGAGAAATCATTCTTTTATATTTATACATGTATTATCAAGTACCAACAGTGCAATTATTTTTGTGGTTTTTAATGAAATTAAAGCTTTGACAATATACGGTGATGTTAAATCACATTTCTAAAAATATTTTTTCATATCATTTAAAAATATGTATCACATAGAAGATTGGTTTAAACACCAGCATAGTTATCCTCTCAAATGCTTTATTTTGAATGCATTCATAGACTTTGTTTTTTTTTTTCCCTTTAGCTTTATTTTTTAATGAAAAAGTACATTCTCCATTTTAAATATACATTTTTAACAAATTTTGTTAAAACATACATTCAAAAACAAAAATTAATCTTAAAAATAAAATATCAACTTTGCAAATAAAAAAAAAGTAAATGATTCATTTTAATTGTGTAGTTATAAAACGTATTTAACAAAAAATGTATTACTCACTAATTTGAATATTAATAACAAATTTTATTAAAGAATGAGCTAAAATATTGAAAATATTTTTATCACTAATTATAAAATAATAGCAAAAAATAATTAAAATGTTATTGCTAATAGGCATTTTCTATTAGAAAGTAGGTGTTTTCTTACTAATTTTCTTCTACAAAAACAAATATACTCAAATAAAAGTTAAATACAAATATATTTATTGAGAAACAAATATTTAAGAATTTTTAAAAAATAACAATAAAAGAAAACAAATTAGGTTTAAACTTATTTTTTGTTCTTATAAGTTCAACAAAAATTTGTACCAAGAACGTCCAACATTATATATATATATTTTAAGTGTCATAGCATCGGCCAGGATGCAAACCCGCAACCCAGGCAACTGCCTGCAAGTGCAAGGCAGTCGCGCTGACTTCTCGACCACCAATGAAAGACAATTATATATTTTTTCTATAAAGAATATGTATTTTTTTCTTTTGTCTTTTTTTTGACCTCTAGATACTTTAGTTAGAAATAAAAATCGTAATCTACTAACATCTAAAGCCTTTTTATTTTCTATTGTTAAGTTAAACATAATAAATTCAAGTCTTTGTTACCATGTATTGTGATTGCAGTATGAATGAAACTCTTTCATGAACAAATAAGATATAAAGCATTGAATTAAAATTGTTAATAGATTAAACTAGAACTAAAATAATATCAATTAAGTGACCAGTTAATTTAATATAAATAGAAATGTTGATTGTAGTCAGTAGCATTTTTCTAATTTAAATCTTTATCTATTTATATTATTTAAGTAATTCATCATACTAAAGTGACATATCATAAAGCCATAATTACACATTGGGAGAAAAAAAGAGTAATTGTTTCACATTTGCTAAATAAAGCCAAAATTACTGACAGGATAATTAATTTCTACAGCAGATAGAATTGTATCTCTTAAATTATGACCATCCTTCAATGAAATGGATAAATATATCAAAATAGTAAAACTATGAAATATATTTCTGCAATAAGAAAAAAATGGAACTATTATTAAAAAGAGAGGTGACATCATGAAATGTGTAGAACAGTTCAATTAATAATTATATAGCAATAAAGAACAAGGAAAAATATCTCCTCCATATTTTCTGAATAGCCCAGGATTTTAAATGAAAAAGTGAGACATGCAATTAAATTTATGAAGAAGGGAAAAGCTAAAGATAATGATGGAATTATATCTTAAAAAAATCAGGTGAAGAAATTAATTTTTTTTTGGCAAAGTTACATACCAAATGTCTAAATGATAAAGATTCACTACATGATTGGAATAATGCAGTATTAATATTAATATTTAAAAAAATGATAAAGAAAATATTAGAAATTACAGATCTATCAGTCTTATCAGTTTATAAAAAATTTTTAGCATGATAATTACAATTCATCTATAGAGAATTTTAGGTTTCAACAAATCAAAAGAACAAGCTGGATTTAAGTGTTTTCAATACAGTGTATCACATCAAAGTATTGAGAGAAATTCTAAAAAAATCCAATAAATATGAGTTGCCATTATGCTTTGGATTTTAAGATTATAAAAATACATTTGATTCTATAAACATTTCACCAATGATTAAAGCATTGTATCATCAAAGTATAGACCCAAGATATTGCTATATTCTGAAGAATATTTATAAAAGTGCAACAGCAACATTTAGATTACATAATGATACTAGGAAGATTAACATTGAAAATGATGCATGACAGGGTTAGTCCATATCTCTAAAACTTTTTAAAGTAGTGCTGCAAGAAGTATTTTGAATGGAAGGCTAAAGAAATAAAAGTAAATGAAGATTATTTAAGTCATCTACATTTTGCAGATGATGATGTAGTTGCTTTTGCAAATAATACTTCAGAGCTTCAGGAAATATTCAAGAGTTATCAGATGAAAGTAGGAAAGTAGGACTAAAGGTAAACATTAAAAAAACCAAAGTAATGTTCAATGGATTTTCTCAAAAGATGAAAATAAAGATTGATAATGATAAGTTAGAAAAAATTAATAAATACAAATACCATTGTCAAAGTATTACTGCAAATGAAAAAATAATGGATAAAATTGATCATAGAATTAAGCTTGGTCAGAGTGTTTTTGGTAGAAATAACTTAATATTAAAAGGAAATATGCCTATGTGTTTAAAAAAGGAAGGTTTTTAATAAATGAGTTTTACAGTTCTTACTTATAAATCTGAGACTTCAACACTTAACAAAAGAGCAAAACAGAGACCAGATTACTCAAAGAAGTATGGAGAGATGTATATTAAAAGTAACAAGAAGAAATCAAAACTGAAATATTTGGGTAACAAAAAATAAATAGGTGTTACTAATATAATTAAAAGAATTAAGTAACTGAAGTGGAGTGGGGCTGAAGAAGATATGATAATAGATGAAAAGTTGAAATTTTTAGCTGGAGTCTAAGACATTGTAAAAGACCTAGAAAGAGATTAGATGTGGGATGGATGGATGAAATAATGATGTGTGCTGGGATGATGTGGAGAATAGAAGATAGAGATTGGAGAAGCTGGATTTAATTTAAAGAGATCTTCATCCTACAATGGAATGATAATTGTTGAAAATGATAATGATCATGAATAGGTTAGAATACATTTTTTTTGGACTGCTATTTTTTCCCAACCATGTAACATCATAATGCTTAAGAAAGAAAATGTCATTTTTTGCTAAATCACGAGTTTGAAAAGTATAACTTATTTACAATATATTATCTTTCTCAAGGTATTGATTATTGAAGAAGTTAGACAATCCAAGTATAAATGTTGAAGACACCAGTAATAAAAAAAACTAATGTATAAAAATATTAAAAAATTGACTTGAAAAGTATATTCTATATTTAAAAACTTTTTAAAATTCCTTTAAACTGCATGAACTATAAATAAAACTGTGGATGAGATTATCAAATTGTATAAAATATAAAATGCATATTTTAAAAAACCTTAATTTTTAAATATTTTAAGTTTGAATATTTTTTTGTATTTGTTTAATATTCAAAATTATTTTCTGACTTAAAATCTAATGTTTATCATCCTCTGGTGGTGAAATATGCCGATTTAATCTTTGAATTAGTGTGTGGTGCATACACATAGCCAGTGTGTTATTTTAAATTTAAATAAATAACATATTTTGTAGCTATTGCCCTGTTAAACAATCATAGAGTAAAGTGACCAAATATATATAGGTATTTATCAGTAAGATTCATTTTTATTATTATATAAGTATTTGTTTAATTACATTTTGATTTATGTTATGAATTCAGAATATAGCACACACTTATTTCACTCTGGTCATGTCATAAGGAAAATTTAATAGTATATTTAGCTATCACTATTTCTCTTAGTAATTGCAAGACAGAGCTATATATATATGTCTTTTAGTTATTAATAATAATATATATAGTAATTGCAAGACAGAGCTATATATATATGTCTTTTAGTTATTAATAATAATATATTTATTTACTTTATTCTGTTATACACTATATTTATTACATTGTTAATTTCTATCTTTTCTATAATATTAAACTTTTACTGAATTAAAACCCTACATCCTCTACATCAGATATAATCTTTATTCTCTATAATAAATTCTATGTTGTTAACTATCATGTGCTGAAAAACACTTTTTATGCATAATTATTAATATTATATATAGAGCTCGCAAAATAAGCTCTTAAGTCATGTGACATCTCACTTGATTTTTTTTATCGATTATTAATATATATTTATTTTATATAGCTGTTTATTTTTTATAATTTATATGAAAAAACCCAACATAATGGACTTCCTGTATCTCCAATTTTGATCATATATATTTTTTATATCTGGTACATCTTAATATAAAAAAAAATGTTTTGGATTACCAGGCTCTATGAGTTCCAATGGTGTTGAAAGAGCATCAAGTAGTAAAAAAAATAGCTCTTGTAAAAACAATGTTGACATCCATGTATGAATTAATTCTGTGTTTCTTAAAAAAATAATAATCTGGAATTCATCATATATTTCTTTATTATAACGTTTTCTGTATTTCTAGGCCTCTATAAACATTATAAATGCACAAGTTGATCAAGTTATGTAAAAAAAAAAAAAATGTTCATTTATTTTATTTTAAAAAAAAAGAACGTTTCATTATTATTCTAAAAACATAACTATCTTTCCTGATCAGCTTGGCCTAGAATTATTACTGAGTACAATTGTGAGCTGAATCAGTTTTTTAATTTCTACATGAGGGCGCCAGAGTCATTAGACCCACTGAGTCTGCATCAAACATATTGTAACTCGTAAAGTAATAATTATAGGATCTGGGTTAAAATTCCCATTAAGTAGAAGATATTCCCCTTTGACTTAATTGAGAAAAATAAATCTATTTAGCAAAGGTAATTTGTATACTAATTTGAATTTAAATAACTAACTATAAAACTTAAATATAATAACATTAAATTTATACACATACAATGAAAGTTAAATTAATAATAATTTATTCTAGCCCGTCAAACACTTAATATTTATGATTAAGACAAAATTATAATATTGGAAAGTATTGTGCATATGAATTTAATAATTTGATTCAAATATTGAAGTAATAACTAGTTGGTGTCTTATTTTTCCATGGTAACAGTTTCATTCACTCCATTCGCAAATCTTTAGATCAAAAAATTATGGGATAACATTTCATTCAAATCTCTATTCATAAAGCTTTATGTAAAAGTTATGGCCATTAACTTACCAGTAAGTTGATATTTAAGTAGGTCATTGATCCTCCAACGTCCAGTTCAGTCAGTGGGTAGTCCGCAGTAGTTGTTTTTTTTTAGTTTTACTTCTTTCAAATCTCCGATCAAATTTAGGTAGAGCCAGACAATGATCTAGGTGACTTTTCTGGAGAGAAAATGTCGGCAAACAATAGAGTTCTACTCACTCATGGCGAGCGATTTCAGTTCGTATCTAAGTGGACACATTTTATTAATATTTTTTTATGTATAAAAAAAAATACGACGCACTTCAAATTGCTCAACACTCTCTGGAACAACAAGACAAAAGACACCTTTCAAACCTGTCAGCTCCTTTTATATCTCCAGATTCTTTTTTGAAGTTCTGCGCATATTCCTTTTTATCTTTTTTTCTATTTTATACACTTCTACATTATTTCTCATTTTTTTATTACAAAGTCTCTTTTCTCGTTATGAATTTCTGCCATTTTTAATTACTATCAGAAAGTTGTTTCTGATGGCAATCTTTTACCTTTGAAATTTCCTTTCACTATTTGAATCAATTATTCAGTATGCACTTTCCAACATTGAATTTATTTTAGTTAACTTATATTAAAAAAAGAAAAATTAAACTTTCACTGTACGTTTTTCTTAAAACATTATATTACAAAAAAAAAAAATTAAAGATCGAGTTACGATACACACAATATTAAATAGTAATTTGTACCATATATATAAATAAATGGTACAATACCACCGGGCAGGGGAACGAGAATAAAAATAGAGGTTTGAACTAATTTTATTCTTAATAAGTCTTTATGGAGTACTTCTAACCCACGTCCTAGTCTTCTACAGTTTCAGTGACCTAGCGTTATAGGTACCCCTTTCTCCTTCACCATTCTCTAAAGTGAAAGCATTTGGACCATCCCGTTGGCTGATTTGGTAAGGTCCCTTGTACAAATTTTGGAACTTTTTAAAAATATGCTTCCCAGTTTGGCTCACAGGGTTTGTTTTGACCCATACTGTATCCTCTGTTTTAAACTTATCAGTCAGGCCTCCTTTCCACCGGGTCTGGAGTTTGGAACAGTGTTCCAATTTTTTTCTTGCTTCTTCATGATCTCTCCCTTTATCAATGTTTTCTGGACTAGTGGGTAATGTGGATTTATACAATTGAGGTATTGCTTGTCAGAATTGAAGTCTTACAGGTGCAAATCCAGTAGATTCATTATGAGTCCAATTTATGAAATTTAACACCCTTGGGAGTTGTTTCACCCATCCTCTATGGTTGGACGCAGTATATACCCTGAAGAGGCATCCTAACTTTCTCATCACCCACTCACGAGGGTTTGATTGTGGATTTTGTATGGATGATAGTATGTGTTTTACCTCTATCCTCTCTATCCACTGTTGCCAATCATAAGATGTGAAAGGCGTACCGTGGTCTGACAAAATAGCTTTTGGTTTGCTCAAGGGCTCGTATAGCATTTCTAGTATTGGCCTGGGTCACCGGATATGCCGACACCCATTTTGAAAAAAGGTCATATACTACTAGTAGATATTTCATTTTCCCAAAAGCTGGTAATGGTCCATAGAAATCAATAGCCACCAGTTCATTGGGTTCTTTAGGGATGATAGGATTCAATGGACCTTGATATGACTTGTTTGCTGGTTTTGTCTTCTGACACATTTCGCATGAGCTTACTATCCTGGTGACCTGTGCTCTCATATTCGGCCAATGGAACCATGTCCTCAATAAGCCTTCCACTTTATTTATACCATAGTGCCCATACAAATTATGGGTATACTCAATAAGTCCTGTAAACTTTCTGGTATAATCATTTTCCACTGATCCCTTTGTGGGTCAGTGATATACCACAGTATCCCTTCTTTCAGGTGGTATCTTTCACCAGCATTAGTGTCTGCTGTTTCTCCCACTTCATCTTTGTCTTCTAGTTGCTCGATAATTTTCTTGTAGGTAGGGCTTTGCCATTGTACCTTTCCTAAGTGTCTCAATTCTTTTTCTACTACAGTGTCTGTTTCTAATTCTACACTTTCCAAACAGATATCTTCCATCTGCAGATGGTCCTGGGTATCAGGAACAATATTCCAGCTCAATGTGTCTGCCACCACATTTTCAGTGTCCTTACAATACTGAATGGAATAACTGAACTCCTGGAGAAAAAGGCTCCATTGGATTAGCCTACTATTTGTTAAATAACTGTGGTTTAAGAATTCCAGGCTCTTATGATCTGTCCTAACAATAGTTTCCAATCCTATCAAGAATTGGTGGAACTTCTGAAATGCCCACACCACAGCCAAGGCCTCTTTCTCTGTTACACAGTAATTAATCTCTGCACCTCTCAATGGTCTGCTGACAAAATAAATTATGCCCAAGGTACTATCCTCTTGAGCTTACATAAGAGCTGCACCTAACCCATACCCACTACTGTCTACCTGAACAATAAATGGTTTCCTTAGGTCAGGGTGAACCAACATCACTTGGCTAAGGAATTTCTCTTTAATAACCCTAAAATTGGTCTCGTGCTCTTCCGTCCATTTCCATGACGTTCCCTTATGTAATATAAATATAGATTATATACTTAAACTAGATGTAATTAAAGAGATTTGAACCCAGATTTTCAAGCTTTTTTCAATCAACTACTCCATTTTATCCAACTGAAATACATGACCACATACATGGAAGAAAGATAAATGATTTCCAATATATATATATATATATTCCAATATATATATATAGAGTGTATATATATATATATTCATATATATATATATATATATATATATATATATATATTATGCTGAATCAGCACTCATCAGTTGGCCTGGTTCATCATCTCCCACACATACATATATAATTAGTATTCAGTTTATATTAAGATAGCAAATTTTCAAATGGTAATGGATGGGCTTCATCTCCATTCATCAACTCTTTAGTCATCCATATCATTGAAAATCTGATGATGGCATGTTCAAAACCCTTGTTTGCCACTTTTGTTGTCATACCTCTGTTGACTGTAAGTCATTCTGACTTTTCACATGTAGGACCTTTAAGGCTATGTAAATACAGAGAAGAGAGATTGGCAGAATACACTGATTATGTATATATATGGGGAATGATAATTTGGACCAACTGATGAGTGCTGGATCAACACAAAATATGTATATTGGGATCATTTGTCTTTTTTACATGTATGTAATCCTGTGTGTTGTTTACATAAAAATGGAGTGGATGACTGAAGAGTTTAAAAATATGGATTCAAATCCCTTCTAATTACATTTATCTTAAGTATATATACTATTCTTGTATTGAAATATTGCAGATTCAGCATGTACTCTGCCCATTCCTCTTCTTAAATGATCTTAAAGATCCTACACATGAGAAATTAGAATGACTTATGGTCAACAAGGTTATTACAATCAAATTGATAAACAAGAATTTGAACACGCCATCACCAGACTTTCAATGATATGGATAGCTGAAGAATTGGAGAGTGGAGATAGTTGAAGCCTCATTAAAGTTTAAAGATTTGCTATCTTAATATAAACCAAGCACTGATGTTGCATGTGTGCGTGGAAGATGATGATCTGAACCAACTAATGAGTGTTGGTTCAGCATAAAATATGTATGTTGGAGATATATTTATCTTTTTTATATGTATGTGGTCAGGTGTATCAGTTGTATAAGATGGAGTGGATGATTGAAGAGAGTTTAAAAGTCTGGGTTCAAATTCCCTCTAATTATATATATATATATAAATCTAATACTTCCAAAATCTGAATTTAATTTCATAAAAGTGAGAAAATATGGATTTCATCCAACCACCTACCTGCCTTGAGTTCAACAATTATTCTGTTATATACATTGTATTCTTAGTGTGTGACTATATATGTATAAGGATCCATTTCATTCTAATTTTATACTTTCACGTAAATGGTATGTTAACATGTGAGCAAACATATAGTTAAAATATTCTCATGGCACCAGACCTTATTCATTTACATTATATAGCTATTATAATTAAATATATATATGTAATTTTTATGGTTCTGTAATTGATGTCACAAGTTTTAAGATGAAATGTAGTATAAAAAAGATCAAAAAAATGTTCTTTTAAAATTAATTTTCGAAAATTTAATAATAATTTTATTATGATTTTTATTTATGTTAATAATCTGAATAAAATTCGTCCCACACGCAATATATGATTTTTTTTAATGTGTAAACTCTTAAATATAACATTATTACAAAAAGCATGTTAGAATTAATTTCTTTAATTAAACAATTCTTAATTTAAAACCTCCAGCCAGATCTCTGTTAATGAATCTTTTTTTATAATATTAAAAAATGATAATAGTAATTTTAAACTGAATTAGTAATAAAAAAAACCGATCATATGTGTTGCAATTTGTATACATATATATAACAAGTGCATACACAAATAATAATTTAATAAATATTAATCAATTCAGATTAATCGGAAACTTTTTGTCTAAGTAAAATAACCAGATATTCATATTTGCCCACCTCTATTGGTAGCTAACTAAGAAATTTTGGGCTGTCTACCTAATAAAAAAAATCTTACGTTTGTTGTAATTTGAATTAGTCTTGAACACTCTTAGTGGCAAATTAATGAAAAGAAATTTAAATATAATATTTTATAATGAACAAAGAAACTCTCACTAGAATCACAAGTTACCAGATTGAAATTGTTATAATTTGATCATATCATAATCAGATCTAATATATTAACAAAATAAAATGCTTGGGAAGATTGATGGCGAAGAATAAGAGATAATAACAAGAAGAAATGGATTTCATCATCATGATAATAAATGATAGATCATGCTAGAGAAATAATATTTGTATTAACTATATCAACTTAATGCTATCTAATAACAATAATAAGAAGAACAGATTGTGCAGTTGAGAAGCCTGTGATATCTTCTCATCCTTCTCTTATCAACTTAGTAGGTAACATAGTTATTCAGCCTTTTCTTCATCACTATATTTTTTTACAAATCTATAAGATCATTTTTTTAATTGCATCCATATATCATTGATCTTACCTTTGCTTACTTCCCTTCATCATTCTCCTAAAAACAGTATATTATTTAGTATGCTTCATCAAGTAATTGATCATATTGTTTCTTCTATGAGTGAGGACATCCAAACTAGTTTTATCTTCTCCAATCAGACTCATTTGTCTTTTTCATATCCATGGAGTGTACATGTCTCTGATCAATATAAACCCACACTTGAGATATAGCTGTTAATAAAACGTTTTTTAATGTAAAAAGTTGCTTCTACAATTTTAATGTTTATAGGTCTTCTATTTCTTTCATATGATGTTGTTAAGCTTCCCAAGTGTTTAAAAGCTTCTCCAGCTATTCATAATGTCTTCATCTGCTTGTCGTCTCTAGAATATTTCATTACTATTGTATTTCACTATAAATATTTTTCTTTCAGTAGATTATCATGTTCATTTAACATCAATTGTAGATCATATCTATTCTCTGCTATTAAAGTTTTATCATCTGAAATTATTTATGTTCAAAGTTTCCTTTATATTAGCACTAATTTCTCCCATATATTCTTAAATGGATATATTGAAAAGCAAAAGTAATAGTCCAAAAAAGTATAAGCCACAATCTTGTTTTGTATCTTTTTTATTTTAACCACATCAATTTCCCTTCCAAGAATGACAGTTTAATTCATTGTACAGACCTATATTAATCTTCTGAATCTAAAATTTATCTTCACATTTTCTAATGTACTGAACATCATGAGGAAGTGCCTCTTGTATATCAATGAAAACTATTACTATTTTTCTATTTATTCTTAAAAAATTTTCAATCAATATGGTCATCTAAACAAATTTTCTTCAATTCTATTTTGAATTTACCTTAAGCAATTATATTCAAAATCTTTAAAATATGCAAAAGCAAGACTCAAAATTCTGTATTCTTCACATTATTTGACTTCAATATTTGGGAGTATCAATATGCTCTTCTCAAAATTTGAAGACACTTATCCAATCATATCGCATTTAGAAATTTTCTAAGTGACCATGTTCGCATTCTCTCCCTAGAAGTTTAATATCTTATCTGAGGCATGTAAAAGAATAAAACAATTCTTTTATTATTTAGTAATATTTACTATCAATATTTAAAATAATTTTGTAACACATTTTTATGATTTCATTACTAATAAATTCTTTTTTTTTAAGTGTCATAGCATCGGCCCGGACGCGAACCCGCAACCCGGGCAACTGCCTGCAAGTGCAAGGCAGTCGCGCTGACCTCTCGACCACCAATGCAAGACTGCTAATAAATTCTTTTTAAATGGTTTTAGCATTGAGTATCTATTTGTTTTTATAATGATATATGTTTTTCTTAGTTTTAATATATAATTAAAAGATTGCCTAAATATTTTTAAAAATCAACTGCAATATGCATCTCAGAATTACTTCTCCCCTCCTAATAAAAAAAATCATTTCTTCGCCCTTCCCTACCAATGATTTAATTATCCTAAATTATTTCATTCTTTGCATCAGCGATTAGTTCTGTTATAATGTAAATTAAAGCTTTAAAATAAAATTATTAGTTTGGCATCCTTGCACATACAGGCCCAAGAAATGTCTCATGTCTGATAACAATACTAATCTTAAATACGAAATTAAATAATTAATTGTTTTAAAAATCTACGGAGTTTTAATAAAGGCCATCTACATTGCTAATTAGTACAGAAGGAATATTTTAGTTCACAAATAGTCGATCGCTAGTAATAAATTACATTTCATTTATTATAAATTTAAAACAATAGCAATCGGTATTACAATTTTCTAAAAGAGAAAAAAATATTTTTAAAATCTTGATTACTACCAAAATCTCATTTTATATATCCTTGAATTGTTTGTTCATAACTTTATTCATATTTCCATTTTCATTAAAAGGGGTCTGTATTGTTTGTTTCTCTGACATTATAAAACTTTTTTCATTTAATTATAAATTATTTAGAATGCTGTGTCTAAAATAAATAAATCTGCAGTTTTCAATTTTTCTAAATACGATATTTTAATCCACTTAATTACATATTATTTAGAATAATAATAGAACTTGGACATTTTTTTCGTGTTTTGTACAGTGTGTGTTAGTGCTAAAGTGTTAGAATAAATTTTAAGTTACGTTACTCGAATGGAACTGTTATGGTCAAACTGTTACTGTTAATGGACCATTTAATACCTGAATGTCTCATGACTTCATTTAAGAAACTGATTTATTAATTTTGTGTTTTATTTTTCTATACATATTTAGAGAAGTAGTTGCCTTTATTTATTACAAATTGATTTATAAATGCCAAAATTTCTGCACTCACAACTTTAACTCAAGCTACTTCAGATAAATATATTAATCATTATTACTAATCATTTATTAGGCTAGAGATTGTCATATCATTTGAATGGATTATGTCTTGTACTTATTATATATTACAGTATGTGTAATTTATAATTCCAATGTTTATAAGGATAGATTCACATTTTTTCTCATGTGTCATAGCATCGGCCGGGAAGCGAACCCGCTAACCCGGGACAACTGCTTGTAAAGCAGCTGTGCTGATCTCTCGGCCACCAATGCTTGACAAATATTAAGCATAGGTTTTTAATTATTTTTGGGATTTGGCTATGCAAATACAAATGAAATTGACAATATGAATTATTAACAAATAATTGCATTTATTTTTATTTTTTTTAGAATTTTAAAAGAAGTTTTTATTTACTTTCAAAAAGAAGATTTTCTGTTATAACTTACAATTAGTACACACCCACACACGCACACACACACCTACATCTGCAATAGAATATTAAGAATGAGTTTATTTAAAATATAATATTTAGAAGTTCATAGTGCCATCATTTTTTATTAATCACTATTCACAACATATAATCATTTAATTAACTTCCTAGAACAGACAAATGTAGAATCTGTTATGATGGTTCTATGAAATATTATAAACATGCAAATATGGACAAAAATGCTTGGACATTTCAACATATGGAAATGCTATTAAGGCGTGGGTTTATTTAGCTATAAGTAGTCTTCACAAAGTAGAATCATAGAATATTCATTTTAATACTCATAAATTTCTAATACATCATAAATACATAATGACATATCAAAAATAGCAGCTATTTAATATGTAATAATATTTAGAGATTGAAGTTATCGCCTAATGATATCTTTTATATTAATCAACTATCTTACCATATGTCATCATCCGACCACTAATAGCAGATGAAAATGAAACCAATACTGACTGTTCTCTTAAGTCCTTATAATCATAACAAATAACAATTATACCTGCGAGCTTTAATTTATTACTTATTAGAGATGTTATTAAGGTTTAAATCTAATTAGTCTTAAGTAATACTCATAAACAATAATCTTAAAGTATTCATTATTGGATATGAAATAAATATTATTCTTAATATTTGATTGTATGCTTACAATGAATTAATTGTTCATAAGAATTCTATATCTTATAAAAACTATTTGAGGCTAAATAGAGTCAGAATTTAGTATCAACTCTGTTAAGTAATGTTGAAATTACCAGGATCATACATGCATCTTTAATTTAGAGAGTAATCAGAATATTCATTTTCATCTGCTATATGCAATTGGTTGATAATGTATTGTAAGATAATTTATTAATTTAATAAAAAAGGTGATACTAGGAAATAACATCAGCTTTTAGATAATATTATACATATATAATATCATCTCAATTCATTATAGAAACCCTTTAATATGGCTATGGTTTATTTAAAGTTTGCAGCTTCTGACTAATATTCTAAAAGATATACCACAGTCAACCCAATTATTACAGGTCTATTTCAAATTCTAACTTATATGGTAACAAAAAGAAGGGAATAGGAAGGTTGTTTCAAAACATCACAACTACTAGATATTAATTTTTATTTGGTTATAAAACAATATAATAAATTTTATCTGCTAAATCTTTATATAAAAAATAAAACAAATTGTATAGTAAGTAGGTTAAAATAATTAAATATTAAATTTAAGTCTAATAATAATTCAAATATTCCTTTCACATATAAAGCATGGATATTCTATATTTGATAATAAGTATGTACTATGTAAAAATAATTATCAGGGCACAAATAAAAGAGATATAACTACACAAAATAAATAAATACATAAAGTTTGTTAATATATATTATATAAAAATAGTTTAAATTATTAGTAACTGATTTCAATAATAATGATTTTTAAAAATAGTTTTTAAACATATTGCCTGGTAATCAAACTAGATTTTAAATAAAATGAATGGATTATATATTTTTTCCCAAATTAAAATTGCACACAGCAATAAGTTCGTTTCAGAGACTCTTATAAATAGTGCCTAACCACTAATTTAAAAGAGAGCCACCTAGATTACTGTAAAATCTTGACTCAACAATAATAGTATGTAATTATATCCCAGACATAATTAATTATTAGATTTTTTCTCACTTGTTGAGTTCATTTAACTATTATCATTAGACTATATCAAGACCTTTATTTTAGATCTATAATTACTAAATTTTTACTCATGCATCTATGAGGGCACATTATCCATTAAAACCATCCTCTGTGCTTAATTTCCAAAAATAAATTATATTCTATTTTAAATATGCAAATTTTTATAAACGTAAACTGATAGATCTTAGTTACTAAGTTTAAACATTAATTCTCAATTTATTTTCATCTTTTTGAAAATAATACTTAAATCATTCCATCTATTCAAACATTTGGAAAATGAGAATCTCTAAATTTTCTATTTTTTAATGAATAATACACATTAACATTACAAATAAGGCAAAACTGTCCATACAGTAGTGCCACCCTGTGCCAACCAGAGTAATCAGTGGATGCCAGAAGGCTTGTGCATAAAATCCCTATCTAGTGCATACTCATCCAATATCCTCAGATTAGTTTCTGGCTTGTGGCCTTCGTCAGTGAGGAGCCTTGGATCTGAGAGCACTGCACCTAGATCTTAGGAGTAGGCACTAGATAGGGATTTTATGCACAAGCCTTCTGGCATTCATTGATTGCTCTGGTTGGCACAGAGTGGCACTACTGTATGGAGAGTTTTGCCTTGTTTAATAACAATTATGTGCTAGTATAAGAGATAGTGATGATGTGATGTTTAGTGGTTTAACATTACAAATACTTAAACTGTATTAATTCACTTTCTATAATTAATATTTTATACATATATTTCATTACAAATTCATTTAACTTTTAATTAACTTTCACTTCTGATCAAAAAATAACTTTAAAAGCAAAAGTAAATAAATAAATGCAATATTATAAAGTCAATTTTGTTTTTAATTGCATCAAATTAGAATTTTAGCAGAAATCTTTTTTGTTTAAACTTAAAGCAAAGAGAAAATGTAGCATGCTAATCTGTGAGTTTACATTTTTTCCCTAAAATTCTGAATGATCTAAACTGTCAAGAAATTACCATTATGTAAAACACATTGACAATCTATTTTAACAACTGTCCATTTTAAAAAAAAAGTGTTCAGAAAAATAATATTTTATTGCTTTCCATTTTAACTACTGCTATTCTCTTTTAACTGAGATAGCAAACTTATCAGTTTGAGTTTTTGCAGCCTTTTTTTAAAATATAAAATCAGAATAAAAAACAGTAATAATCAAAATATTAAAAAAAACAACTTAATATATTTCTTTCATAAGTACAGGCCAATTATTTATCTAAATGGAATAATATTTATTAAGGCTGTAACCTCAAGAATGTACGCATAAAATGCGATAGTAGGGACCTCTACAGGTCTTAACCACAAGCTTACATTTTGGAAGAAAAGAGGGGAACATGTTTAGCCTTATTATAGATACTTCTTATTAAATAATCAAATTGGTTTCCCAAATCTTTTAATGCTCTACATTTTTTATAAACAATAAGATATTGTAATTGCAGATATTATTATAAAAGAGAAAAAAACATTCATAGTCTGATAAAAAATAAATATTTCAATAAGTTTCAATGTAACAGTTAATTAAATTCTTAGAGCAGATATATGTTTTATTGACACTATAAAATAATAAAAGTATAGTATTTATTTCTTTTATTGTACCTTATATATAGTTGTTTAAAATTATAAAGATATGGATTAAATAAGCACAGTATTTTATATAGAAATAATAATAAAAATAAGTTATTAATTAAAAAAAACCCAACTTTTTCTTCACATACAGATTTAAAAAAGAAATTTATATATATAGTAAGCAAACTTATAAGAGAATCATTTTCTCCAACAAAATAAAAAACAAACAAATTTTTTTTCAATGAATTTTCCAAACAACTAATAATAAAGATTTGGCACTATTTTAAAATATTTTTATGCATGACACATTCAAAACTGTTTTTATTTTTTATTTATTGCAAAATATATGCAACAAAGCTCAATTCCTTTAAAACTAAAAACTATTCTACTAAAAACTATTATTTTTTGTTTAGTTTTCATCTCATGGTTGATATAAAAATTTGTTTCAAAGCTCATCAGAATAAAGTTTTTATTTGCATTTCTTATAATTGTCCAGATATTTTTGCTTTCAGTTAATAATTTACTATATTATATTATACATTTTTATAATGGCTTAGAAACTTTATAGCATTTTTAAAATAACAGGCATTTATTGTATTTTTATTTTATTTTTGATAACCTTTAATATTACTTTTACACTGAAAATTTGATACTTATTTTAAGTTTAAAATGTATTTATGTCAGTTCTAATTAATATATACAAATAATAATATTGAAATAATCATCATATTTCTAAATACAATGTAGAAAATTTGGTATAAAGTATACAAAATTTTATAAAGATTGTTTTATGCACAATTTTCCATGTTCTATTTTTTTTATATAACTTTAATTATCTGCATGTTGTGGAAGAATTCACTGTTGTACTGCAGTTCAATTGTTTTCATTACTATCACAAAAAGGCTTTGAAGCTCATTTATGGAAATATTTGATTATAAAAATTAACCATCTAAATTTTACATCAGACTTTTATAAATGTAATTATTTAAAATTTTGTTAGCTGTGTTAAACAGTATTTTAAATAGGAGGATCAATTTCTAAAAGATCCTCATTAGATGAATCAAATTTTTACATATTGGTAATTACAAATTATAGTAAGTTAAAATCTCATATTATAACAAAATAGATTTTATTTATTGTATTTGAAAGTGTGAAATGTAAGACACACACAATTATTAAATATAATGCTTTTTATAGTTATAAATCACACACACATATTTAATTTTAGAGAAAGAAATTTTAATAAATTCTATCTTATTCAATATATTTAGAAATGGTAAAACATATATTTACTGAAAGTTGCAGATGGAACTCACAATCATTAATGTATTACTTTGAATATAATTAATAAGCATATACACAAATATATTTTAATCAGATAGAAACTTAATGTAAATCTTACCAATTGAATTAAATATAAATTACATAATTACTTACATTGAAGAAATTAGTTATACTTGATTATAATTTTGACTATTATATATAAATAATATATTTTGCGAGTTCATCCATGTATGATTTTGATTGTAAATATATTATATAATATAAATATATGATACATACTATGAAAGAGGGTGTTTAATTACGATCTTTTTGCAATTTCTGAATTTCATTATTATTATTCTTTTTATTAAAGTAAATAACACCAACAATGAAATATTCAAATAATTTTAAACCCAATTCATCATATAATTGTATAAGCCAATAATAGTGAAATAAGTTTGACTCTTTGTTAACAACATTATGAGTGACTTCATATCTAAAGAATTCATTTTTAACACTATAGTTTTAAATCTACTAATAACTTTTTATATTATAACATATACTTTAACATATAAATAAAGATCAGCTAGCAATCTCACATATGTTTATCATTGTTTTTTTTTTTTTTTTCCATATGTCATAGCATTGGCCGGGACGCGAACCCACAACCGTCTGCAATCAACTACTTGCTTGCATGGCGGCTGCGATACCTCTCGGCTAACAACGCAAGACATGTTTATCATTGTTTCTTAATATTTATCAATATTAAATTATACCAATTTAAACTAAAAATATCAAACTTCCATCACTCAATCCCAGATAAATACCTTAATAATACTAATTATCATTAGATTAAAATAATTATATTACTTTTAGCCAATATTTATATTTTAAACTTTAATTAAAGATTAATATACTACTACATGTATTGACAAGGAATAATTTATTCAGCTTCATTTCTTTTTTTCGTAGGTAATATCTTAAATATATTTATAACTTTTTATATTACCACAAATTCAGTCTATTTTAATCACATGAATAAAGTTATGTGAGGAAAATTTGGAATCTTTAAATTAAACTGTAGTATTTCACAATAATCATGTTTTGCCTTATGGTTAAAATGATTCTGGTGCTTTGCTGTTGACAGAATAATAATCAGTTATTACTATACTTTTGCTCATATTAATCATAAAAATAAAACAACATAAAAACGCAAGGCAAAATAAAAATAATATAATAAAAACAATAAAAATGTATTGAGCTTTACTAAAGAATATTAGAGGAAAGAAGATGAAACTCAACATAAATTTTACTTTCAACAAGAAATATAATGTATAAATAAAAAAAAAAAACATTATTCCTAGCTATAGATCTGTTTGTTATTGAATATTAATTATTAAATAAAAATTTATGCTGGGATTGACTTCAAAAGTTTGAATCATGTTCACAATCATTATTTTTATTTATTCCACATCTATAATTTAAAATGAACATTTATATATTTTTTTTGTCTTCTCAGCATTTGTTAAGATCACTGACATTTCAATTTACACAGGAACTTCAGTTTATAAACATTCTCTATCTTATATAATATTCTTATATGTCCATGATTCTAAATGAAGTAATGAAGAATTTTTAGTGTGGGAATACATTTATTTTACATTATTAAATTGCTGGTTCAACATAAAATGTGTATATTGGAGATCATTTATCTTTTTTCACATGTATGTGGTCATGTGTGTCAGTTGTATATGATGGAGTAGATAGCTGTAGGGAGCTTGAAAGTCTGAGTTCAAATCCCTTCTAAATTACATTAAATTGATTGCATTTTTGTCATTTGTCAGTAAGACATTTTATTGAAAGGTCAGATCAGTTATATTTAAAATGTCAATAAGCTCTTTCTCTAAAATATATGGGATATAAGAATCAGTCAAAAGTCATCTTATAGAGAATATAATTAATTGACTTTTTATTACCAAGCTTGATGCAAAAATCCCTATCATTTTTTTCTGATCTTTTTAGTGCCATTGGGATTTTAAAGTTGTAGAATAGATGCTAGGTTGATGAAAACATTTGGAAACAATTTGCATTGAACCATGTAGGTGCATGTATATTTCTATCCCTATTATCACCATTTACATGCTTGATATATTTGTTCAGTTAATTCATAATTTGTATTGATTTTACAATTATGATAAAACATTCAATGTTCCATGAATTTTTTAAGTTTCCAATCTTTAGTCTAGATGACATTCTTTCAGTTTTGACTAACTTTGGATCAACATAGTTACTGACAATTACATTATATGTTCATAACCCTCCTATTAACCTGATTGTACAATATGGAGATGATTAAATGTCTCTTGTTATAATCCTTATTAATAATGATATAAAAATAATGAATAATCATAACCAAACAATCCATCTTAGCATGTGATAATAGTATCCCCATGAAATAAAAAAATTGTAATCAAATTCTATCTTTTTTTACTGAGTTAATTTAAACAATAGATTGACAATATGATATTCATAATATACCTATTTTGAATAAACAACATTTTAAAAGTAAAAATTAGACACCTGACATTCTTGAAGGAACTATGTCCTGTCAAAATAAAAGACAATCAATTAAAAGTCTTTACTTGAATCTAGTAGTGAAAGCTTATCTGCTTATAAAATAGAATTTCTAGCATCTTATTTTTTTTGATGGCATATCCCAGATGTCATTTTAGTATTGTAAAAACCATTAAAATTTGCAAAGAATAACTTTATCAGATGTTTGTCTGTATAAGTCAGTTTGAGATTGTGTTTGAAAATTTCTGAACTATTAATTAGATATGCTCACCTTGACTGTAGCACCATTAGCTAATAAAAGAAATTGAAAATCAACACACCCAATTATTAGATAGGCCTTAGTACTAAATAGATTGAAGATATGTTTAAGGAAAACAGTCACTTTCATTATGTAAAACGTTAGTCATTGCCTGTTTAACTGAATCTTTGACAATAGCTACGACATTATCTCAAACAGCTAAATTATATTAGCAGTGATGTATTGGATCACTTCCATTAAATTTTAAATCAACAAAAATAAGAAATTGCAATGCAAACAGAAATTTAATTCTAAGTAAATATACAATAATATAAGCATTGTTTAAACTACTTACATATAAATATATTGTTTTAATGATGTACCATCTAATGAAAGGAGAATGATTTTGTGACTCATTATAGTGATCCATAATATATTATTTCTTTATATCATGCTTTTGTTTAATCTATTTACATGGAAAGTCCAATAATAATCTAATCTTTTTATTTCAGTATAAAAAATGAAGTAATAAAGCCACAAACATAAAGCGAAGATATATCTCTTATATGTATATGTAGAATTTTTCTAATTTATTCCGTATATGTAACATGTTAAATATAAAATTTTAAATAATCTCGATTTTCTCAAGATTACGATTATTAAGCAAATTTTACTATATGGCTCGTTTATACAGCAATAATTTCGATTTTACTAAAAGACTTTACAGTCTTTTTGATTTTAAATTGCAATTATGGTAGTATCTCAAACACCTGCTCCTACTATCTTTTAAGTGAAGATTTAACTTGCATAATAATTATAAAAATATCTCTAACTATATTTGTGCGCGTTTTCTATAATTAAAAATTATTTATATACTATTTAAAATATTTGTTTGTATTAGATTAAAATATTTTAATTAACTACATAAAATCGTCTTCTCTTTTTTAAAGGAATACCTATAAAATTGTTCTCGGTTGCTTATTTTTATGGTTGTAAAATCATTTATTAAATTTTATTTGGTTGAACTTAGCAAACAAATAAGTTTAAAAAGAACAATTCTCAATGTATTTTCAGTCTACATCCTTGGAAATTAAAATATTAAAATGTTTAATTCCAGACAAAGCTATCTTCCTTCGACGCCAAATAGGCAGACTTTTTACAAAACAAATTAAGAAATCCAAGGTTATATATATAGACAAATATAAAACAATTTTATATGCATAACACAATAACTACAAATACACACTGTAAAAACTGAATAAATGCATTTAAATAATTTAAACTTTTCGCTGATGTAAAATATTAAGCTTATTCTTTTGTGTCGATGTGTGCGCATATATATACGGAAGCTAATTTTTTTTTTGGAAAGCCGATTACTGGATTAAAAAAAGAAAAAAAATGCATGACGATCAAAATCGACGATTTGATCATTATCCCAATTGTTTTGTCATTGTTTTATATTTAATTCTTAATAAAATTATTAGATCATTCATGGATAATTATAAACTGATAATTGTATTGCTACAAATATTTTAATACAAAAATCTACTTTCTTTTAATCAATCTTAGAATATTTTCTATAAAAGGTTAAATCAAAAGGTCTATTGTCATGTCCATAATCTGGAGTTCAAGTCGAAAAAAGGTGAAGCTTGAAAAATATTTTTAGTCACAACTAGGCTTAACGCTTTTTTTCAAGTAGTTTAGCTGATATATAACTCAATTAGGATATTAAATGAATGTCTACATATTATTATAGAGGTAAACAGCTTGTGTAAGCATAGTAAATGGTGATAGTGTGATATTTAGATATTCTTACCTAAAAAGCAGTGATCTATAATAATTTGTATTGGTCACATGCATGTTAATAACTTGACTCTTAGGATTTAATGCATCGTCTATCAATAACCTCTCTTTTAAGTTGTCAACCCAAAGTGAAAAACATATAAATATTTTAAACCCAAGATAACTGGCTTATTACTTATTTTTCAATTTAAGCTAGTAGAGAAATACATGATGCAGCTGGAAAGATTTTTAAGACAAATTGATCATTTAATCTATTTTATATATATATATTTTGTGACGTTCTATTAATTTTTTTTTGCAGCAAATCGTTTTATTGCAAAAAAAAAAACAAAACACACACACTTTTTTAAATTGTTATTTACCCGAAGGTTAGTGATGATGGTATTTTAGTTGTATTTATATATTGGACTACTTCCACCATCTAATATAAGTATTGAATGTCTTTTAAAAAATCTAACTTTATTTAAATATTCCAAATACATTCAACTGTTAGTAATAGCACACAGGTTAGTATTCAAAAATGTACCATGTAAATAAGCATTGTCTACTACAAGAAGATTAAATGGTGATAATAGTTTACAAACCAGAACAACTTTTCCTATTGATAGTATAGTGGAACCATTAACATTCTACATAAAAACAACATACTTTCAATATAAAACAGAGTGTCTTCCAACAAAATAAAGGAATGGCTATGGGATCACCATTGTGATCCTTGATTTGTAATATTTACATGGAAGAACTTGAAATCACAACATAAAATACTCCATATCCATTTAATGTTTGGCTTCATTATGTAGATGATACCAAAAATAGCAGACAAATTAAGGAAAATCTACAATCAGTGTAACATCAGAACAGTTTTCCAAAGCCATACCATACCATACCATAAGGAATTCTAACATACTGAAAAAAACTATCTATGGAATACCATGTGAATGTGGAAAAACATATATTGGTGAGGCCAGTTATCCCATTGAAAAGCACTTGCAAGAACACAAACTGATGATTAGAAGAGAGAAAACAAATATGTCTCAGATAGCAGACCATGTATATACCAATGAATTGGAAAAATACAAAAATATTGGATAGAGAAGAAAAGGCACAAAAAAGAATATTTAAAAAACCTCATATGATAATGACAAACAACCCCATAAATCAACATAGTGTGACTATATGTAATGTATGAAATCATTAATCAACTTTTCGCTTAGAAAAAAAGTGGAGAAATCAGGAGGAAGCTCATAGATACTATAAGTATTCATATTAACTGTAGGTCAAAGTATTTTAAAAAAATAAATAAAGAAGTTTGTTGAACTTATTTAATTTTCTTTTCACTTGATCCATGGATAATGGAGATCTTGAAATACAAAGTTATCTTGATAACCATGGCAATCTAAGGCTTTAAAATAAACAAGTAAATAAGCAAATAGATTTTGGAAATAGTTAAGAGTATCATGAAAGATTACTTGAATAAAATCACCATTATTATTAAGGATTACACATTTTAATTTCTGTTATTGCAATCACCATAGCAATACCTATTACAAAATTAAATGTTTTGTTTCATATATGTTTGTTCATAAATTAGTTAAAACAAAAAATTATTATTAAAAGCATATGTAAAATATTTATATCCATTAAAATGTATTAGAATTATAATAGAAATTCTTTATTTTGGTTTAAAAATGAAAAATCATATCAAACTTGCAAAACAGGATTTCATTTTCACTGTACCCAATTCTTTTAAAATCTCCATTTCACTTACAAATTGGAGGCAAAATTTTTTTGAACAAATTGTTCATCATTGAGTTAAATTTAAATGATTTCCAATAGATGTTATGACAACAATAGCATCATCAAGAGTACTTTATAAATAGAATGGAGAGGCTGTAATTTGGGTTATTATCATTTTGTTATTGCATAGAACATATATTTTTCTCTGTCATTAAAAATGTATTAAATTTTATTGTTTAAGTGGTTAATTGATAAAACTAAGGAAGAATAAAAATTTTAACTATCTGCTCATTCAATGGGGCAGCTAGCTGATGAAATTCAAGGGGAAATGACAAAAATGTGGGAAAAAAAACCCCATCAAAATACATTATGTTGTAGGTCAGCTATATAAATATATTCCATGGTTTAAAAAATCCAGAATTGCAGTCATTTATTTGTAATGGATATTAACGCCATTATGTTTCTATGGATAACATATTTCAGATCAAGGAATTATACAAGAGATATTAACTCAACTTATGTGAGATAACAAGTGATTTAAACTTCATTTTTATAATTTTTTTAAAAAAAAGAAGAAGCTGGTATTGATTATTCACTTGATTATAATTAGATTATGTCAATGGAAAAGAAAAATTAAAGCCTGTGATGTGTATTTTTGTATCTGTCATTTAGAAAATTGGATATTTATATACTTAAAAAAACATGGAAATTAAATGCAGAAGGAATGGAATTTGAATCTGTGTTAGTTACCACACATGCTTATCTTCTCTACTTAAAGAAAAATCATCTCTACACTTTATGATTGGAAATAAAGAACCAGAAGCTACATTGGGAATCAGTGGATAGCAAGTGAAAATGGACAGACTTTCACTTATATAGTATGATTTCTTTGCATATATGCATATATATTTTTTTGTTAAAGGAAAGGGAGTATTTACATTTTACTGTAAAAAACATAGGTAAATAGTATATATGAGTATGATAGAATTCACAGTATGAAAGGGTTGGAGAGATTCATTTGGTTCTTATGATTTAGGCTCTTATGTCATCATATTAGCTAATATAGCCTGATGTTTTCAAATATTCAATTTTTTTGTATGTTCAAAATTTAACTTGAGAATATTGGATAGAAAAGGGTTTAATTATAACATTTTTTTGTTTGTTTAATTGTTTAGGGATTACACTAATGGATAAATAGAGATGAACTTTTATGTGATCACATTTTTTTTTCATTATCTATCAAATTTAAAATCTCAGGAAAATATTAAAAATCTCTCCTTCCATTTTTCTAGATCATATTATTAACTTGCAACATGTTTTTTTAGTTCCACACATATAGATTTTATTATTTTTATTGATTTTAGTCTATTGCCAAACATTGATTGACATTCTGTTATATTTTATTATTACTGATAGCAATTTTTATTATAAATCAATAAATTTAGAGTTGATTTAAAATCTGATGAATCTGTTTAATTCTTTCTTTTGAATGCTCAAGATAATTTTGGTACTTAAAATTTGATCCAAGATCAAACTCATCTTGGTAAGTGAAATAGAATTAGATATATGTATATTTTCATGCATCATTTTTTAAAAATCTAATTACATATAAAGTTTATAATTATTATTGCACTTAAATATTTGTTTACTTATTTAAATCAATATTACTAATAGAAATAATTTCATTAGCTTAGAGTTGATTATTTATTTGCTTATCTTGTCCAGTTATGAAAATCTTAATAGATTGTATTCTATCATTAGTCAGAATGACTTATCTTAATTACTTTTTAAATTTCTCTGAAGTGAAAATCATAAATTTCATTAACTAGCCTAACTGAATATTATCTTTGGCTTGGATAACCACCAATGATTGTCATATTTAGCTTAATTATTACAAAGTTCATTTTATATTCGATTGATTTGAGATTTAAGTAGATAAATAATATCAGTGATGGTAATTCAGTAAATATTCAATGGAAATTTAAGTCTATTTTATATGATATGATTGGATACTGTAAAATGTGAAATTACCTAATGGAATTTATTGATAATAAATTCCTGCAGAGTATTTCATTTTTGAATATAACTGAAGCAATAATTGCATTAACATTTTACTAAAATAGATATAAAACTGAGTAAAAGTTATTTTATTTAAATATTATAAATAATGTGTAGGTTTATAAAATGTTTTTAAAATGTAATTATAGTTATTTAGAAACTAGTTTATTTAAATAAAACAGAATGTCATTAAATATTAAAATAAATTTGAATTACTGTAAATAATATTAAATCCATAAAGTATGTTGCAATTTAGTTATTTATTGATTCGAATTGAGTTTCATTCAATTATTGATTAAATAGATATCTCAAGCATACATCATTGTTTAGGCTAAAGATATGTGATTTCACCACTTATTGCAGTTTACTTTGGAATTGTGAATAGATTTGTTGATGTCTGGAGCAATGATCTAGTTTTCTGTATTTCATTTTAAATACTATCTGGATAAATTATATTTTGATAGGGGTTATTATTAGTATTTTATGATAGTGTAGTAGATAATGTAAAGAATTATGTATAGGAAATATGGTTATTGCCTAGTGTGATTAATAACTGAGCTAGATAATTTTACACAGGTTGTATCAGAATTACTATTTGTTAAAGCATGTTTTTTGCTCTGTGATAAATAATATAAATCTTGAGGGCATTTCTTTATGACAAATGTTGATTGAGCAAATGTAGAGAAGTAGTGAGATAGAAAATCCATTATTATTGTGACAAAGTAGTTACCCAATGCTAGCTGATGATGATCATGTACAAGTGGCCATTATTAAAAAAATGCCAAATCAACTTTAGCACTGTTATAAAGTGGCATTCCACATTTAGGTTAGATCTATAGTATTATGAATGATATTTAAATTCTTAAACAACATAAAGTTTTTTGTTATTACCCCATATTATAATCAATAGTCCATTTCAAAATGGTGACTCCCGATTAAGCTACATTTTGTTCAGATTAGATTAATCATCTCCCTGGCATCATCATTTTTTATCACATTACAATACATATATAAATTTTCTACTGACTGTTGCCTTTGGCAGGTGTCTTAGTTAGTTAAAGCATTACTTTAAAAATTCAATATTCAAGGATCTAAGGATCCAGGTGCAATTCCTATGCTAGTATGGTCACTGGTCAGGCAGCAATTTTTGAAGAAGAGTGGAAAATAATACCTCTTGAAATATGCATATAGTTAGCTGTTTGCTATTACTGACATTTGAATATATTTGAAATATTTAAATAAAGTTAAAATTTTCTAAAGACATTCAATATTTACATTAGATGAAGGAAGTAGTCCAATATATAAATGCACTGCATTTCCTATAAAAGCAATCGATAATGAGAATTTTTAAAAATAAATATGAGACACTTTAATATAATTGTAATTCACCCTTTTCCCTCTATAAAAACTAGATTCAAGTTTACTATAAATATTTTTTAAAATAAATCTATTGTTTTCATTCGTTTAACATGCAATAATGTGTGTATCCTTATAATAAAACATTCAATATCACCTGAATATCTAAGGACATATTAAGACTGGTCCATCTTTAAATTTATGCACTACCTTAATGTTACATCACTAGAAAATCTAATTCTTGCTTCAGTACCATCAGTTTGTTAAAGTAACAACTGTTTGTACAACTAATTTAGTTGAAATGATTTATATCCCTGTAATGAATTGTTTTATTTTCACATGTAAATGCAGCTGCAATATATTGTATCTATATTGCATCACAGCAATGAAGTTTTGCCATTATACTTAAAAAGATACCAAGATATTGATGACTCTTAGAAACTAACTTGAAATTTATCACTAATAATAAAAACAAATAAAATTGCACATGCTGAATTGAAGGGTCGGTATTAATTTTTAGTGTAATCCATCTTACTTACTAACATCCATCCTTACATCTAACCATCCTTTTATTTATGAGTAATGCCTTTTATTACAACTATATGATAAATTGTTTGTATGTAAATAATATATATTTACAAATATATAAAACTAAATGCTATATACTTTATGCAAAATAAAACTATTATTTATAAACATATTTAAGATCTTTCTAACGCAAAAAAAAAGGAGAAATAATTTATTATTTATTTTTTCTATCATTCACAACCTGTCTAAATATCATATACAATATTATTATTTATTAAAAAAATATTACTATGGAAACTCGTTGCCGTAATGGCAGCTATTTTTTTTTTTATATTAATATTTTAACTTTTGGCTTTTATAGAAACTAATACTTTGTAAATAAACAAATATGTATATACTGATGAAGGCCATAAGCCAGAAACTAGTCTGGGAATATTGGATGAGTAGGCACTAGATGGGAATTTTATGCACAAGCCTTCTGACATCCATTGATTACTCTAGCTTGCTGCATGTGGCAATATATATAGTGAGTTTTACCTATTTTAATAATGTATATACATTAAAATATCTTTAAATATAATAACATATATTTTCACTAAATATAAGATGCTTAAATGTAAGCATGCATATAATAAAATAAAACTGTAATGATATAGTTTAATACAGTTTTTCTTGATCTCTATACAATTGTTGAGAGAATACATATATTCAATGTAGCATATTTATAATATTGTACGGAAACTGAATTATAAAATTTATAGTGCAGCATTTAAAACTAATAAATGCAATAATTCAGTAATACTATAATATATTTATATATACAAAAAATGCTCAGTAATTATAAACTAAACCATGAGGTGTCTCTAAGCAACAAGTGATAGTTTTCTCAAATGATCAGCTCTTCATGGACTTTTTAGATGCATGAAGAACTTTTTAGTAGATTGCTGGTTTGTTTAGTATGTTTTCAGATATAATGGACAATCTTGATAAAAATGCCCAATAACCTTACTTCAGTATGAGGCAGTACATTAAATACTTTTTTATGATTCAAATTACTTGTAGTGTAGTTAATATTGTTGGTAGCAAGCATGATTATATTTTTCTGGATGGCTAATCTGCTTTTTAGAATTACTCTGAGGTATTTTTAACTTTGTGAGATATACTTTAGGTTTAGACATTTGAATTTTGTGTCTTATTTTGAGGGTCTTTATTAAATGTTTTAGTTTCTACTTTTGTGATCTAGAAGTGAGAGTTGAAAATAATATATATATTTTTAAAAAAATGGAGTTAAATAAGGTTCTGATTGACTCAGAATGCATTATCATTGATCACAATTCTAGATGGTGATTCTGTCATCTAGTTAGTGACTTGGTTAACTAATAATTTAGAAGCAAGATTAATTTGCCATTAAACAGCTCTTTGTTATAATATAGTCAATATTTGAGAGGAAGAATTGTTTATTGTGAATTCAAATTTCTCTTCAAATAAATCATAAAACTGATAAGTCACTACTATGTTGTTATGGTTGATAGAGAATTAGAAGTATGACTTTAGTTTTAGCCAAACAGTTTGATTATTGTACACAGAATGTCTCCTCTATTAACCATCCACCTTAATGAGTAATAAAACTTTTGATACATATTAACAGATAGTCAGCATGAATTGAAATTTAACTTAAATTTTAAATATATTAAATAAAAAGAGTTTTCTAGATTTTATTTTTTTCTAAGTGTAGATCTATTTCTAGTTTACATGATGTCATAATTATATTTGGCAATTTATTTTGATAAAAATTGTTTTGTAGATATTTAAGATATCATATTCTGTCCACTCTAATTTATTACTCTTTTAACTTGATATCATAAATCTTAATATATAAGACAGATTTCATTAAGAGCAGATATATCAGTCTTAAATGTACCAATTCTATATCAAAAAGTAGTATTCTGATTTTAGGTCTTGAAGTTTAGTATTAGAATTTTCACATTTTATATTTAGATGAAGTTGAAATATTTCTATTATATCTATTCCTATCTTCTACATAGCTGTTATTAACAACCATTCACATTGCAATTGTTATTATTTAAATGAAAAATATGGAAGGTATTGTAATCTATTCAAGTTTTGCAACACAGACTATTTTTGACTACCTTTCTATTTTCTTTCATATTTATAGAGAAAGTATGTAGGAATTATTTATTTAAGCCAATAAACATCACATAACCACCTCCTCTTATGCTGTTGTTAAAACAGGCAAAACTCACTATATATATTGATCACTATATCTATTGATTACTCTAGCTTGCTGTGTGTTGCCTGTTTTAATTATTTATTTAGTAATCAAAATTTATTAAATAATCTAAATTTACTAAATAAGTTTACTCAAACACTCAGACATTTGTTAATTGAAATTTCTGTCCCAAATCTTGTGCAAGATATTGAGAATCTAAATCATGTAAATCCACCATCATCACTTTTTATGAATGCAGAAGAATTTGAATGCTTCACTTCTTATTATGAAGTGCATTTAATTATAGAATGGCAATTTAGGTTGCAAATACACAGCTTCCTTGTTTACATTTGGTGCAAAAAATGGCTATTAGCATAAAAGTTTATTATGATTAGTCTATTATCAATCTGAGAGACTAAAAACAGTAGTACACCTAGGTCTCATTTTATGCGGATTATTTTAATGCGATTTTGAAATTATGCGATTCATGTTTCTTCTTAATATCTTTCATATTTCACTAATTTATCAGATATCAAAAAATTTAAATTATTATTAACTTATTTTGACTTGAAATACTTTTTTTTTCTCAAAAATATAACGTTATATTAGCAGCTAACATGAATATGGCCTGAAGCTGCATTTAGAATATTAGCTTCTATGTAAATAACCTACTTATACTAATGAGTAAAAATAATAATAGATTTATATTTACATGTAAAAATATTGCAATAAATATTCAAAAATTTTAAACTTTTAAAATGTATTTTGTTAATTATAACAGAAATAAATATTTTTTTAGATTTTTAAAATAAATAATAACAAAGATTTTATTGATTTTATAAACTGAAAATAATCTCTCTAATGATAATCTTTTTGTTTTGATTATGATCTCTTTTTTTAATATAGAAACACAAAACTATTAACACAGCTCAAGACTGAAAGTGACACTAGTTGTATGTCACATGACGAATCTGATTTCGTAACAGTTCACAAACAAACGCATATTGTCAAATAGCCAAATAAATGCTAATGATTAAAATATGTATGAAAAAATGTAAAATTAAATACTGTAGTATTATTTTTTTTCAAATATTTGAAATTTTTATTAGTTATACTTTATTTCCTTATTTTTTTAATGCGAATTTTAAAGTAATTTTTCCTTCTTGCTTTGCTTTTATGCGATTTCTAAAAATTACAACCCATATCCCCATTTTTCAAGGTAAGTTAAGTCTATTTTTGTGCGTATTTTCTGAGGAATCTATCTACTGCATAAAACGAGACCTAGGTGTATATAAAAATTAATTAATACAAAAATAGAAAGAAAATATTTTTTTCAAAATCAAAGCAATACTTATATTTTAATAAATTAACATTAGCTTATAAGGAAGCAAATAATTGTTAATATTGAAAATAAAATCTAATCTTTGATGAATTAAGATCATAAGCTATAAGACAGCAGAAAGTCTTCTTGGCCGTACATGCTTCTTGAGAACTCACTTAACCATTTACACTAGAAGATTATTTCTTTATGTAACCTATTGATAGAATGAGTTCTTTCAATACTCAACTCTATTAGGCATATACATATACACACACTTTAACAAAAACTAGTCTCTCATTATTACTGGATAAATTGATTTGGTGAAAATTAGAATGTCATTACTTCACTTTTGCATAATAAAGATTATTTATGGTTGTTTTTAATTTAATACTGTATAAAAAATAAATTTTGCAAATTACAAAGTTTATAATAAACCATAATTGCTAATAGCTAACTGATTTCTAAATATAATTCACATGATAACAAACAAAGCTTAATAAAAACAGGCAAAACTTACTATATATATTGCCACACACAGCAAGCTAGAGTAATCAATGGATGCCAGAAGGCTTGTGCATAAAATCCCCATCTAGTACTTACTCATCCAAAATCCCCAGATTAGTTTCTGGCTTATGGCCTTCGTCAGTGAGGAGCCTTGGATCTGAGAGCACTGCATCTAGATCTTAGGATTACCACTTTGATCTTAGGATTACTCTAGCTTTCTGGGTGTGGCAATATATATAGTGAGTTTTTCCTGATTTAACAACAGTTATACACAAGCATAAGAGGAGGTGGCCATGTGATGTTTAAAAGCTTAATAAACGAATAGAAAATTCACTATTCATTGTCAAGGCAACCTCTATAGATAAAAGATGGATTTCAATTTTTACTCTAGTTTAAGATTTTTAAATGAATGAAGGGTTCATGATGGATTGAGATTTCTAGAAGTTGTAAATGAACTTTATTCAACAGGTAAAATAAAATCTTCAAGTAGTTTATTTTTGCCTATTGAATACTTAATTAACCTTCTTAGCAGGATAAAACCTTAATCAGTCATAGTCATGAATCTTTACTCTTATGGATCCAATGTATTGTTATTTATAGAGGTTGTCTTGACAACATTGTGGATATACTATTTATTTATTAAGCTTTGACTGTTGTCTTATGAATAGTTTAATGTAATGTTGGAATAATAAACTGAGAGCTAAAAAACTCAACCTTTCTTTATATGTACTATCATTGTTTATTAAAATATTTTATGCTGTGAAACTTAATGATTTTTTTTTAAATAATTACTTTAACGTTTATTCTTAAGATTAAAAAAAGACCTATAATTAAATTTTAAATAAGAGTAAAACAAAGCAGTTTTAAAAGAATTATTAAAGATTTTAAACTGAAAAAAATGTCTTAAGATCTTAATAAAATTATTAGAAATATTAGAGCATCATGATATAATAGAACCACATGCATCTGTCACGTGTTCATTCTAGGGTTTGAAACTCTACAGACATTTGTTCCATATTTATCCAGCGAATCATTTAACATTGGGAGGTAAGTATTTTGATCTCCCTAATTAGAAAGTCAAACAAGAAGGGATAAAAATATTCGAATATTATTACCCGATGAGTAATACCTTCTCCATCACTGGTTTCCATGCCGACCTGCTGGAAAACTTTTGTATTGAATTGGGTCATTTAAATGCTCATTTATATTTTATATTTCTTGAAAGACTAATTAATTTCAAAAGTTTAAAGCTTATTTTAACTGATGACTATCTCGACTGGTTCAAGATACAGCAATACTAAGTTTTAATTTTTTAATAAGCTATTAAAGAAGAACTTGACAGAAGATATTAATAAAGAATGATTATTTGTAACAATAATAAAAAAAATATTTATGCTGACATTTATTAATTTATTTCATGATTTTGTTTAAGTTTTAATTCGATTAAATAATTCAAGTAACTAATAATATTCTATTTAAAACAAACAACACAGAAATAATTCAAAGTCTTTTCAGAACTATTAATTATTATTCTTTAAATAATAGATGCAGCCATTAACTTTTTCTTTGCTACACTTTCTGGAGCCTGATATTAAGTTATGCAAGGCTTTGACGCATTTGTCTTTTTTCCTTGAACGTGAGCTATGTCAGTTCAGAAACTTGATATCTAATATAAAACGTTAGAACAATGCCAAACCTTGGCTTAATAGACTTTAAGCATGTTTAATTCCATTTATTTCTTGTAACAGATCAGAGGTCAAATGCACCGGTATCCAAATTTAATCATAAGAAAATTTAAACATTCTCATATATGCCTATTCATTCAGTGGTATTTTTTTATATATACAAACAAAATATATATATATTTTAATCTGTAATATCTTAAAGATATAAATAAATGTCTGTTTCAGATTAAAATTCAAATTGGTGATTAAACACAAGCATATATATATAACTCGTGTATAAGTTTATGAATTTTTATCAGATACAAATTAAGATTTAAGCCTTTTAAATTACCATAATTTATATGTAAATAATTGTCTTAAGATTTTGATTTAAGTATCTATTTTTTTTTTCCATATGTCAAAGTATCGGCCGGGAAGCAACCACGACAACTGTCTGCAAGACATTGCTTGCTAAGCAGCTGCGCTGATCTCTCGACTACCAACGCTTAACAAGTATCTATCTTTAAATGGAATTTATTATAAGATTTGCTAAGATTGTTCAAGATTAATTATATGGACTTTTTATAGGACAGCAATTAAAATAAATTATTTCTTAATACAATCTTTAATTAATAAAGGAAAAGATAAGATTAAATAATTCCATACAATCTTCTACTACATTACATTATTTTCTATAGATGAGAAAGTATTTATTTATTTGGCAGTATAATGAAAAAAATTTAAAGCATCTAAATAGCCATTACACATAGTTTTTTTTATTTGCTTAAAATTTAATTCTACAAGTCTTGAAACATTTTGAAAAAAATTAAAAGATTATCAAATGATATTAAATCTGGAAAATAAATTAACTTAGCATTTTCATATCACTGCTGTTGTAATTAGTATTACTTGCATTGTGATACAATAGGATAACATTTTTGACAAGATTCTTGAACAGCATTTGCAAATATTTTCCTTCACAATAATATAATAGGTTGCATATAATCTGGAAATTTCTATAATCCAGAAAAGGTCTATTAAATTTTAATAGTTATGAAACTTTATTGCTTTTGCAGTACAAATTCCTAATGACTTTGCCATGTGTTCTTGTCACTGTGGTTATTATTTAATTATTTATATAGTAAACAAATACGGATAGGCTGATCACCAACATGCATCAGCCAACGTCATTAATATAACAGACCTTTTACTCTGAATTTAAAATTAAGGAATATCATAGTCCTTCTTTTCAGTTGTTTGATAGTTCTTAACTGAATTATCAATTGAATTTTTTGAAAATAGAAATGGAAGTGAATGATCTTATTTTATTTTTTATACATATTTACAATCATGACAGACAAAACTAAATTGTGGATTTATGTCACAGAAGTCATCAGGGATTGTTGGCCAAAAACAGATGGTGCAAAGAAATCTCTGATTATGGACCCAAGTTATTATTTGATGACAATTGTTTATTTAGATACTTATAATTTTAGATTACTTTCAAGTGAAGGGAAATGACATAAATTAAAAAAAGAGGCACAAATTGGAAAAAGAATTGCCTAATATGAAATGGAATATCATTGAATCCTATAAAATTAGAAGGAAAGATGAAGAGGTAATTAATTTAAAAAGTGAACTTGTACTTTATTGCAAAGGTATAAACATTGGAAGTGAAAGTGGAAAGAAATTTATTATAAATAAAAATTGGATGATTATCATTGTGGAGATTGATGGTCTATTGGAAAAAATATCATAATTAATAAAATGTCATAATTAGTTATTCAACTTAATAGAAGATTTTAAATACTGATAATTCATATCTATGGCTCAACAAGTTCTTAATATGATGAAAAAGTAGAGGATTTACATATACTGTACCACCAATGAATATATGGGTTAGTAGCAATGCAAATTGTATATCACAAACTTGACTGATGAATGATCTAACCGATTGCAGCCCCAACTGAAGAACAATGAGCAAAATGTAACTTTTATATCTTAACTCTCTCATTGTTTTATTTTATGTTGACTTGAATCTGTCTTTTAATTACTTTTACATTTCTTTAATTAATTATTTTTACATTCGCCTTAATCTTAATCCATTCAGATTCATCTACAACCTTAATAAGATAGTATACATGGTTTTTTAATTAATACAATTTAATCAGTAATATTTCAAAGCTTTTACAAACAAATTTTATTTTAATTTTCCATGTTTACTCTTTTAACTATAAATAAATAAAAAGTTTTCCTTAGTCTATTTAAAAAGAAGATGACAGTTTTAAATCTTTCCCTACCCTGCTTATTTTTTTTAACAAATAGTTTTATTGTATTTTAAAAGCAAAATGATGCAATACTTTTATTTTTACAAGTTTGCATTTTAAAATCTACTTAAAAAATACTATATTTTTCTACTTTCATTTTTAATAATTTAATCATTTACTTTTAAATGAAAGATATGTAATGTGAGTTATATATTGGCATCTGGCAACATATATATATATATATGCTAGTAGTACATCAAACCCCCTCTCTTTGAAAGGCAAAATGCATCAGTTTGACTCATTTTAGTTCTGAAATGGTATTTTAAATTTATACTTCAATTTTCCCTTTTTATTTATTTATTTATTTACTATCAAATAAGTTTTAAAATTGCTACAGATTAATAAAGCACAGAGGGTGATCTTTCTTACACTACTTTTCTTTCCCGGCTGTACTCAATGTTGATTTCAACAATTATGTCATGTGTGAAGACCGCCAGTGACAACATACATCATTACAATATGTAAAGGAGTTTGAATGCAGTGTATCACAAAATACATCTAGCTTATATTTAGCTTACATGCTAAAAATAAAACTTTACTTTCTATGCTGGGATTTCTTTACCAGCCAATTGAATGAGACCATGACTTTCTCCAATGGGTCTGCATCCTAGAAGATAGAATGGGGTCACTGCAAATGGCAATATTCTCCCAATGACCATTTGGCTTATACTAAAATGAGACATTATGAAATTTTGGAAATTTTTTCTTCTCACAAAACTGATTTGTGGCATATGCTGGTATTTTTTCAGTATGCTTATTTGAGATCAGCTAGTAGAGAAATCCTAGCATAGAAGGTAAAATTTGTTTTTTAGTGCATAAACCGGATAAGCCAGACACATTCTGTGATCCACTGCATTCAAACCCCTGTACACATCATAATGATGTATGCTGTCCCTGGTGGTCATCACACATGACATAATTGTTGAAATCAACATTGAGTACAGCCTAAAAAAAAGAGATGCACTAGAAAGGTCACCCTCGGTGCTTTATCTATCTTAGCAATTCCAAAACTTATTTGGTAGAAAAATATTAAATAAATAAATAAAAATGAAATAAAATGATAAAGCTAGAAAAAATAATAATAAAATTTTTTTGTAAAAGCTTTGGAATGCAATTAGTTTATATGATTACTGATTAAATTGCATTAATTAAAAACCACCTACACTATCTTATCAGGTAGTAGATGAATCTGAATAGATTAAGATTAAGGCAAATGAAAAAATCAATTAATTAGAGAAATCTAAATTAATTCAAAGACAGATTCAAATCAAGATAAAATAAAACAATGAAAGAGTTAAGATATAAAAGTTACATTTTGGTTATTGTTCTTCAGTTGGGGCTGCAATCTGCTAGATCATTCATCATTTGGGTTTATGATATACAGTTTGCATTGCTATTAGTCTGGAGTCTGGTTTTTTTTCTAAAGAATACAAAATATTCAAAAATTGTAAACACAGTAATAAGCCAATCATTACTGCTGTGGTCAACATTCATGGAGTGGTCGCATGTCCCAAGCCCTCAGCCATCAACTATCCCATCTGAATCACTACCTGGAATCAATGCCAAGATTGTAAAGTAGAAGCTGCTGCATGCACTCATTATTTGACATAAACCTGGAAGGAAAGCCATGAAGCCATTGATGGAGGAACAAAAGGCCAACTAGTTGGAAAATAAAACAAATGAAAACCTAGGTAAAGATACTTTTAAATATATTATGATCACAGTCTAAACTCTTTATTTTAAATGAATGAACTTTAATTAATGAACTATTATAACTATAGCCTAAAAATTATTTATATTTTTCTTATGTCAAATCTTTTATTGTATAGTGTATTAAATATATGTATGCATAAATAAATATTAATGTTTGCTCTAATTATTATTTTGTCTATTTTCTCTTTCTTTCTTATCATTGCATCACCAGTAAATTAATGTAGAGTTACTTTATAAGTAAAGTAAATGTGCTGGATTCTGAGACAGAGTGTGATACAGTTATAGGATATTTCAAGTATTGGATTGGGTGCTTGTCATCTGAAGCATGCTGATTATATAATTTATGATTAGCCACGACCTGAGGTTAGTCCTCAAAATGAATAAAATGCTTTGGATGACAGGAGTTTGAATCTCACAGTTGAGATGGGCCACAGCCTGGAAATGTGATCATGTTATGCTTTGCATAGCTCAATCTGACTGTGGGTATCATTGATGTCTTTTCTGTTGATGGTATTCTTCTCTCTGCTTGAAGGGTTGGTCTGTTCTTGCATGTTTTTTAAAAAATTATTATAAAAGGGATTTAAACCCATTTAAATCTTAGCAAGAGTAAGTTTCTCTATTTAAACAAACCCAGTACAAATGCAACAAATGTGGGTTCCAAAGAGCCATAAATTGACCCAGCATAATTAAAGTTAAAAAAAGTAAGATCGTAATTAAAATTAAAAAAAAAAGTTCCAAACTAAAATTTAAATTAAATGCTAAATTGCATGATAGAAAGTTGAAATTGGTGAGCAGTGTGAGAAGAGAAATAACCAAGACAAACAAGTTATAATATTGAAAAAATAATTAATAATAGTTTAAAAAAATGTAATTAAAAAGGAGAAAGAAAAAAAAGCAGTTAGAAATGATAAATAATTTATTACTGAGGTTTTGGAGTTGGCCAAACACTTTGTTTGATTTAAAAATAAAAAATAATAATGAAAATAAAAAAATTTCCTGACAAAGGTTAGGGAGACTTAGAGTTGACATTAGTTAAATGAAAGTATAATGAGAATTTTATTATTTAAAGTAAAATAATAAAGTTTTTGAGTAAATATAAGATAATAAAATAAAAGCTTTTGTTCCTTGTATACAATCAAAATGCAGTGATAGAATAATAAATAAATCTAAAAGAATAAATAAAGCATGTAATAAATAAAATGAAATCTATAATAAAGTAAATAAAATGTTGTAAAATAATATTTCATGTGAATGTGGATTGTGTTTGGGTTGATAGTCATGGGGGAGGGTATAGATAAAGATCGGTTGAAGGAGTATAGTAAGTGTAGTTTGCCATGCTGTGTGAAAATAGTACTCGTAATGGATGAAATGGGGGATAGTCCTATAGAGTGAGGATACAGTAGATTTCTGGGTCCATCCAAATCACTCTGGGAGTAATAATCCCAAGCACTTATCTCAAATAAGCGCACTGAAAAAATACCAGCATAAGCCATAAATCAGTTTTGTGGGAAGAAAAATTCCCAAAATTTCATAATGTCTCATTTTAGCATAAGCCAAAGGGTCAGTGGGTGAATACTGACATTCCCAGTGACTTTCATTTTATCTTCTAGAATGCAGACCCATTGGAAATCCAGCATAGAAGGTAAAATTTGTTTTTAGTGCATAAGCCAAATATAAGCCAGACACATTCTGTGATCCACTGCATTCAAACCCCTGTACATATCATAATAAAATGGCAGTGTTAAAATGGGTCAAATTGACACATTTTACCTCTCAAATGGAGGGGTGTGATATACTACTAGTCAATATATATGTTACAAAATAGTGTTACATGTTTCATAATTGTTTTTTTAAAAAAATATGGTCGAGAGGTCAGCATGACTGCCTTGCACTTGCAGGCAGTTGCCTGGGTTGTGGGTTCACATCCTGGCCGATGCTATGACACTTTAAAAAAAAAAAAGATTAGTTTTAAGATTTTTAAATGAAATTTTGCAAAAGCAAAAAATTGCATCATATTTTTCTATTAGAACAAAACATCTTAACAAGAGAGAGAAGAAAACTAAAATAGAATTCGAAAAGATTTAAAAATTCTTTTTTCTTAAAAAAGTAAACTATCTTTGTTTTTATAAAGCAAAACTAAGTTAGGGGAATAAAATGTACAAAATAAATCTTAGGCAAAATTTAAAATAAAAAAGTTTAAAATTCATTCTCTCCTTTTTAAAATAGTTAAATAAAATGACTAAAAATAAACAAATGTAAAATAAAATTTGTTATAAAAGAAACTTTTGTGAAAATATCTCATCAGCTCTGGAATGCAATTAAGTTTGTAAGACTCTTGGACAACAAGATATTAGATTAATATGAGCAAAGGATTAAGACAATGAGAAATGTAAAATTAATTAAAAGGCAGATTTCAAGTTAGGATCAAAATTAAAAATAGCAATAAGAAATTAAAACAATGGAAGAGAAAAAAGTACATAAAGAGTGACTTGGTTATTGTTCTTAAGTCAGGACTGCAATCTTCTAGATCATTCATCAGTTGGATTTGTGATATACAGTTCACATTGCTATTAGTTTGGAGTTCATGATCTTTCTAAAAAATGCAGAATATTTAGAAATTGTAAATGCAGTAGTAGGCCATTCATTACTGCTGTGGTCAACAATAATGGAGATTCTGCATAAGCCATAGAAGTGTCTAACAGGGCTTTATGCCTCGAGCCCTCAGCCATCAACTATCCCACTTAAATCAGTACCGGGAATCAATGCCAAGATTGTACAGTAGAAGCTGTTGCATACCCTCTCTCATTATTTGAAATAAACCTGGAAGGAAAGCCATGAAGCCATCAATGGAGGAACAAAAGGTCAACTAGTTGGAAAATAAAACAAATGAAAACCTAGATAAAGTTACTTTTAAATATATTCTGATCATAGTCTAGACTCTTTATTTTAAATGAATGAACTATTATAACTATAGCCTAAGGTTATCTATATTTTCTTATGTCAAATCTTTTATTGTTATAGTGTGTTAAATATATGTGTGCTTAAATAAATATCAATGTTTGCTGTAATTGTTACTTTGTTTATTTTCTCTTTCTCTCTTGTCACCTGCATCACCAGTAAATTAGTGTAGTTATTTTATGAGTAAAGTACCCTGAGATAGAATGTAAGCCAGTCATGGGATATTTTAAGCTTTGGATTGTGTGCCTGTCATCTGAAGCATGCTGATTATATAACTTACAATTGGTTGGTGTCTGAGGTTGATCCTCAAAACAAATAAAATGCTTTTTATGGCAGAGGTTTGAATCTAGCAATCGGGGTGAGCCACAGTCTGCAAATGAAATATACGAAGAAAAGAAAAGTTTCAGGAAATGATAAAATTATTATTGATATTATAAAAAATCAGAAGAAACTTTTAGCAAAAATGTACTAACTTATAAATATACCAGATTATTGGAAGAATGCAATAGTAATACTAGTAGTTAAGAAAAGTGATGAAGAAGAAACTTATCAGTTTTCTATCAGTTCTACACAAAATCTTTATAACAGCAAACTTTGGATTCAACCAATAAAACAAACAAGCTGGATTTAAAAGTAGTTTTAGTGCAGTAAAACAATTGAGAGATGTTACAGAAAAGATTAGTGAATATCTGTGGCCATTATATTTTGTATATGTTGATTATGAAAAGATATTTAATTCATACGCATTTCCACAGTAATTAAAGCCATATAATTTTATATATGCTTATTCTTTCTTCATCTTCTTCTTCAGTAATATTGCTTATTCATATACAACAATATATCTTACTAAATAATCGCAGCCTTCTTACATCTTTAAGCAAATAATTTTTATTAATATAATAACAGTTTCGAGTGTTCCTCACAGACTTCTTCAGATCTCTATTGCTTTACCTTTCCCTTGCCACCATTTTATTTTACTTTATTTTATTGAATAAATCAATTATTTTATATAGCGTCAAGTTTTATAAACTGTAATAGCTAAACAGCATTAAGCTGTTGCGCATGCGCTTTGCAGATTTTAACTATAAATGACTGAATACAAACACTTCAAACACATGATAAAGTCTTTGGGAAAAGATAGAATGGCCATTCTATCTTTTCCCAAAGACTTTATCATGTGTTTGAAGTGTTTGTATTCAGTCATTTATAGTTAAAATCTGCAAAGCGCAGCCATTCTATCTTTTCCCAAAGACTTTATCATGTGTTTGAAGTGTTTGTATTCAGTCATTTATAGTTAAAATCTGCAAAGCACATGTGCAACAGCTTAATGCTGTTTAGCTATTACAGTTTATTTTATTGAGTAAATAAAATGGTGGAAAGATAAAAAAATAGATTGAGATGTGAAGAAGACTGCAAGGAACAGTCGTAACTATTTTTATATTAATAAGAATTATTTGGTTAAAGGTGTAAGAAGACTGTGATTATTTAATAAGATATACTGTTGTAATTAAAGCTTTGAATCATCAAGCTATAGTCCCAAAATATTGTTATATTCTTAAGAATGTTTATTAAAATGTATCATCAGTGATGATATTACACAATGATACTAAAAAATTTAACATTGAGAAGAATGCATGTCAGTACTGTGATTTTACAACTCTAAATTTTCAAATCTTCTTTTATAAAAAGTATTTTGTGAATTAAAATGGGAAATTAAGGAATTAAAAGAAAATTAAGATTACTTAAGATATTTAGAATTTGAAGACGATCTGATTGTTTTTGTAAATATGCTCAGGATTTCAAGAAAGGTTACAAAAATTATAAAATGAAAGTAAGAAAATAGGACTAAAGATATATACTAAAAAGACTAAATTATGTTTCAATAGAATTTCTTTAGAAGAAAATAAATATTGATAATGATTTAGAAAAAGTTAACAACTTCAAATTACTTGATCAGATTATTAATATAGATGAAAATATAATGAATGAAATCAATTATAGAATTAAATCTGGGTAGGAAGCTGTTGATTTATACAAAATATATCTATGTATTTTAAAAGTTTGATATGTGAGTTGTATCAGTTATTATTTATGGTCTCAGACTTGAACACTTAACAGAAAAGCAATACAAAGACTTTAGATCATTTAACATAATATGGGAAGATATATACAAATAAGAGATTGAAAATGAAATACATGAGTACAAGAATAAACAGATATGAATGACAGGACTGAACTGGATATATTGTTAGAAGAGTTGATTAGAAGAGATAAACAGTTGAAGTTATAAATTAAATACCAAAATATTGTAACATATTTAGATAGTGATCACATGTGCAATGAATGGATAAATAAGGAAGTTTGCTGGAACAATATGGAGAAGAGAGGATATGTATCAGGAAAACAATTAAATTTAAAAAGACATGGTGAATTAATAATAATTGGAAAAATATGATAATGACATACATATTAAAAGTAATAAATATGGTAAAGAAACAAAAACACAATTTAGCAAATATCTTAAGCTAATAAGCTTATTTGATAAAAGTAATATACTCATATTATGTCATTTAATGAGTTTTATTTTTTTTTTTTTAATAAAAAACAACAACAAATAAATAAACATTTCACTTGATAAAGTAGCTAAATAAAAACTATTTTAATAATAAGGAATTGAGAAAACAGGAATGCTGATTTAATTCTTAATCAATTGTGTTGAAGTTTGCAACCATTTTTGAAAATGGATCTCAGAGGGAAAAACAGAATAAGGAATTAATCAGTAAATTAACAGAATAGGGAATTAATCAGTAAATTTTATTTATTTTTGATTATATAAAATAAATGGACAGAATATAGTATTTAAGAAGCATATTATCATTAATGCAATACATTTAGCATATGTTTAAGATCATAGAAGTACATTAGCCCCTTTAAAAATGAGAAGTTTACAAAGAAGAATAAAAGATAAACTATATTGTTAAATTATTCTTAATTGCTAACCAGAAAAGGTTCAGAAGCCAAGGATTTCAGATTAAAGACAAAAAAGTTACAATAATATGCAGCCAGTAAAAAAAATCTAGATGTTAAACATAAGCAGTTTTGGAGTTTTCAAAAACAGTTGAAAATGAAATATTTCTTAGTTTGAGAGAGTATGTGAATTTCCATTTCATACCGAATCTTTTTAATTTAGATAATATAATGAAGGATTCTATTTTTAGCTTACATAATAAGATATATCAAAAGTTATTTGCTTAAATACCTGTTAAATATCTCAAAGTTGTTTTGGTTCCTTTACTAAATAACTTTATTTAAATTACTGCTGCACTAATTTTTATTTCGGAAGACAGTCTTTTACAGCTTTAATGATTTTTATATATAGAATGTTTTATCATATTTCATTTTTTTCAGACTTTCTATCTCTCTAATCTACCCATGCTTAAAAAATCTGGTTTTCACAATTGCAACAGTATTAATTCTCTAAAGATAAGTAGATACATCAATCTTTTCTGTCAAAATCTTAATTACTTACCATTAGTTAAATCTAGAAAATAATTTATTGCAGTCTTTCTCAACTTTTTTTTATGGTACAGACTCCATTCTGTATATTTTTATTTGATCCCCTTTAAGTGTTTAATAATATAAAATTTTGGTTAATTTTAAAATAGTCTTAAGTTAAATGTTTTAATCTTATGAGATAATGATATTATAACTCTGGAATACTAAGGCATAATTGCAAAATAAAAATCCTAAAAACCTAAAGTACATTTTTACTATGGAACAATTATTATAATTGGTTATTTTTAATGAGAGAAATAGTTTAAAAATATCAAGTGTTTTTAATGAGAATAATTTAAAAATATCAAGTTTCATACAAACAAGTAAAATAAAATAAGATTTTACCCCCCCTCCCCTTTTATTTATCAATTCTTTTCCTAATTTAAATGCAAAAGCACATAAATAAAAGTAAAAAATCTAGATTAATAATTGGGGCAGGAAGTATTTTTGGGAATAATATTTACACTCTATAAACAATATTTGCTCTTAATACACAATATACTCATATTCTGTATTTAGAGTTACAATACAAAGTAATGAATTTTATAGAAAATAAATCTCATATATATAAGCCAGTTAAAGTTTAAATTTATCTACTAGCCTAAGTTCGATATAACAATCAAAAGTGGATACATTTCTAAGTACCGGTTTCAAACATTATTAAGGGGAAAAGATTTTAGCAATAAAACATTAAAATTATATTTTTTGCTGTTTTTGGATTTATTGTTAAAATTTATAAAAGAATTTGTAAATTGATAAAATATACACTAATGTTAATAAAATAAATAAAGTTTTGTTTCTATATCATGATATGAAAATGCATTATTTCATTGACATCTACAATATCACTTGAATTTCTTATGACTTATTACTATATATTTATTGCACAATAATGTATTAGTTATACATGCAATCCAAACTTGATTGGTATTTTTTATAGAACAGAATTTTACAGAGACATATACTTGTTGATACAAAAGCATTTCTGAAATTTCAGATTTCCAGAAATTGAATGTAACCTGCTAATTCCTCAAAGAGATTTTTTAGTAGTGAAACTTTTTTTTTTTTCAGTGATAGCATATTTTTTTGTACAGGTTTGAAGAAGACTTTCTTTTTTATTATCACATTTCTACAAATTTATTGTTTTCAGCAAACAAATAATAAGTAAACAGTTTTAGAGATCTATTTTCAGTCTGTTCATGTTAAGTATAGTGACTCTTACAGTGTTGTCAATTTGAGTAAATGGGAATGACCTCTGAATTGTCACAATTTCTGCACTTTCTTTGACAGTTTTTGATATTGTAATTTTTTTCTACTTTATACAAAATTTATATTAACTTAACTTCATTGTTGTTTTTAGAGTTTATATTAAAATTAAGTTGACTATTCATAATATTATTCTGATTTCATTTTCTCAGGACTGATTTCTATAAGGAATGATTTATCTTCACAGTATCTAAAAATTTTTGAGCTTCTATTTTCCTTAATATTTTTGAAGTAAAAATGCTAATAGATTTCACTTTACATTTAAACATTATATTCAAATTTGTATATGTTTGTTGGTCTGTATAATAAAGTGATTTTTTTCTTCTTTATAACCTAAAGTTGAATACATTTTTGGTTAAGTTTGTCATAGTTAAAGAACCTACTTCATTATACAAACAAACAAACATATGCAAATTTGAATTACAAATAGAAACAAAGGGGAAAATCAATATTAAACATTATATGAAAGCCTTCTTGTAGTCTAATGATAATCACTGCAATTTCTATTTTATTTTTTAAATGCATCCGATGGGGAAAAATGCATAAAATATTCTTCTTGGTTTCTTGTCTTTGTCTAAATCAAAGTGTTTCATGAACAATATTCAAAATATTAAAAAAAAATTAAATTTGTTGATAATTTTGGTGCAAAATTTTCAATAAATGTCTAACTGTAGAAATATACGTGCTCCAACAATGATAAAATTATCAGTTAAATCTTTGGTTACTTATTTTGCTTTTTTTAATAGGAAAACCATCAAACTGCATTAACTTAGGCAGTATAGCAATAGTCACATCTTTTTGTGCTTATATATTTATTTAATCAAACCAGTATTGTTGGTCTAAAAACTTTATTTTTAGAAAGGCAGCTTGTTTTGGCAATACTTACAAAATTTTAATTACCAAGATGGCTTTTTTGATAGCTTTTTTAATATTTCCACTATTATAGTATGCTTCTGAACATGCTCCATATTATAAGATATGTACCTTGTGCAAAATGTTTTTGATGGCAATATGATACTGAAGTAAAGTATTATCTCTGATGATGATGAAATGAAATTTTCCACTTGAATTATATTAAATCTTTTGAGCCACTGATGATGCAATCTAAATATATTTTTATTCTTACTTAATTCTTTCATTTCTTCAACAGTGTTACTGTATAAAAATAGAAAAAAATTTGATCTCATCTTGAAGTAGCATGCAATTATATGCATCACAAAGATTCTGTTTAATTTCTCTATTACTATTAAACATTATGAAACCACAAATAATTAAAAAAATAATAGTTTTACAATAAAGCAACTTTAAATTTTCTGTATCAGATCTATTTTTTGTCACTAGTTATCTTTTTGTACATAATATACAATCTTAAAAATACCATAAATAGTTCACTTATATATATGATTCAACTTTCAATAAACAAACATTTTATTAACATTTACCATCATACCATAACACTCATTTTTTCATAATTTGTGAAATCTCAGAATATAACAACCTCTTTTTCCATTCTTCTACACTCATTTACACAACAATAAAAGTTTATTTTCATCATTCATATTATTTCTATCTCATTTTATTATCAAAATTATTGTTAGTTTCCAAATAAGCAAATCTTATTTTATCTATTATAATTTTCACTTGATTCAAACTTAGACTTTTAATCAACAATTGTTTTAAATGTTGTCACTATTATAGGAATCCACAACTTGTTGCTATTGTAGGTATCTACAATATCATAATGATTTAGATTGATGCTGATAATTTCCAATACATTCTTTGCATTTGTCCCCCAATGTAGTTTCTTTCTATTTTATTATTCTCCTGGCTCTATGCATTTCTTCTTTACATGCATTCAATTCAAGCTGACAACCCTTTCCCTTTTTAATAGCAGTTACAGTATTTATGTAAAGTGGACTTTAATGATTAAATCTTTTTTCTCTTTGTATTGAATACTGTGATGGTTGTGAACTTATGTCTGCTGACTTTATTAGCTCAATGACTTGCACAAAGGTTTATTAATCAGCATCCAGAAGCATATTTCTAGAGATATTACCCCATGTTATTTGGATAATTTGGATTTCCATTAAAATAGCTTAATGGCACTTATACTTTAGCCACCTGCCTTCTAAAAATGTTTTGTACATTTCATCTATTTTATATTTTTCCAGGATACCTATTATATGATATTATTTTGAAAATCTTCAATCCATAGCTGGAAGTTTTTTCATATTTTTGAAAATTATTAAAAAAGTGAATCCTATAGCCTTGGCATATCTATGCAAATAGCTATATATAATGATTTCTAAAGTTTCTTATTTTTAAAAACTGGGAACTAGTTGACCACCCATTTATATAGTTAATTGCTTTAAACTTTGCTTTTTTCCTTCTTTAAGAATATTTATGGGGTGTGTTCTTTAGCTTAAGATTTCTACTCATCTGATATGGCAGATTCTTATCTCAATGTGAACAATCTCTAGCTTCTTGAGTCAGCCTAACATCTCTTTTTGGATAACTTGAAAATTTATGTTTTTGACATGTGTTCATTTGCTTCTCTTCACATTTTTAAATAATATTGTTTGTCATTTCTTCTTTTCTAATCTCTTTATTGTTCTGTTTTTCTAATTGCATTATTTTTCAATATCTTCTTGAATTTTTTCATTAGTTTCAGTTTTTCTTCTTTGATCTTTTAGATTTAAATTTTGGCATTTTCTATTTTTCCTGTTCTTCTATCCTTTAGTCTAAGACTTTTATTGACTCTATCATTATTTTATGAGGCAATTCTTTTTAATTTTATTTCATTTTTTGACTGCTTTCTAATTCTAAGACAATTCTTCATTAATTTTGTTTATTTTATTAGATATTTTGTTTTTACTATCTTCTATTCCTATGGATATTTTGTTTTGAATTACTTTTATTTTTTTATATCTGTTCGGTTACTCGCTAATTTTTGAGACAATTATTCTTTTAATTCTTGTCTATTTTCTAGAAAAAATATTTATTCACTTCTTTTTGCTTGATGTCTATTTCTGAAATATTTCTCCTCATTTTTCTAACTATTTTCTAAAAAATAATCTTTGTTTTTGATTGCTGTTTATATTTGGGATACTTCCTTTTATTTTGATTTTTTTTTCATTTCTTTAGACATTTTGCAAAAAAAATTTTTTTTTACTTTTTCTGTATGACTGTCATTTATTTATAGGTAAATTTTATTTTACTTTGATTGTTTAAAATTTCATTAGACATTTTATTTATATCTTTTTTTCAAATTTTTCAAAATATTTGATTAAACACTTTCATTTTCCTCAAGTGACATTGCTTCTATTCTTACTTATTCTCTTCTAGTAATTGTTTTTGATTTTCTATTCATATTTATTTCAATTGTTATATTAATATTATTATTTGCAGTACTTTCTTTATGCATTTTCATATTTTTAATAACTTGAATTTTAGTTTCAAGTTGATTATCATAAATATTTTTTAACCATTTACACATTAATTTCTCTTTTTCTTATTTTTGTTTCTCGTTATTTTTCTATCTTTATTTAATTGTGCTCTGCAGTCCTCTTTTCAACATTAGATGATTATTGCTTTATTTTTATTCTTATTTTTTGCTGGATATCTTTCTCTATTTTATTTAGACTATATTAGTCAGACTCTTTTATTAAACCTCCTTATAATTATTTTAATTAACATTCTTATAATTAACATTCCTTATGGCTATTGCCTACCCATCATTTCATTGATCTTTATACATAATTCTTTCTTTCATTTATATGTAAATATATGCAATCACTTCCTTTATTATAACATTAAATATAATCTAAAATTGGTAAAATTTATGCTTTGGGATATATATAACTGAGACACAAAACTGTTTTGATTAAATCACCCTAAGTCATTTATCTGACTCATACTTTTAAGGAGCCAAATATCCAAAAATGAATGTGTTAATATATTTTTTTTTATATGTTTGCCACATGTTGACTACCAATCATAATAGGAGAAGAATGAATGATAATAAAAGTGAGAATAAGAAATGTATATATAAACTCATGTTAGTTCTTAAATATATTAGGATGAAGTGATTAGCTTAATAATAATAAATGTGTGGTACATGTATCGGTAAGCCAAATCTAACAGACAGTAATGTCAATGTTCTCAACTTTTAAAATATCATATAACCATAAAATAATGATAATGATCAGACCAAGTATAATTTTATATGAAAATTGCAGATAATTTCTGGAGTAAGATTACATTTTCAGAATTATCATCTACCTAAAATCTAAATTTTGTTAGGCAGAAAAAGGTTTATCTGGTAAAGATAGCTTTCTCTTTAGATAAGTAAAAGTAAACACCAGATACTATGGGTGTCCTGACTTATGATTAAAGCCTTCTATAAGAAAATACACTTCGCTTTCTCTTTGTTATTGCTTCTAATTACAATTGAATATAAAACATTGATGTATATAATATTGATTATGCATATATAACTATCTTTAATTGATTAAGCATATATAAAGTAATGGGGAAGGAAGAAAATAGACATTTTTACTAAAAGTAATTATTTTATTTTATCAAATTAACATTAACATGATTTCATCATAAGGAAAAAAAGAATATTAAAAAATAAGCAAAAACAAAAACAAAACACAACAAAAAACAACAACAAAACAAATGGCTTAAATCTATTATAGAATACTCATTAATTTATTTCAAAACATTTATTTTATTTTAATTCATTAATGAATGTGTATTATTTTATAGCCAATATAAGCTAAAAGTAAAACATTATTTTGCAAGGAAGTGAATCCAGAAGAAAGAAAGACTATAAAAATGTATTATTTTTTTCACACAAGTTGCACTTACTATAACAAAGCCAATACTTAAAAATATATTTTTGAAGTAGGAGAAAAAATGATATAAATAATAACTTTGTTAATTATAATAAAAATTATAAATCTAGATCTTTTAAAAAATGAATATAGTGTCACATAGAAGAATTAATCTAAGCTTAATAATATGTATAGTTTAAAAGTTTTATTAGCTATTTCAAGTATAATAATAAAATTGAATACTTTACGAAATGATCATTAAAATTTATCTATAATAACTTTGTGAATTTTGAAATTACCAGTAATAAAATTTTTAAATTTGTGACAAAAATGATATTAAGAGTTAATATTTTTATTTAAACATATACCCTATACTAAATAAAATTTAATATAAGACATATAATATTTTATGTATGTAAAAATGGTTTGGTTAACATTTGTTTTTAAATCAAATATACTTTAAAACAATTTAAAAATAATTAATATAGCTTTGGTTTATTATCTCAAATATATATGTGTTTATATATATTTATTATTTTCTATTTTAAATTTAACACCATTATTTTAAAAACATTAATATGTAAATTTTATATATTAAAAAAGATTATTTAAAATATAATTCTAAATAAATAAAAGAAAAATGCTTTATTTTAATAAATATAATTTTTGTTTTAAATTTATAAAACTGTATAATTTTTAATTTTTTTAAACTTAATATTATCAATTGTAAATAATTATGTAAATTAAAATATTTTAATTGTAAAAGGTATTGCGATATTTAGAAAACATTATAGTATCCAAATGTGTGATTGTACAAATTTTAAACAATGGGAATCTGCCTTAAGGACAAATCAGACAAGGGTATGAACTTTAGTGCATTACTATGGAGCTAATGATTGCTCTGATTTAAACATGACATTAAAAAGAAAATCTATAAATATGACTGACCTTTTTACATATAGACTTTATTTATTCATTCATTTATCTATTGTTACACATTTTATGTTTATGCTTTTATTTTAAAATTACGTGGAAGAAGCAATTTAAAAAATGGACTAAAGAAATTAAAAACAGCTACCTAAAAAGACAATAGCCTTCTGAATTGGCTTAACATTCTAAAATCTTGGAATATTGTTTTAGAATAAGAAAACATTAAATTTTGGGAATGAAGAATCTAACAAATTAATTTCTTTCAAATTTCATAAAATAAATTCTGATGAACTATATTATTTGTAATTTAAAAATGAAAGGAGAAAAACAAAACACTTAAAAGATAAATAACTTATTTACTCAAATTAGTGCTAATGAACTTTCTTTGAAAACATTACATCATTGCCAATTCTTCAAAATCACTAAAGGCATTGAATTGAAAACTAAAGAATTTTGTTTTAATCTACTATATATATTTTTGCAATTATTTTGTTATTTTTTTAAAAAAAGAATATAGTTATCAATAAATTATTATTGATTATATATATGATTTATAGCATTTTAAAAAGAAAATGATATCAAAAAACATGTATCTTTATGAAGTAGAGTCATATTCATAGCTTAGTATATAAACATTGTTTAATTGTGTGAATGTTTACTCTTAAAGTAAAGTTATCATAAGTGTATAATTAATGTTTAGGATTATTTATTAAGAAAATAGTATGTTTTTATTTATTTTTGAAATTTTTCCCCATCTTATGTGGCTGTAAATTTTTCTAAAAAATTTAGTATTTGATTATTGTTAGAGATAGGAGAGGAAAGCATCCATAATTTTATATTTACATACGAATGCATTCTAGTTTAAAACCATTATAGTTGTAATGATAATATATTAAAAGAACTTAATGCTATAAAATATTTGTTAAAAATTATATGATAAAAGAATAATATAGTGAATAAGAGTAGTTACTAAAGTTAATAAAATGTCCATGTTTACAGAAGACAGATATAATTAAAGACCAATGTTTTTAGGTTATTAAAGATTAAAGAAAACATAGTAAATAATATAATTGCAACTAATTTTATAGAATCAATTTTTTTTTTGCGTATTTTAGAAACAATCTTCTTTAATGTTTTCCTGAAGGTTTGTGATGATAGTGTTCTAGTTGTATTTTTATATTGGACTATTTCCATCATTTAATAATATATATATATATTGAACGTCTTTAGAAAAATGTGCTATTTAACAGTTGAATGTAATTGGAATATTTAAATAAAGTTAAATTTTTTTAAAGACATTCAATGCATATATTATTAGATAAAGAAAATAGTCCAATATAAAAATACAATCTTCTTTAATGATGCTAATATTGTTCAACAACATACATTTTTGAACTACCTATGTAGAGATAGGATATAAAGATACACATAATTTTTAGATTTTTGTTTTCATATTTAAAATAGTCCAAGATAACATCCTACTGTTGTTGTTTTTGTCATTTTTATTGTTATTATTAATATTATTCAAAATGCCTTTTATTGTCTCAAAAGAATACAATGTTAGTGGTTTCATAGTAAATTCACTGCTATAAGTTGATTACAAATTTTAACATTTACATTGTCATTTTTGTTCTTTCTGGATTTACATGAGCTTAATTCATAGTTCTTGTCTACATATAATATCTGGATTGTCCATTCTGCCTAGGTCAAACAGTCCAAATGTTATAACACAATTTTCATTTTATTTTATGTCTCAAATTAGCAACAAGGTCAATTTAGCAACAATTTTCCCCTTCTGCTATAAGTGATTGATTTGCTAATGGGTTCAAATGATAAATTATATCACGACCCATTTGAGATATCGATATTATCATCATCATCATCATCATTATTATGTAAATAAAATCTAGTTTATTTTTTTTATTAAAATTAACTTGATATTTGTATTTAAGCCAATAAACATCACATGACTACCTCCTTTTATGCTTGTGTATAACTGTTGTTAAAACAGGCAAAACTCACTATATATATATTGGCACACACAGCAAGCTAGAGTAATCAATGGATGCCAGAAGGCTTGTGCATAAAATTCCTTCTAGTGAATACTCATCCAATATCCCCAGACTAGTTTCTGGCTTATGGCCTTCGTCAGTGAGGAGCCTTGGCATCCATTTATTACTCTAGCTTGCTGTGTGTGGCAAAATATATATAATGAGTTTTGCCTGTTTTAATATTTGTATTTGTTTATTTAAATCATCACATTTTATTTATTTTTTATTGTCACATCATATTGCAAGTTTTTTCTTTGAAAACTGCTACTTATCTTTGCCTTTTATGTTTGGTCTAAATAAATATATTCTTATCTGATATCATTTTTAAATGATTTATTATTAATTTAGGTTTTGAAATCAAACTATCTTGTTTAAATATTATTTAGTTATATTCATCTACAAAAACAAAAGTAATAAAACTTTAAATGGGTAATAAAAAATAATAACTGCAATAGTACAGAAATAAAACAAAAAAATAAACAACAACAAAAAAAATTATACGTTAGCCATTAGACCAAGAATTGGGCCTCATGAGATATTATTCATAATACATCAGATCACAAAATTTTATAATATGTAAAATTTTATCTTTGTTTCTTGTTCACTAATAATTTACTCTTCTTACACACTATACACAGCATAATGTATATAATTTTATTTTAGAATTTATTTTAATAAACTACGTTCTTGACGTTTCTGAAATGCATATCAGTTTATAGTGTTAATATAAAAATGAACAATGTTATCCAAAATTTTAAGTTGAATGTAGATCAAAAATTATATTTATCTATAACATATAGACTGATATGTAAATTGAAAGTATTAATTTTATTTGTTATAAGTAACTTGAAATAAATAAATTGGTTTTAATTTATAAAAAATAGGAAGCACTTTAAATTATTCTTAATCCTTATATCGAACATGTTATACAGAGCTGGGTTCAGCTCATGAACTTTTTGTTTCCAATTCTTTCAAAAGATTAATCTTTTTGTAGAATTATCAACTTGAAATAAGAATTAAATTTGTTTTTTTTATTTTATTACTTTTATTTTCTTCTGATTTTATTTATATTTAAATAAGAGAAATAAAGACCACAAATATATTTTTTAAAACAAGTCTCAATTTACTACATACTTTTTAATATTTAAATACAAGTATAGTATATACAGATAAGCAAGATGTAATAATAGGGGATTTGAACCCAGACTTTCAAGTTCTCTTTAATCATTCATCCCATTTTGTAAACCAATACACAAACAATACACATAAAAGGATAAATGATTTCCAATATAAAGTATTTTATATTGAACCAGAACTCATCACTAGATTCAGATCATTATCTTCCACATATAATATAATCAGTGCTCACTTTGTATTAAGATAGAAAATCTTCAAACTTTAATAGACAGGCTTTAATCCTCTCCACTCTTCAACTTTTCTGTCATCCATATCATTGAAAATCTGATGATTTCTTATTCAAAGCCCTTCTGTGCCAATTTTGTTGTCACACACATGTTATTCATAAGACACTCTTACTTCTTACATATAGGACCTTAAAACCATTTAAATACACAAAAGAGAGATGAGCAGAATTCAGTCTGAATCTGATTCAGACCAATTGATGAGTGCTGGTTCAGTACAAAATAGGTATATTGGATATCGTTTATCTGTTTCACATGTATCAGTTATATAAGATGGAGTGCATGAATGAAGAAAGCTTGAAAGTCTGGGTTTACAAACTTTTAATAAATATGTCTAAATATAATGCATTTAATTACATCAAACATCAAACTGTTTATTTTTCTGAATATGATATAAATACTAACTGAATGGTTTCAGGATACAGTAGATAGAACTATTATAAAATATATACTGAGTTTAATTATCTTTGACTTTCAGTTTATTGGTAATAATTTTTTTTCCATCTTTATATTAACCATAGCATCTTTTCTCCTCAGTTTTTATTTAAATCTTTCTTTTATTAATGCCAGAACAATTAACACATTAAGTGAAGTTTTGTATCAATCAGGATTTTCTTTTGGGCTTCTTCATATAACTTGATCATTTCCATTTGCATATTCCAATAACATGCTATCAATCATGTATATTTTTTGTTTTTAGCTCTCTAGATTGAGATATTTGCATTGGGCTTTTGTTAATATATTTATTTATTAGCTAGCTTATTATATTATCAACAACATCATCATAATCACCAACACACTTTTTGTATTAATAACTTGTTCTTTTTATCAAATACTTTACAAGATATGCCCTTTTTGTTATTTTTTTTGTTATTACTGCATAGTCAATTTATTTAAGCTCTTATGTTATGTATTTTAAAGCCACCTGGTAAAATTTTTATAGTTTAAGGTCAAAAGAAAATAAATGACAAATCCATTGATTATTCTATGCTAAGATAGTCAGATATTATGTCAATTTTGTAATACAAGTTGATATTGAATCATAAATCATAACTTATTACAGGTAAGAATAAACGTTCTTCCTTTTTTACTATCTATCAATAAAATGATGCTGAAGTAGTGCTACAAAAAATAAAAAAACACTTTCATTTGTTTAATTTTATTTGTATAAAATTAAAGAAAGGAAATATAATAATGATATTTAATAAAACAGGCACTTATTATTATTTATTAAGAAATAATGTTTTTTTTTTTTTTTTGGGGGGGGGGATTTAGCAATTGACAAAAGAAGAATCAAACCACTGTTATATATCATTAATGTAATAAGAAAGTGTTGTACAATTAAAGCTAGATATTTTTATAATATGTAGAATTACTTAATAAAAAATCTACCTATTAGGATAATAATCCTCAATTCTTAGTCAAATCAGCAAGCAACTATATGATCTAAACAAAACCAACATTAAATTTAAATGGACAATGAATTATGAAAAGTGATTAAAATTAAGGAAAAGTGCTCTAATGGAACCGATACAATTAATATTTCCAAATTTTCCAAAGTCATTTTATTAATTTATTTTCTTCACCGTTAATCATTTTAGTTATTATAATATGTGTCAGAGTTAACAACAACAACAGCAAAAAAGATAATATAATACTTTTTGGAAAAATTCTTAATGAAATGGCACTAAAGTATTGCATCATTGAAATTTAATTATTGGTTATTAAAAACTTTTAAAAATCGAAATTACTGAAGTTTATTACACAAATAATTCACATATTCTGAGAATTGAATACATCATGTAAATAAAAACAATTGTAAAATAAAAAGTAAAATAGGAATATTAAGTTTTCATAGCTAAAAAAAAGTCTTATGTAAGGAATTGATTTGTAATAAATTTATAATTAAAAAAACCCCAAAAACTTAAAGCTTTCACCTGGAGAGAAGAAACCTTTGAACAGAAGAAATGTTATTAAAACAACTATTATTTTATTTAGAAAGAATTGAGATAGTGTAAAATTTTAAAGAGAAAATAACAGTTATAAAAGCAGTATTTTCAATTTTAGCATATACAGTATATGTGTAAGTAGTAGTAAAATCTTTTCTACGCATTAAAAAGGCAAACATAATTTTCTGCAAGGGAATTTTGATTTATTCCTTTTTAGTATTCCTATTTTTAATAAAGAAGATAATAATAGCATTAAACAATAAGGATTGCCAATTCCTCAACAAGCTGTGTGATAAATGCTTAGCCAGAGCCAGCACTTAAAATATCTCTGTCAGGACCCCCCCCCCAAACCCCTGACCATGGTTTCATGCTTTGCCACTCCTCAGAGAGGTGCCAGGGTAGGTTCAGACACTAGCACCTCTCTGAGGAGTGCCAAAGCATGAAACCATGGTCAGGGATTGGGGGGGGGGTTCCTGACAAAGATATTTTAAGTGCTGGCTCTGGCTAAGCATTTATCACAAAGCTTGTTGAGGAATTGGCAATCCTCATTGTTTATATAACTTACAACCTTAAGAGAATAGGGCCATGTGATCTATGACTCTTATTTTGACTATTAGTAATAGCATTAGTTTAAACATGATTTTTGAGAATAAGTTTTAAAAACTTAAATTGTCAGGGAAAGGCATTTTTTTCAAGTCAAATTAATTTTGTTCAGCTGATGATTTTGAAAATCAAAATTAATTTACTATGAATCATAGGCTCAAGTCTAACGAAACAGATGAAAAATTAAATGTTCTAATTTACATGGGTAAATAATTGATATTAAGAAAATAGTAAAGTAAACCATTTATCTCCTAAAAAATTGAATCTTTTAAATGTGTTATTAGCTATACTTCTCTTAGCCAATAAAGTAAAACTTTTACCATTATTGCCTAATGCTGGCTTTCAGAAACTTAATCTTCACTTAATTACCATTTTGCTGGTGAAGCAGCCACATTAAATATTAAAAAAATTATGTTAAAGCACAAATTTTATAATAACTTAAGTTTGTATTGTTCAAAAATGACATAATGTATATTGTTTGAAACATAAAACACCAAAGAATGCAACTAAGCTGGTAAAATATATTCATTTATATTCAAATTAATAAAAAAAAGGTAATTAATATTTCTAATAATTATTTTCATATCATTTCATAAATTGTAAAATTTTCATGCATAAATTTTAAAACTATATTTTTGTTAATAAATTATTTGCATTTGTCATTAAATTTCCAATAAATTGATATATAATAACACTTACCTAAATTAATCAATCACTTGAACACTTCATAGAATAAAGATATTAGTACCTTTCATTTTTCTTAGTAACTCTTCAAAGTGTTTTTCCATACAGGAGTTTGCAATGAATATGTCATCCCTAATAAATAATTAGTATATTTTGAATATTATAATAAAAACTTCAATAAAGTTTGTAATTTATTAAAAATTACTATTAAAATAGTCACTATATACAAAATAAAATGATAAAACAAAATAAAAAGTGAATGAAATACTAAATTCATTATAGAGTTAAACTTGAGGTATATAAGTTAATAGTTTAGAGTCAGTGCAATGTAGTATTATTTATCCTACCTATCAGCTTGTGGAAAACACTTCATCTTGTTAGATAGAATTTACCTAAAATATAAAATCAAGTGATTATTACAAAATGATAGCTTACAATTAAAATAATACTGCAACAAAATGCAAATACGACTTACTGATTAGAGCTACTGATGAGCTGGCATGCTAGTTGACATTCTTGCAGAAGGGTTGTGATGTTTGGGATGCTGTCATTGCCATAAATAGCTTGAGTACCAGATATTGGCCAGCATCTGAAGTTCTATCTTTGCCTGCATACAACTCCATATAGGACACATCCATTATGGCTATCTGCACACATCCAGCATTTGAATCCTTACTTTATAGGTTTTGGGGACTCATATTGCTTCATGCTTCTATGACCAGTAAATTTAATAATAGCTTCATCAACTGCCACCTCTCTTTGCATTTGACATGCACCTTTAAAATTTACATTGCAGTAGTCTATAATCAGCCTAAGTTTATATATTATATCAAAATCTTTACTTTTAGCATTTGGCATATTTTTATTATTATTAAAATGCAGACAAGATATTATAGAACAAAATCTAAATTGAGTCACAATATTTGCAAAATATGTTTGTCTTTGTTTCATATTAGAACTCCAGATAACATCTAATTTATATACTGGACATCTGTAGGAAAAGCCCACTACCATGCCAAAAATGCAGATAATTCACAATATAAATTTACACAATTGCAAACTATTTTTTTATCAGTGTTTGTGTTAGTTTCAGTAATAATTTTTTAGTATATATTTTTTTATCAAATAATAATTAAAAAATATATAAAATAGAATATTCACTAGTGGAAAGCTTGACCCAATAACATTCACTCATAACACAGTCTGATTGGGAAGATCCATAAAATCTTGCATTTTTTCCAATGTAAATTTCTGGGCAAACACAATTCCATAAATATGAAAAAAAGTGAAAGATAAAAAAAATCAAATTAGTTAATTACAAAAAATATAATAAAATTTTCAATTTTTGTCTTAGAAAAATAAAACTTACATTTTATGAAACTAAAAGAAAAGATAGAAACGAAGATGTAAAAAGTACATGTGCAGACTGTGTAGATTTCCAGTAGTTTTAAACTGAAACCAGATACTACAAATTTGAAAATTCAAAATTGCATTATGTGTTCGCAATGACAAATAGATTCACTTGAGAAAATTCATTGTATTTACTACCTGTATAACAGAAAGGACTTGAAAAAGCAAAAATATTGTTAGAGAATATTATAATGAACATATACAGAAATAAGATAATTAAAGCAGAATCAAATTACAACAAAGTACAAAAAAAAAATTGAAAACAAAAAGGAATAACAAAAACAGCAAAATAAAATTATACCTATTTTCTATTTCATTCCTAAATATTTCACTCTCATAAAGTTTTATATGTGTTGTAACAGTCAGAATCGTGTGATCAGCCAACAAGATTCAGAGACCTAGCAAAAAGTACTTCAAACCCAGCATGTTCTGAATATAGTAGTCGCAGAACAGTACTAAGCTTTAACCTATTTGCCAGTGCTCCAAAATCTCCATTATCTGACCAATGCTCCTGATGCAGTGATCAGGGTAAAACAAGGACTCTATCAATTCAAACTTAGCCTGTCATGCACTGGAATTTATTAAATTAATCTAAGATAATCACCAAATACTTTGATACAGCTCAGAATATTATTTCAAATATTTCATAGGTTTTGGATATATACATATATGACTTAATTAAGTGTGGATATATTTGGGTGGATATGATGAACCAGATAATGACATGACAACTGTATAGATATATATGATTTATTAACACAAACCAGTAGAAGATAGAAATAATAATAACAATGTTTGGATCTTATTATGATTCATGTATGGGCATTACATTTAAACCCAAAAAATAATAATTACAATATTTAGCTATCAGTTATTGATAATGGTACAGTATTTAGATATCACCATGATAAATATATGATTTTTACAACAATTCACCTGTCAATAATGACAACCGAACTAAAAATAACAATTACAATAATAAATATCAATATTAAATGTGTGTGAGCATTACAATGAAGTCATTCTATCCATAATGACAACAGAAGTTATAGACCAGAAATAATAATTTCGATAGTATTTAAACAATAGTGTTAGATATGTGTGCATTACAATGAAGTCATACTGGCATTCATGACAACAACAATTATGAATCAGAAACAACAAGTACAATATCTAAACATCAGTATTATATTTGTGATTTTTATGTTGATAATGATAATATTTGATCAAGAAATATGCCATATAAAATTTTAATATGCCAATTATGGAGAGTAAACACAATACCTGGTTATATTAAGTTAGAGACCAGAAATATATATATATATAATAAATTTATGTGTGTGTTTACATAAATAGGGGAAGTTAAGTATATTTTTTTATTATTATATTTACTTTTAGTATTCCCAGCAGGAGTTATGGACCAAAGCATAATTCTAGCTTCCTTTATTATCAATAGTTATATGGTAAATATGGTTTATCTATCCCACACAGCATTCCCAACAGGTATGGTCAAGAAATCTAATTACAGAAGATCAGTGGCATCTGGGTTTGAATCCTGTGCTGGCTATATTATTAGTGGCATTAGCAAACATGGGAAAATCTCCTTTATCGAGCAATAAAAAATATATAGAAGTTCCTATGAAAACACATTCGCAATCAGTGTGACATGTGTAGGAAAGAGTGGAGCTGGGCTTTGAATCCCTATCATCACAGAGTACCCATTTATTGGCTCAAAAACATGGCTATCTCCAGGTCTGGTAAAAATATCCATTTGGCAGCTCATGTAGCATTACTTGACATATATTCATTATTAAAAGCCATATAGGCACAGATCATTTTATTAAGCAACACTGATATATTTGCCCATAACAAGCTATAACTTATATCTTTATATATATTTTCTTAAACCTGTAGTTAATAAGTAATAATGGAAAAATTTTAAGATAACCATATTTTATAGGCTATAAAACACCCATGAGCTTAAATATAAAGCTCAACCACAAAATTCTAAAAAGGCAAAAACATTACTGCTGAGATAATACCTTTTCCCCAAATGTATGTATCACTATATATATATATATATTGTAAATATCGATAAGTCTATCTATATTTTAAAAATTGTCATTTGTTATTAAAAAAAAAAATCTCTTTGAGTTGATGTTTACATATGAAGTATTATTATTGTTTATGTTTATTAGGTATAGTTATTGTTTGAAGTTATTATTTTATTTATATGTTGATAGTACATCGTTATGAATATTTAATTATTATAAATAGATAAAGACATATAAATTGAAGATTATATAAAAAAATTATTTTATTTGCAGTGATTATTAAAAAAATGCAATATTATTATTTATGTATATTTTTAAAGCTGTCAAATAAATTTTCAATTGAATGTTTTATATATATGCTGGATATATATATTTTTTAATGTTAATTGTTTTAAAAGCTTTAAACAGTGTAACAATGGGTTTTCAAAACAGCTTTGCTTGTTCGTGTGTGAACAACAGGCAAAACACACAATAAAAAAGGGCTATTTAATATTTAATTATTATTAAAAAGCATAGTGATAAAGCCAACATATAGGATAAAATGTTTGTTGTACTTTGTTTCTTTGAAATTACCATTCTTCAGAATATTGGAATAAGTTAGATTTATATGGTAAATACATAAATTATGACATGATCAATCTATATATCGCAGCCAAGAGGCTTCAACATTACTTTTCATTTATTCCAAGGCAATTTAAAATGTAACAGACTAAGTAAATTTAATTGGGTTATATATTACTAAGCTGGAGCTGAAATTTGATATAGCTATCTGGAATCTATAATGGTCAATCTAATAATAATCTGGAGGTAACTAAAATTAATATATTGGATTCAACATTTCAATTTATTTATTTATTTTTCAAGGAAAGAAATTTTAGAAGGATAAAAATATACATATATCCAAGAATTGACAATTTTCTCTAACGTAATAGTTTCTTCACCTTCGATAGAATGCATTCTAATAGTAAACGGATAAAGAAACAACCCATGGAATAAATTGACCTTTGAAGGAAAACTAACTAAGTGAACTTTGAAAAGGTAGTTAATAATTTTATATGTATGAATGATATATAAATATATTTTTGAGATCGATATTTTTGTTTACTTTTATTTTTCATTATAAAAATATAACGTTTTATAAATATTCAATTCAAGCGTCTTGTTTTCTAACAGCGATAAACGTTTAACAGATGTTAAAGTTAATACTTAAGTAATTTAAAATCTTAAAGTATGGCTTATAGGTTTGGGTTGTATATGAATTGTTATATATATTTTAATAAGTAAATTTATATTCGTAAATTTTTTATTATAAAATTTTTATCCTTAATTTATTTATTTTCATTTTTTTTTTTTAAACTTCGTATAATAATTCTTATGCATGCCAAAACAATAATTATATGTATTTGCTGTATGTAATATTTTATTTTATTTTAAATATCTGAAAAGTATAAGTATGGATTTGTATTTATATTGATATCTACTTGTTAAGTATAGATATGTCTTTATATATTTAATATATATACTTATTGCAAGTATATATGTATATTTATTATTTGGGTTTGTATTTAAAGCATTGATATTACCTAAAATTAAACCATAATATATAATAAAGGATGTACTATCTTTTTATAAGTAACGTCTTTGTAATTTATTTGAAAGAGCGGTAATATATTATTCTTATTTTTCTTTTAATGCTAGAGTCATTATGAAATTAATTGAATTCACAATTTAATAGAGTATAAGTTCATATTTCACTTATTGTTTAGTCTTTAGGTCACTTATACATATTATTATTCATTCATATGTTTAGATATACATAAATTTACATAATAGATGTGTATATTGGATTTAATAGAATTACCTTTGTTTCTGATATGTATATATTTGATTAGTTAGTTATATAAACCTTGAAAATAAATTATAATGATAGATCTCATTGCTCTGTATGATTTTAGATTTATTTCATGTATAGCTAGTTGGAAGGGCATATAAATAATTTATTTAAATATAGCTGGGATAATTTTGTCTTTCTTCATTTAAATCATACAATTTATTATATTAGGCTTTCTCAACAATTGGATTCATTTAGATTATATATATTCCATTACATTTATCATCCAATGTTTGAAGCATTATTTTCTTCTCATATATTAATGTTCCATTACATTTGAGGTATAATATGTTTATATGATATATTGTCCATTACATTTGGCACCACAAACTGTTGGTCCCAGTTAACTGATGATTGGTATAATGGAGTAAAAGTATGTTCCATTACATTTGGACACTACAACGTGGTCAGCATAATATGTTCGTTTAATTATTCATTATATTTGGTGTATCAAAGTTAGGGGCTTGGTTAACTAATGATTATTGTTACAAAAGTTTATATGTTTATTTTCATTTGAGATCATATAAAGATACATTCCATTATATTTGGCTTTCCTAATGTTTGGGGCCTTCATTCTTTAATTTAAATGGAATCAGCAAGTATGTTCTATTACATTTGGCTTGTCCAATCGTGGGCTGCCTCATATACGTTCCATTACATTTGGCGCAACAACTAGGGCTCGAAATAATCTAATTAGAGCTTGAAATACCCCACATACCTGAGAGATGTGTAGTATATATATTTATGTGAGATATATAGTTTAAAGAAAGAGAAGCATTTTTGTGTGTTTAATTTTTTTTATATAAATGGAAATATTTTGGCCTTATGTTTAGATGGTGATTGTTACTGTTATTGTATTTTTTTAATGATGAAAGATAAATATAGTCATGAAGCAGTTTAATTTCAATTTAAAAATTATATTGATGGTGTTAAATTATAGCATAATAATTTTGTCCATATTTGGAAAGTTTATGTTGTAGAAAATCTATAATTTTGAAGGTTGGATTGGATATTTGATTGTTGGAGTTTGGTTGGTTCTGTTGCAAGTATTGATGTTGGATGGGGAATTTTTGTCATTATCTTGAGGATGTGATGCATTCATGTCACTTGTGATTGATTGATATCATTTATTGCTCCAACCCAAATTTTGATGTTTATTATTATTTATCATGAAGCAGTTAACAGTAGTCCTGCCATGATTTTACCTTTAAGACTCCAGAGAGAGTAAGGTATAATTATTTTGATATATGTATAATATTTGCCTCTAAGTCTCCTAAAGATGAGCAAGGAAATATTTTATAAATAATAGCCCCTAAGACTTGGATATAAAGAGGGCAGTGTAATAGTGTTTTCAGAAAATTATTATGGGTTGTAGTAGCTTGGATAAAATGAAATGTGATAGTCATCTAAGTGTTCATGAAACATTGTATGCTTTAGGAGTAATGATTGAATTCTTTTATCTATATCAAAGTTGTGAAGTGCTAATCAATCTTTTGGCTGTCAGTATCTGTCGGATCTTTGGAGGAATAGATAAGTATATAACTTAAATATATAACACCAAACTTAAGGGCTTGATTAATTGATTATTGTTTGTAACAAATAATCTATTACATTGATTATCAATTAGGGTTTGAAAACAAGTATATTAATGTTATATTTTCTATTATAAGTGACTTTTAAACATGAAGTTCAATTAGTGAATGTTTGTTGATAATAAATTGCATTAGTACAATTTTAGTAAAATAGTGTTTCGGGCACAAAAGTAAATAATTAGTGAAGTTAATTTTTTTTTTTTTGTATATAAAATGTTATTAAGTTTTAAGGTCCAGAAAATTTATAAGCATCAATTTAAGCATTTTATATTTAACTACCATTATTTTGAATGAGAAAGTAGTCTCACTATATTATTGAATTGGTGGTTTTCAAGGCATGTGAACATTTAGTTGTATTTTAAATATTTCAAGGTTATATTGAATTTGATATGAAATTTCCACATTTTAATATTGTATAAGTGTAGAATATTTATTATCGTTAAATATAAATAAATGTTATTTAGTGATATCAGTTGTTACTCTCTACATATATATATATATTTTGAGGAATTTATTATTGTTATAGTGATAGATGAGATTTTTTTTTAAGCCAAGAAGTTCATGAGTTCAAATAACTGAAATTTAGATTGTCGGATAGCTATTATGTATTATAAAATTAAAAAGGCTTATACTTTGCTTGGTTGAATAATTGCTTGTTGGAATAATGATTGGAGATGGTGAGCCCTTGATCTGTGATAATTACTATATAGAAATATATATATATCTTATATTTTTTTTTTATGAGTATATAATATTGTAGTTCTAATAATAATGGACAACAGTAGTGAAATGTCAGTTAGTGGTAATTTTGATTTAAGAGAATTTATGGAAAATTTTAGAGCAGAATTAAAAGATCTTAGAGCTGAGTTAAATACTAAATATGATAAACTAGAATCTAACTTAAAAACAAATTCTGATGAACTTTCCCAGAAGCTAGAATCTAGATTAAAAACAAATTCTGATGAACTTAGAGCTGAGATAAAAACAAGTTTAAAAAATAACTCTGATGAACTAAAAGAGGAACTTAGAACTGAGATGAAAGTCAATTCTAATAAATTTTATAAGGAAATAAAAGATGAATTAAAGGCTCTGGTAGATAATAGTGTTAGTAGAGTAGAAGTAAAAGTTGATAAAAAAATGGAAGAATATAAAGAACCCATAGATGTGACTAGTGAAAATATTAATGAAAATGAAGAGTATGTTAAAATGGTTGATAAAGATAATGAATTATATGATAAAATTTTAAAAGAACCTCAAGAGTCTCTTGAATTAATTAATAATGATAATGTAAGAGAGAGTAAGTTGTTTGAAGAGGTAGTTGAAAGAAAGACTATAAAGAAACCTAAAATTTTTGATGAATACTATAGTGAGGATAAAAGAATTGATGAATCTGTAGAAATAAAATTAAATTCTTTAGGTGAAAAATATCTAAAGTTATTAGACAATGAATTACCAAAGATTACGGATAATACCAGTAATAAATTTAAAGATAAAATGCAAAATTTAGTTCAAAAATGTACCATTAATTGTGGAAACGTTTATACAAAAATTAATATTTACAAAGAAATATTCTTTACAAGAATTAACAATATAATATGTAATGTAAATTTTATGAAAGTAGAAATTGATCCAAATAGAGATTTAGGCAAAGCCAAAATAAAACTTAAATTCAGAAGTAAGGAGAAAATTAAAATAGATTTTCTTAAAGAGATAATTCATCCCAATAAAAATATGAAGAAAATTAAAGTAAAATTCAAAGAGATGAGTAGAGAGAAGTTTAAAATAAATTATCTTAAAGGAAGTATAGATTTTATAAACGATATTGGAAAAGCCAAAGTTAGACTTAAAGTTATAGAAGGAATGATAAATAATATTGGTTTTCTTAGAGAGAATATTGACAAGGAAAGAGATGTAGGGAAAGCAAAGGTAAAATTTAAAAGAATAAATGAAAAGATATTTAGTTTAATTCTTAGCAGAAAGATTATTGATAAAGAAAAAGAAATTGGCAAAGCCAAAATTAAACTTAAAATGAGAAGTGATGATGTGATTAGTAAAGATTTTCTTCGAGAAAATATAGCTAAGGAAAGAGATTTAAATAAACCTAAAGTTAAACTGAAAAGACTTAATATAGAACAGAATGATTTTCAAAATGATTTTCAGAAATTTTTTAATGCTGAAGTTGTATTACATCAATCTGATTTGCAATTTTTAAAGGATTATTTGGAAAATTTGAATGAATACCATTCAAAATTGTCCAGAGAATTATTTTTAATTGAACGTAGAACAAGTGAAGTAAAATAAAGACTTACTCAAGTCGATGATGTTTATAAAGATAGTCAAAGGAAAAGTAAGATTATCTGATAAAATAGCAACTGTTATTGATAAAGTTAAGAATTATGTTAGTGCTTATGATCAAGTTACTATTTATGTAAAGGATATAGATGCAGAATCTAAGGAATTCATAGCAAAATCTTTAGGTACTTATCTCAAAATTATTCAAAAGCAATTGAATTATACCAAAATGTTATATGAAAATCTTGTAAATTAAAGCAAACTTCTTCACAAAGTTCAACATACTGGAAATTTTTTACAAGAAGAATTAAAAAGGTACTTTTGATTATTATTTTTTTTTTTTAGAAAATTTGGACAAATATCTAGATGATCTGAAAGATAGATATAAATAAATGAATATGGTTATTAATAAGAAAAATAATATTCTTTAAACCATGGTAGTCCTTAGAAAGATTACAAATTTGAGAAGTTTTTCGATATCTCATAATTCATTAGTTATCTGCAAAGACATTTTTTTTTTCGGTGGATTAGAGGGTATTGTAAATATCGATAAGTCTATCTATATTTTAAAAATTGTCATTTGTTATTAAAAAAAAAATCTCTTTGAGTTGATGTTTACATATGAAGTATTATTATTGTTTATGTTTATTAGGTATAGTTATTGTTTGAAGTTATTATTTTATTTATATGTTGATAGTACATCGTTATGAATATTTAATTATTATAAATAGATAAAGACATATAAATTGAAGATTATATAAAAAAATTATTTTATTTGCAGTGATTATTAAAAAATGCAATATTATTATTTATGTATATTTTTAAAGCTGTCAAATAAATTTTCAATTGAATGTTTTATATATATATATGCTGGATATATATATATATTTTTTAATGTTAATTGTTTTAAAAGAAAACATGTATAACAAGGGTTTTCAAAACAGCATTTGCTGGCGCGTGGAACAACAACAACAACAATAAAAAGAGGCCATTATTATTATTATTATTAAGATAGTGATAAAACCAACTAAAGGATAAAATTTTGTTGTACTTTGTTTCTTTGAAATTACCATTCTTCAGAATATTGGAATAAGATAGATTTCTATGGTAAATACATAAATTATGACAGGCTAATCGATATATATCGCAGCCAAGAGGCTGCACCATTACTTTCATTTATTCCAAGGCAATTTAAAATGAAACAACTAAGAAAATTTCAATATATGTATTTCATCGCGTCTGGAGCCGAAATTTGATATAGCTATCTGGAATCTATAATGGTCAATCTAATAATAATCTGGAGGTAACTAAAATTAATATATTGGATTCAACATTTCAATTTATTTATTTATTTTTCAAGGAAAGAAATTTTAGAAGGATAAAAATATACATATATCCAAGAATTGACAATTTTCTCTAACGTAATAGTTTCTTCACCTTCGATAGAATGCATTCTAATAGTAAACGGATAAAGAAATAACCCATGGAATAAATTGACCTTTGAAGGAAAACTAACTAAGTGAACTTTGAAAAGGTAGTTAATAATTTTATATGTATGAATGATATATAAATATATTTTTGAGATCGATATTTTTGTTTACTTTTATTTTTCATTATAAAAATATAACGTTTTATAAATATTCAATTCAAGCGTCTTGTTTTCTAACAGCGATAAACGTTTAACAGATGTTAAAGTTAATACTTAAGTAATTTAAAATCTTAAAGTATGGCTTATAGGTTTGGGTTGTATATGAATTGTTATATATATTTTAATAAGTAAATTTATATTCGTAAATTTTTTATTATAAAATTTTTATCATTAATTTATTTATTTTCATTTTTTTTTTTTTAAACTTCGTATAATAATTCTTATGCATGCCAAAACAATAATTATATGTATTTGCTGTATGTAATATTTTTTTTTATTATTTTAAATATCTGAAAAGTATAAGTATGGATTTGTATTTATATTGATATCTACTTGTTAAGTATAGATATGTCTTTATATATTTAATATATATACTTATTGCAAGTATATATGTATATTTATTATTTGGGTTTGTATTTAAAGCATTGATATTACCTAAAATTAAACCATAATATATAATAAAGGATGTACTATCTTTTTATAAGTAACGTCTTTGTAATTTATTTGAAAGAGCGGTAATATATTATTCTTATTTTTCTTTTAATGCTAGAGTCATTATGAAATTAATTGAATTCACAATTTATTTATATATAACCGGGATAATTTTGTCTTTCTTCAATTTAAATGGAATGCAGCAAGGACGTTCCATTACAATATATATATATATATATATATATATATATATATATATATATATATATATATAGTGAGATGAACACATACCTTTGTAATAAGTAATATTGCCCATTTTACATTTAAGAAAAGAAGCATGACTTATTATTATTATTATTATTTTTTAACACATAAATAAATGCATATATATATATAACAAGAAGAGATTGAAAACGCAATGTATGGATAAGACAAAAAACAGGTGTTACAGACCTTATTGAAAAAATTAAAAGATTGAAATGGAGTTGGGCTGGACATATTGCTAGAAGAAATGATAATAGATGGACAATTGAAATTTTAAACTGGATTCCAAGAGATTGTAAAAGACCCAGAAAGAGATCATATGTGAGATGGATGGATGAAATAATAAAATGTGCAGGGGTATTGTGGAAAAGAGAAGCTAAAGATTGGAGAAGATGGATTAAACTTGGAGAGACCTTCATCCTAAAGTGGATTGATAATGGTTGAAGATGATGATATATATATATATATATATATATGGATCATGATAATGGTTGAAGATGATGATATATATATATATATATATATTATTTCATTTTATTGTTATAAGGAATTTTAATCAAATCTAAATTAAATAGATAATGGTTTTACACTCATTTATATTCTTAATTTCTATTAACAAGGTATATTCGAATAGTTGGCAAATTTTAATCCAGATATGTAATTTTCTCTCTCTTTTTTTTAACAAATTAAAATGACATTTTTAACTAATAAGAACTAGGCAAACGATTTAAGAAATTCAAATCTGATTGTTTGTTACTTTACAATTATAAAAATAGTTACCCTTCTCCCACTTAAGATTTGAGATAAAACAAACAAATTTATACACAAATTGGTTTAATAGTAAAAATATCATTTGTCCTCATACTTGGCTGGGTTGGCATAAATAAATTAATCAATAAAATATATATTTATATAATTAAAAAAACATATTGGCATATTTCAAAATAAATAATAAAAGCTGTATTTATAAACTCTATAGTAATCTTTTGTTCCATTTAGAATGAGACATTACACTCTTTTTTTTCTACCATTAATAAGTAGAAATCTAGTTAGAACATAAATTGACTTGTTAAAAACAGTAATAAAAAACTAAAACACTCATATATATCACTGTCCTTTTGAAACACATCTTTTTTTAAGATAGAGTCTTTTATTGAGCAGTTAGAAATCTGTGAATTTTAAATTTAGATAGTCTAGAGTTTTTTTATTTATAAAAGTCATTTTAATTATTTTATCTGGAAGGATTAAAAGTTTATACTTGCTATTTGATGTCACTTTGATTAGGCAGCTATTTTCTTACTAGTTCACTTATTTCAGGATCGAACTTTGGCTTTACTGGATTTAAGACAGGCTGGATTTGAAGTTGGTTCTCCATTTTCTCAGTGGCAGCAGCATGAAATCAATTAAATTTCTTTTCTCCTACAGATGCATTTTCTGGAGATTTTCCCAGAGGGGAAAGGTAAACTTTGACTACTCATAGGTCATGGTGATTACCTGACATCAACTGAAGTTCAATGTCTATTAGAGAGTCACTTTCACTTTTCTTTTAACTCTTAAAACTTTTTTACTCTTCTTTTGATTTTTTACTTTTTTTTGACTGCCAACAACTCTCTGCTTTTAAAAATTCTTTTACTGATCTGACTAGAAAACCAACCCAGCATTTATAATGTCTATGACTTTAAACAAAACTTTTCTCAACACAACCAAAAATCAGTACCATCTTTGTTTAATCTTATATTTTTTTCTTAACACCTATATCATAACTGAAAATAGACTGTTTGACTGATTGTTTAATTTAAACTAGTTAGCAAAATCTTATTAAGATTAAATTAAGGTACAAAAATTTTGATTGCATTTTTAACTGCCTTTAAAGATGAGAAATAATTAGTATTTCCATGCAACTTAAGAATGTTTAAAAAAAAATAGACTCGTAAAAAAATGTTATTTTCAAAGTAAGAATGAGTCATTTTTCTTTGACTTTAGGAAAAACATATAGATAAAGGAAATATATTTTTCTTTTCCAAATATATAAAAAATGTATTTCAATAAAACAAGATATAGATATATGCCTTCTCATTCAACAACATGCACACACATGCATCCATATATTATTTTTTAACCAAAATGAGAAAACCAAATATTTGATCCACAAAATCTATATATATCCCATTTTTAAATGACTAACATGAAGCTGTGTGCACACACACACTGATTGCTTAAGTGTGATTGGAGGAATCATAGGGCAGTCCAATTAAACACATAGATTCTGATGCTTTTAAACAATATATTGCAAGTAAATTGTGAAAAAAGAAATCACATTTTCTCTTAATTTTATTTTTTTGTTAATGGAAGAACCACTAAAATAAAATAAGAATGCCAATTAAACAATGACCTAAAACAATTTTTTTTTGAAAAATTAGTTACTGTTAGCAGTAGTTAATCCTACAAATTATAATATCAGAAATGTTTAATTTATTAGAATATTCGTGCACTCTATGGATATTTAAATTTTTTTTTTTATAGTTCAAATTGATTCAATAAAATAATATCCATTTTAACTATAAAAAAACTTTGTCCAACACCTAACTATAAATATTAATTATTTTATGTGTACATGTGAAATTATTATATATTGTAACGGAATAGCGTTACATAGGGTTTGAACCTAGGAAAGTTAAATATGTATTAATAACGAAATAAATGACAGGTACAAAACTTTTTAAAAATAAAAGCGATCTTGTTTAAGAATGAATGAGAAACAGCCGTGTCTAAAGCAGATCGCAGATATTCAAGAGTACCTGTCAGATTGATTGAAATAAAATTAAAAGAGTTTTTATTTTTTGAGGAATTAATTTATTATAATCATTATTTGTCAAGTTTGCTTTTTGTTATTTCGTTTTAAACTAAAAAGGGATATTTTAAAATTATAATTGTAGTAAAAATTAAAGGTTATAGAAATGATTTTGAGAAAGATTAAATGCTTGACTTTTAGCTAATGTAAATTACATTGTTCTCGTAAGACACGCACACACGTATGCATCCAAGGTGTGAATGAATATAAGTTTGTTAACTGAGATTGCAATATGAGATTGCCTAAACATAAGATTGCCTTAAGCACATGGATTGAGTAGGACACGGACCCCAACGACAACTCTAAGAACATGGAACTCTGGGGGGAGATTCGATCCTCAGATAAGATCCAACCCATATAAATATCAAGCAAAATCTAGAGAAAAAAAAAATGTTAAGAGAAGCTAAGTCAAATTGTCAATTTTTTGTTCAATTTTCTCAAAATTCAATTTAATTCAAATTACTTCGTTTGTGCTATCCGTTTTCAAGATGATCAATATGAAATTAATATTTAGAGCGTCGACTGTCATGAGGGGCTAGGAAACCCTTCAGTGATTGATCGACGCTCCGCCACCAGAACATCTCCGTCGCTATGAATACTTAATAATATTACCATCTAAAATTAGTGCTCCAACCAGTTCAATAATGTTCCGTGAAATACATGAATCATCCTGATTTATTATGCTCAACTTTAAAAGAAATGAACAACCTCCTTATGGAAAACATCATCTCCCATGTTCAAACCTCCACTTAATTAGAAGCAGCGGAAGAATAAGCCAAAATCCTAGGTAAACAATTTATTTTTTTATGCTTTCATTCATTCCATACGTAAACTTTTAAAAAAGGCAATCTCATAATTAACTAACTTTGATTTCGTAAAGTAAACTATAAAATATTCCGTAATTCATTATATTTAAAAAACTTATTATTGTAACTTATTATTGTAATCTCAACCTTCGTAAAATCAAACACTATGAAATTCCTAAAATTTAACTCTCAGGACTTTTCAAATATGAACTTTGACCCTAATTATTATCTTATAATTTATAACACTTACCTTCAAAAAATGTAAAAAAAGGAAATTTATATTCTATCATCCATATTTTATGATATATAATATGTTCTTTTCTGTGCGAGTGCGTAAATGCGTGTGTGTGCGTGTAAATAAAACTTTTAACCAATGTGCTTTTTTTTTATATTCAATAAATTTGTTCAGTATTTAAACAAGTCGAGCATTTCTCAAATCATTTCCTATAATTAAATCTTTATTCTATTTTTCGTCTTGATTATTAATAAAGTTAGCATTTATTCATATAGTTAATTATATTACTTTATATTTATCTTTCTTAAACCTTGTTGCTTTTTAAAATGTCATTTACAAACATCATGCCGTAAGTCACGATGTTTATTTATTTATTTATTTATTCCGTAGTTAAGATAGATTTAAGAGTTGGGAGGGCCTATTATAAAATATAAATAAATGTCAATGAGTTGTAAATATAGCTGGAGTAAATAATTCTACCGGACGGTACGATATAGGGGGGATGATCTTATAAGCTTCTAATTGTTTAGAGATATAAACGAATAATCGTATTGGTCTCAAATAACCAATGACCCGGTCCAATGCTTGGATCGATTAGTTAGTTAATCAAGCGTCTTCTCCATTGGTTATCATAGCGTCTTTTACCAGAATAGTAATTTTGAAAACAATTACATCGCGACCCTGAGCGACCCTATTGGTCCATGCTGGGAGTTTGAGCTTGTGGGCGGGATTAGACTTCGAAATCGTTTTGATATGACGTAAGGTGATGCGAGAAGTTAAATTATAATTAAATCATCGTATCTGGCGCCCCTTGTATTGATAGTGAACAGTTATCGATAGAAGAAAATAAATAAAGCTTTACGCTATGTCATGTTTGTTTCGGAGTTCACAATCCCTATATGATCGGTTGAGTAGGAGGCCGGTTACAATATATATTCCAATTTTTTTTTGTACTAATTTCTGCTTTTATTTACAAATTAACCCAAACATTTATATTTATCTAAATAATAACATCAAGTTGAGTAATGGACAATAATCAGGTTTTAAATAGTTTTGAATATGGTTTCTATCATTTGCTTTAATAACATCTTTATCCCATTTCTTTTTATTTTGTATTGCATATATATATATATATATATATATATATATTATTTTTTTATCATCACTCTTTGTTTCAAATTGCATTTTTGTTATTATTACTAGAGAAATGTATTCTCAAATGCTAATCTAATAACAAGTCTGGAGATTTGTTATCTCATTGTTTTGTATATTTTGTCCACATTTCTGCCAACACCATTTCACGAATGTCAATTTTGTTAAACTTATCTAATATTTGCTTTGATGTGCTGAACTATTTTTCTGTCAATCAATTTGATTTTGGTTAATTTGGAGCAATTTGACAGTAGATGTCACTTTATTTTTTTAAAACAATTTAAAATTCTTTTTAAGTAAAATCAGCTTTATTTCATGAAATATAAAAATTTCTTTCAGTTTTAAGATAGACTCTGCTAAGCTAGTAACTCTTACTATTTTGTACTCCAGTCAACATGGTGTGAATTTACTACTATGAGAAAAAAATCCCATTCATAGGATGTACTTGGCCTAAATATATTTTTATCTTTGTTTTGATATTTTTGCTTTAAATAAAACAGTTTTTTAGATATGTTTGCCTTGCTTTGATTGTTCTCAGATTTTAAATGTATATTTTAAAATCACACTTAATGTCCAAACTTCATATATTATAATGAGCCAAAATGTAGCTCTTATGTTAAGATGTCCCTGATGAAGCAAATCTAAAATTTTATTTCTGTGCATCACTCCATTAATCACTACCATACATGCTTTAGATGTAGAGTGATATTATGCCTACTGTTAACAAGATGTGAATAATTTTTTTTTGATCTTTGTACATTCAGCCAATTCTAATCTATTTCTATAGTTGTTGAAATCATGGATCTTTTATTATTTATCTAGCTCATATTTTGCTGTTTATTATCAGTGATTTTCATGATTTTATATAGTTTACCTCTCTGTCTTCAGGATATATGCTATTTTTTTATATAATTGTATTTTGATAAAATATTGTTATATCTAAACATTCTAGGACTAGTGTGTTTTGAAAGAGGCTCTGTATTTTCAATTAGTCATAGTATAGGTTGATCTATTATAACATTAAATAGATAGCCATAAATCTGTTGATGGAAATTTTTTTTAACTCTAAATTTTATATTTATAGTTTTCTTATGTAATCTTTACAAATGATTTGATGCATAAATGGTCTTTTACTATCAGCAGTAACATGTCTAATTATCATTCACACTCTATACATGTCTATAATTAATGTGACTTTCGCATTATTGTTGGGGGCCTAGCGGTTAGCTTAGCTGCCTTCCAAGCAGCTGGCCCGGATTCACTTCTCAGTCAACGCATTTGACATATATATATAAAATTCATTATTGTTTTGGTTCATTTAAATGCCTTCTTCATTCATTTTTTTACGTAGTTTAAATAACAGTTTTCTGATATGAATTCTCTTAAATAAATTCAAGAAAAAGTTAAACAAATGAAGAGAATCCTGCAAATATTCCATATTTTTTGAAATTGAGATATTCATGACTGCTTTAAACTTTTCAATACAAGTTGTTTACATTCTGTATTTAAATTCATAGTTTTATCATTATGAAGTAAAGAATAATTTCTTCCTTGCCCTGAAATAGAAAGTCTATTTAAAAAAAAATAAAAATTAGGTAATGTAATTTTGAAAGAAAATCAGATTTATTGAAAAACTTTGGTGTGAGCGGTCATTGTCTTTTTCTTTACTGGTATTTGATGGAATATTGCTTTTATGTTTAACTTTACCAAATAAAAATATTTGTCAAGCGTTGGTGGCCGAGTGGTTAGCACAGCTGCCTTCCAAGCAGTTGTCCCGGGGTTCGCTTCCCGGCCGACGCTGTGACAAAAAAATATTTTTGTAAAGATAATAGCACCTTTCTTATATTTGGCTCTAGATATACATCCTTTAACTCTATAATTACAACAGTCTTATTTTCATTGAATTAATTGATGGTGACTATAGAAATCACTCAATCAGATTTCTTAGTACATATTAAACGGCAATCTCTTTTCTTGCCCCAAACCCCCCCCCTCTCTTTATATATATGTATAATTATTTAAAAGAAAAGTTTTTGAATATATATTAACACATACAAACATGCATGTTTGTGAATTTATCAAAATCTATTTAGTACTAATAATTGCCACACATATTTTATCCATTGCTCATCAAATATTAATTTATAACGGTATAAGATAATCTTATTAATTTATCTTAATAGCTGCCTTCAATTAATTGGGCCACACACAATTTAACCACTATCACAAAATTACATTTTTTAACACTTAACTTCTTATCACCTGGATTAAAAAGAAAAAGTCATTAGCAGAATACCCAAAAGGTATCAAATTTGAAATAAAACAAGTTTTTTTTTTTTTTTGTTGATAAAACAATGTTTTTAGATTGCTATTAAATCTTGGAATGACAAAATAGGTATCAATTGGTAGACCACCACGTAAAGTAAATAATTATAGTGACTGCAATAATAAAATAGGATTGGTAGAAGGAAATAAACAATCTTGATGGGATAATATAAATTTATATTTTTTCGCATTAAATTTTACTCTATTAAACTGAATCATTTGACGCTTTTAATTAATGTGTGAAAGTTTAATTTATTATTATACTTGTATAATTAGTTATTAAATTATATATTTATGTTTAGACATTTTAAAATAGAGTTGTTAAGTTTATTTTAGCTATGTATACAAATGGTGAATGATTCTGTTGTTCACTTTCGTAAAAATTGAATAATGAAAAAATAAGACAGCTATTTGGTCAACGTAGACACTTTCTGGGTTATTATCCAGATATGGATTTATTATATGCAATAAGATAATAAGTGTAATATCCTCTTATGATTCCTGAACAAACGTATTACAATAATTTATATTAAGAAATTTTTAAGATTAATAAAATATCAAGTTGTTGCTTTTCTTAATTTGCTTCACTAATGTGGATTTTGTCCAGAATACTTTTTTTTAGTAATCAAATATTATTTCAAAACAAAAAAAAACTTGTTATAAATATAAAAATAGCAATTAATACCTAATTTCAATATTACATAAACAAATTTTGATTATGTTTAAGGAACTACAATTTCAGCAACTAAGACAAATATGCCAAACATATGATAGGTTAAAAATTAAACCTTTAAAATATTCACATAACCATCTTTTTCTTTGCCTACAGCTGTTAACAGTAGCAAATTTTCTTCACTGAATACTGCCACCTGAAGTAATCTAGTAATCAATAGATGCAAGAAAGGATGTTCATTTTGATCTCTATCTAGTGCCTACTCATCCAATATCCCCAGATTAGTTTCTAGCTTATGGCTTTTATTAGTGAGGAGCTTTGGATATAGAGCAATGCACTTAAATCTTTCAATATAATGCACTCTTCCACTACCCAAATTTTATCATTTTAGTTAACTATGAGCCAACATAAAAACACAATAACATTTTCAATCCAAGCTAATTTACTTATATAATTATACAGATCTGAGTTCAGTTCATTATTTATATATTTTGATGTCTGGTTTTTAAATAATTGTAGTCACCAATATTTTTTGGCTAGGATAGGCATTAAATCCTTCAAAACATCACATGACTACCTTTTCTGTGATTACACTAGCTATTAACATGAGCAACATTCTCCATACAATAGTCTCACCTGGTGCAAGTCCTTACAATCAACAAGTGCAAAATGTTATCCTTATCTAATATCTACTCATCCATTATATCCAGTTAGTTTTTAAGCTTATAGCTTTCATCAATAAGGAGTCTTGAAAGTAGAATAATAAAATGCATATGATTTGTGATGATTTAGCTCTTATAGCTGAAGATTAAAAGTATCTTCAGAGTATGTTGAATAAATTGGAAGAAGGATGTATGAAATATGGAATGATGATTAATGTTGAGAAAACTAAGTGTTTATCGATAGAGAGAAATGCAAAAAGACTGCAAATTGAAATCTGTGATAACATAGTTCAACAAGTAATGGGATTTAGATATTTGGATAGTTGTTGAATAAAGATGGAAGCATTTGAAAATGAAATTATAAGAAGAATAGTGTTAGCATAGGGGGCATTTATTAAGAGAAAAAAATATTTTGTGGGCCTTTGAAGAAAGACTTACTAAAGAGATTAATTAAATGCTATGTTTGGAGTGTACTAATGTATGGTTGTAAAATGTGGACAATAAGTAATAAAATTAGGACAAGATTGGAAATCTTTGAAATGTGGACATAGAGAAGAATGGCAAAAATTAATTGGTTAAATCAGATAACAAAGGAAGAATTTTTTGAAAAGAATAAATGAAAAAAAGATTGATTAAAGAAAACAGAGAAAAAGAAATACAGGATTAGATATATATTTAAAAGAAATTATAGTTTAATGAAAGTTGTTTTAGAGAAAGTGGTGAGTGGAAATAAGAAGAAAGAATGGAAGAGATTGATGTTGTTGAATGATATAAGAGGTGAGAAGAGTTACATGGAATTGAAGAGCTAGGCAATAAAGAGAATGGAATGGAAAAAATTGATGAATTGATGATGTGACTACTTCTCTATGAACCTCTCAATTTGAATACTGTTGATGATGATGATTATTATTATTACCAAATGATAATATATTTTAACAATTTAATAATCTATTAGTTATATTTGTAATAATGACATTGGTGTCTAGATACGAAAAAACTCTCTTCAATCTTTACTTGTTCTTCAGTCTTTATTATTTTAACTAACTTGATACTTGATTTAAACATTTATTGAGAGCTGTTTAAATAAAATATTTACTACTTAAAGAATCTCTTTAACTTTCTCTTTCACATGCACAGGCTCCTACTTCTTGTAAATGAAATGTTGATTTACTTAATTTATGTATATTATGAGACAAATAATTTTTCATAAAATCACAATATACACATACCTTTTTCAAAAAATATGTATAAAATGTTTAAATTATAAAATCCGAGTTATACTTTTTATGTATTTCAGTGAAGTAGTAATCATTAAATTATTCTTTCTATAAATTATTAATAGTTTTTCTATTCTAATATTTTCTTGATTCCCTTGAAAAATGATGAATCAAAGTTATATTGTAACTTATTTTTTCCATGCAATATTTAAGTCATAATGTAATCCACCATCCAAATTATGGTAAGGTATGTATAACTATTTTTATCTAGGAAATAAGAAAGAAAATTCATAAAAACCTAACTAGCAAGAAACTAACCTAAGTGTACTTCTGTAAAAGAATGTGGTAAAAGTCTTAGTCTTGCAGTGGCCTACAGAACTTATTTTATCTGCACTAATTATATTTAATATACGTGAACTTAGAAGTAAAAAATATCTAAGTTATAACAAATTTGTTTTATCCTGTCATCAAATGTAGAAAAATGTTCATAATTTTTAACTTAATTTCTTCAAACATTAGTACCATCTGATTTGAACCCTAGCAATTAATAGATGCAAGAAAGTTGTGCATTTTGTTTCCTATCTACTCATTCAATATCCCCAGACTAGTTTCTATGTTTTTCACCAATAAGGAATCTTGGATCTAAAGGCAATGCATCTAGATCTTTGGATCTAATGCATCTCTCCAGCAGTTAGTTACCTTTTATCTTTTTACTAACTATAAAGCTGAACCCAAAATAAAAACACAATAATGTTTTCAATTCAAGATAATTTGCTGTTATAGTCATATGGATCTGAATCCAGTTCAGTATCTATATATTTAGTGTCATTTCTGTGAGTCTACATGATGATACTTGGGTGAAAGTTTTATTTTCCTCTTAGTCTTATTAAGATACCCTTTTCTCTGCATTGACTTCTTCAAGTTTCATTCTGAATGCTATGTAATTTTTTATAAAGTTTACCTGTATATTACTATGTTACTATATTTAATAAATTTTATTTTAAAACAAAAGAATAAACAATTAAAGTAATCTACTCTTGTCTAAGTCTTAATTCAAGAATCAGTGTTCCCATGCAGAAAAGAGAAACCACTGGTTAAAATGATTTTCCACCATAGTTTGCATTGCCCTAGCTTGCTGACATTAAAATTATATTTCAATACTAAAATCTAGCATAGCAAATATATCATTTGCCAGCAAAAGATCCAACAACCAAACCATCCAAAACATCTGGAGATGCAATTGGATCAAGAGACTAAAGCTGGAATTGGCTAAAATCAGCCATTGTCTACTTTAATTCTGCCATGAGGAAAGAATTGAACAGTGATGTAAAACTTACCAAATTATTAACTAATATTACCAATATCACTGAATATTCCATCTAATATTTCTAAGACATCAGGAGAATAACTACCCATCTTTGGAAGAACTAATGGGAACTCATTCATACTAGAACTACTGACTAATGTTATCAATAACATTGGATACTCCATCTAACATTACTAAGATACCAAGAATATAACTGCCATTTTTGGAACAACTAATGGGGGGGCTCATATAGAAAAGAATGATATCATGCATTAATAGGTTTTACAGAAATAAACTTTCTTAAAATAGTGACAAACCGTCCATATAGTAGCAACACTCAGTACAAGCCATAGTAATTAGTGGATGCAAAAAAGTTTTTACATAAAATCCTAATCTAGTGCCTAATCATTCAATATTCCCAGACAAGTTTCTAGTTTGTGGCTTTCATCAGTGAAAAGCCTTGGAGCTAAGAGCACAAAACTTCTTGCATCCATTGATTAGAATGGCTTACATTGGGTAGCACTACTGTATGGAGAGCTGGTCACTGATTTATCAGTTTTCATAAGTATAAAATATAGTGATCATGTTAAGTAAACTTTCTATTTAAAAAATTTGTCTAAAGTTTTATTTATTTTATTTATTGAAATTATAAAAACAAATAGAAATACATTTTGTAGGTCTTACATTTAGTTTAACCTTCAGTTCTAGATTATAAATTATCATCATTATCATCTCAGATATATATATATATATATATATATATATATATATATATATATATATATATATATATATATATATATATATATATATATATATATCTGAGATGATAATGATGATATATATATATATGAATTTAATTATTTTTATTTAAAGTATGTTAGCCATTTTTTAATGTATTATTTTTGCCCAACTTGAGTCAAAATTTGCAATTATATATTTGTGTATAAAGCCAAAGCAAAAAATTACCATGACATATTTGGCATAACCAATGTGTGGCCTGAACATCTTCTTTCTTTTGATTAATTTCACTTCTGTACAGTCCAGTCACATAATGTACTGAATATGAAAACTGAATAAGTTTAGCATATTGTGGTGTATAATATGTAATATATATTAAGAAGTTGGATTGAGAAATAAAATAAGCAAGTTTATAAAAAAAATTAGGTAATGACACTTTATTAAAGCAGAACTAGAGTCTAGGTAAACAGGAAAATATTTAATAAATGGCATTATATATGTAAATAAATATTAAGGCATGTGTATCGTGTTATTCTGGAGAGAGTTGCTTATGATAGATTGAAATTGGCATGTTTGTTTAATAATAATGTATAAATAAAAAATATTTAAGTTTGTAAATCTAGAAAAGATAAAGGATAAGTAAAATAATAATAAGAATAATTAGGAAGAAAATGATAGAACACTTTTATTTATATATGAAAACATGTTCAATAACAAAAAGAATGGAACCACAATTAATCATAGATCCATCACCAATTTAAGAGATAATACAACAATAAGTTATTCAGGTTGTGCAAAAACCCCAGAAGAGAAACCAGACATATTTAATAGTAAAAAGCTGCAAGCATTTATGAAAAAAATTAAAAAAAGAAATGAAAGAAATGCATTCAAAAATGAATAAAAGCAACTAGAAAGAGATAAAGAAAATGAAGAAAAACAATAAAAAAAAAATAAAAAGAAAAAAAATCAAGAAACAGGGATAAAGAACATGAAGAAAAATAACATAAGAGGGATAAGGATCATGAAGAGAGAGATAGTAAACTTAAAAAACTGCAGCAAGAAATAAAAAAAAAATTTAAAGTGATACAAGAAACTATAAGTAAAATGAAGTTGGAATACAAGAAACTATAAGCAGTCTAAAGTTGGAAATTGAAATTTCAATACTAAAGCAAATACAAAAAAAAAAAAGTGTATGGAAAGAAAATTACATACTGATTTAGAAAAAATGGTCCAGAAATTTAGTGAATCTAGTCAAAATAAATTAATATAATATATTCAAAGTATAGTAAAAAGAATAAAAAAATTGAGAGAAGAAATCTTGATTTAAATCAGTATCAGTCATTCTTGAAAAAAAGTCATCACCATTTGGAATTGGATCAAAATCAAAAATCTAAAAATTAATATCAGAAGACTGTGAAATGCTAACAAATGAACTAGAATCAGTAGAACTTGTATGCAGAGTAATTCATTGTTTTCTTTTTGGTTTTGACAATGTTCATTCAGTTCATCTTTAATAGCACAAACTGATTTTTTTCCCTTGATGACAATCACATTCTCGTAATATATCACCTAATGAATTTGATTCTAACAAAAAATTTCTAAGCATATTTAAATTAGATTTACTCAACAAATCAGCACTACCATTAATTTCTTTAAATTCTAAGCATTTTTACATACTTTTAGGAAAACTAATGTTTGATACAAAAAGTTTTTTATCCATTATATATATTTGATTGAGAACCTGCATCTAATAATGTCTGATGCATGTGTATTATAGGTTCTCAATCAAATATATGTAATGGATAAAAATCATCTCCAGATCCAGAAGACAATCTTGTTTATCCTATATTGATTTTTGTTCGGCTCATTTGATTATTTGGACAGTAGCATGGAAATATAATATCATTTTTATTTTATTTTGACATGAAAGTAATTCTTTGGTATGATTCATAATTAACATTAACACTGTATCCTTTTTACCAAATTGGTGATAGCAAGTAATGCTAACAACTACATAACCTGAATTTCTAGCAATTTTATCACAAGAATTGCTTACTGAAGGTAATTTTTCATTAAATTTGATTGTTTTTCAATTTTATTCGATATCACATTTAAATTGATAGCATTTCCTTACCAAAGAAAGTTCTTTTTAAAGAAGGTACCTTGTGAGACCATATGAGGCACCACAACATATTAAAATTTATATTGAAAACACTTTTTATCAGGAGACTTTCTACCAAAATGGTTCAGTTTATCCAATCATATTAGTGTAATGAAAGCTTGAGCAAAAGTGAAGAAAATAAAAAACAAGTAATTTATAAATGTTAACAATTTTTTTCTAATTAATGGATTTTACAAATTTAGCAATTTTAAAGTGATTTTACAAAATTTAGCTTATGAAAATGCTTGTTTTCTTTAAACAATTTAAAAAATATTATATACTTAAATTTTTAAATTGTTTATATTTAACTACACATGACATGATTAAAGTCTTGTTAAAGAGAAATGATAATCAAATTTAGAAATTCATTACTCAAAGAAAAACTCCAAGAGACTCGGAAGAAAATGCAAGAAACTCAGAAAGAACTAATTGGCATTATAAATAACATTACTCTGAGAGAAAGAAATATGCATAAAATTGGTTTATATAAAGGATTCGAACTCAGACTTTCACACAACTCTCAACTCTCTATGCCTTCTCTTATTGCTGACCCACGTGGTTATAATATGTTGGAAAGATAAATAATCACCAATATGCATATTTCATGCTAAACCACCAATCATCAGTTGGTCCAGATTACTATTTTCACACATATATACAATCAGTGCTCAGCTTTATATTAAGACAGCCAATCTTCATACTTTAATGGACAGACCTAAAACTACTCCAACCCATAACTCTTCGGCCATCCATTTCATTGAAAATCTGATAATGGAATAGTCAAAGTTTTCATTAATGCCAGTCCATTAAAGTATGAAGATTGGTTATCTTAATATAAAGCTGAGCACTGATTGTATATATGTATGGAGATAGTAATCTGGACCAACTGATGATTTCTGGTTGAGCATGAAATATATATATATTGGTGATTATTTATCTTTTCAACATGTGTATGATCAGATGGGTCAGCAATATGAGATGGCATGGAGAGTTGAGGGTCATGTGAAAGTCTGAGTTCAAATTCTTTATATATTACATTACATATGTGCAGGTGTGTGTAAGCCTGTACAGTATATTAATTTACATAAAACTGGTTTGCAGAATCAACATAAGAATCTATGAAAGATAGAAAAAGATATACTCATGAGAGATACAGAACCAAAAGCAAGTTATTGAGTAATTACAGATAGGATACAAATTATGAGACCTTCATTTGTATTAATCAATTTTTTCAAAATTGGTGTTCAGAAATAAAACAGAAGAAGCTCCCATGGAATCTCTTGACAATTTAGAAAATTATTTCCAATTAAACCAGGTAACAAAAAGAGAAAATGACTATTGCCTATAATCATCTACAAGGACCTATTAAAGAATGGTGAAATGCATTAATAAAAAAATTTGAACTCCTACCAAGAACAGATTTTGAATAATTTTTTGATAAAAGGAGTACCAAGAAGGAATCAGGTATCAAATTTTCAGGAAAGATTTCTTATAAGAGATGGTAAAAGTTATACTTAATTTTTCATAGGCTAGTGTCAAAATTAATAACATTGACATCATCAGGATTATTCCATTTAATTTACATTATCATGTTAAACAGATGACCATCAGCACTGACTTAAAAACCATAGAATAAGTGGCTGAGTTTTTAAATTCCATCAACATGAGCCACCAGATCAGAAAGGTACAGATAATAAATAAGACAAGTTCACCAAACCTGGCCCTAATGAACATGACAAAAGAGAAGAAGTATTAGTGATAGAGAGAGGATGTGCAAGAATGATGTGTTTTTATTTTTGGTGTTTTTTATATGGTGGGTGGTAGAGGGGGGGGAGGGGGGGAAAAACAATATGTTATTCTAAGCTTTTCAAGCCAAAGAATATCATGTATGCCTGAATAATTCTCAGAGAATTTACCACATCCAGGAACTAGTACTGATCAGAAAAAGATAAAATTAGACTCAGAAAATGAAAAAAATGACATCCTAATTAGCAAGAGGTAAGCAGCAGTGATCAGAAGATTGGACAAACATGTGCAAATCCACTCAGATAAGGACTCCATCACCATTGCAAAAGTATTTGCATGGATGTAAAACTTTATTATAGAAGAATAAAGGTTGATTTATTCTCTCTTGATTTTGGATTTTCTAAAAGAATAGATGATTTTAGGTGAAAATTACTTGTAAAGTATTAAAATTTAAAATAGGTGACCATATAGAGAGCATGATTGTCTAAAGATTTTCCTGATTAGAATGAGAAGGGATCTAGTACTGAAAAATGCTGTGAGAGTTATACATGTAACAGGCCAAAACGTGCTCACTTAATGTCCACATATATAGTCTGCAGATTTTGTAAATATATAGGGTATATAGAAACTGTTTCTTTTTTTAAAAAAAAAACCAAACAAGCCTTTCAGATAAAATATGGAAGAGTCCAGTCTAAAAACCCAGAAGGGTGATGAAAAATCAAATAAAATTGATGTCTATATAAATAAAATGATAGGCATAGGCTCAGTTTTCAAATACAGAATTATAATAATTGTTATGTGATAATAGCCATTGTGTTAAAACATGAGGGTTATATTAATAAAAAAAAATCAGCTGCAAACAAGTAGTAGAGTGATTTTTGATAATAATGCAATCAAATACCACAACAAGAAATTAAAGTTATTGTCCCTCTTGTGATGTCAGTGGATAAGCACAGCAATTTGTTAGGTCTCAATAATCACCCAGGCTTTACAATGATGAGAGTGAACTGGTTCACAAATAGTAAAAAAATTAGGGACTGTCCAGAGTTGATTGATAATAAACTGGGCCTGAACGTTAGACCAAATCCATCTGCTTTTAGGTTTAATTTATATAATTGAAAATACAAGTACTGAAGTGCATAAAGCATCCAAATCTCAGGTTGCATGTATAGCCGAATCACCAAATGAGTTCCAGAAGTTGTGATTAAAATAAAAGAATAGCATACAGTGGTTGTTCAAATTTTAAGTGAACAGCAACATCACATGCACAGAGACCAGCTAATGCTGATTGTATCACCAGACAGCAATTAAGAGTCTACAAGATTCAAAGATATCAGACCTGCTGATGACATGACACTAAACCTGATAATAATGGAAGTAGACCTAAAAATCCAAAGAAGCAAGAAAGATGTCTACCAATATGTCTCAAGTGATCACATTCTCCAGGGAAAATTTTTGGCAGATGGAGATAAAGTTATAGTTCAATTTATTTTCAAGTAATAGATTTGTCTAATCTTGAATGAATTTCACACTAATTTCTACAGGTGAATGGATAAAATATAACTAATAACAGGAACAGGCCAAAAAGTAAAAATGCTCAGTGAATTTGACTGCTCCCATTAAGGCAACCTGGCTATAAATTGGCAGTCCATTTGGAGATTGAGTCAGGCAATAGTAAATATTACATAGGTTGTTCCATACTTCATTAGAAAACAATGAAGCATATTCATAGCTGAGCCAGAAGCTGCTAGATATTAAACCTGACATGAGGCAAGCTGCAACTAGAAAATTTACCATACTTGGACATGAGGCAAATATATATCTGCAAGTGTTAGGTACACCTAGGAACCTGAAGTCCTTTGTTTCAATAATTAAATAACAAAGTCATTATACCAGGTGAATAATATATTGGATTTTTGCTGTAAATATATATTATAACAGAACTGCAGGGTATGCCATAAGATGACATGAATACGACTAAGTAGTTGGATGATTTGAATACAAATGTCAAACAACCTACAACAAGTCATATCCTAAATCCATGATTCAACATCCCCTTTGGGTGCACCAGATATTACCAAATCAGAAATGGCATATAACAAAGGAAGTGTATCTCACTATTGTCAGACTTAGACCTTTGAATAGGATGCTAAAGATGTCACAATGAAATGCCTAGTTCCATATCACATCTACATTTAGTATGCTAACTTATAATTTACTTACAACATTTCAATGTAACTTAGACTAGTGCATATTCATTACACCTTCCTTTTTAGGTCCTATTACACCACAGAATTCAAACTCAAGGAGTTCTTGCAGTCAACTTTCTTCAGGGATAGACTTACTTAATTATTGACCAAATATGCCTTTGTATAAGCATAGATATAAAAATATTGATGATGATCAATCATTTAGGAGAGCAATACATAATAATTATGATGATCATCATCAAACCTTCAATGGTATAAATTCATAATGATAGTGATGATGAAATTTTTAATGGTATAAATGCATAATGATGATGGTCATAATCAAACAGAGATCAGATTGGTTTAAATAACTCAATACGTTTATTAATAATTTATAACAAATAATAATAAATATTTCCAAACAAAAAAATAAATAAATATTAAATTAATCAGAATGGTCTTCTATCATTTTGATAACTTAACACAATAAATTTCCTTGATTCAGATTTCATGATAGAAGTTTGTTCTCAATCTTTATTCACACGAGAGAAACACAATTATTCAAAGTACAATATATACAAAATGATATTAGATAATTCACTAAATGTATATATAAAACAAAAAAGAAAAGCAAAATGAGAATTCAGTAATTTTAAATCTACCCCATTAATATAATTCCTAGAATGATGCTTATAGGTTGGGAGTAAATATATTTATAACTATTTTTTAATATATATATATATATAGTCCCACTCCCATCTATATGTGTATGTAAGTCATAGTAAAAGTTAATGAAAGATAAGAAAAAGACCACTTACTCAAGTGGTTGTGCACTCAGAAATAAACAATTACAAGTAAATATTATTAAAAACTTATTAGTAAATAATATAGTTTTGCTTGTTCTAGAGTTTGCACTTAATGTTAATTGTATAAAAACCTTACTCGAGGTCGCTTTGTTGAATCAGTGTTGAATTTCTAACAGGATCTGTAAATTTACTTTTATTAATACTTATACATATTTGACTATGATCCCTTTCCCCCTTTATATATATCAACATATGATACATATCCATTCATTGCTCCCACTTTTAAAATGCAGGTGATTGAATTTGAAAATGAAACTTGAATACACCAATAAAAAAATCACAATACATGAAATTTCAAATAAAAATAATAATAAAAAAAAAAATCACGTGAATCACAAAAGAAAATATCTATATATATCCTGAGGAAAGCAAGAACTTTGTCCACAGCTACGAGTTTATAAACTTAAATGTCAATCTCCATGCATAATGTTCTTGTTCACCAACTCTATTGATATTTATATATTTCATGCTACTTGGTTAAAACAAACACCTACCAATTATCTCTTCAGAATGTACAGCATAAATCCATTGAAGATTGATGTTCACCAGTGTTTTGTAAAATAGACATTTTGATGGATAATTTTATAATGACATTGAAGATAACTTGGGAATGCCCACAGTATTAACTTTACCCCAAATACATTGCAATGATTACTTTACCATAAATTATTAATTATATTGTGGCTTCAATATCTATAAGAAAATGGCTTAATCTTGCAGAATAAATTAAATCATTTGTTCATTCCTGTTAATTATAAATTGAACTTTATCACTACACCAGCTAAGATTAAATTTCCAATTTCTTCGTATCCAAATTATAATGATTTTATATTAACTTTAAAATATAGATATTAAGATTTAGAATTCATATCCCTACTGTTTTTTTTTTAAATGCTGAACAGTTTTTTTTTTTTAAAAAAAAGACTACTTTATGTGCTGTCGGTTTAGTTGTTAGTCCACAAGTGATAAAAAAAGCCAGATTGTTTTCTCATGCTAGCTAAAACCTATTGTTACAAACTTACTAAGAAAATAAATAAATTATAAAACATTATTATTATTATTTTTATTTAGTCTTCATTATTGAAATTCGATCCCCTAGCAACTATTTTGACCTCGTATATTTTGACCTTTGATTATGTCTGTCTTATAAATCAAATAATTATTATTTTAGTTGTTAGTGATATTAAATGAAAAATAAATAATTTCTACAAATAGACAAACATATTAATTTATATATATACTTCATGTATACAAGTAGATATGTAAGATAAATTATTTGCCTACCACTTGGTCTGAATTCAAACATAGTGAAAAAACTGGGATAGGTGAGATGGTTGGTTGTAAGTCATCTCTTACAATATATATATCTGCTTGAAAGAACATTTAACAATATAATGTGGGTCTGGGTTTCTTATGGATTGCATATAAACAAAACACTAAGTTAAATAAAAAATGTTTTTAAAAAAATATAATTTTTTTAATTCTAGCTGATTTAGCAGTCATGTATTAAATTAGAAGTAGTTTTTATTTATACATTGATATTTTAAAAATTGTATAGTTAATTTAGTGTTTTGTTTAATTATATTTTTATATTGAAATACGTTTTTTTTTGGATATGTACTTCTTCGATGATTGATTTATTGAATTTAACATAGGTGAAATTATTATTAAATTAAACCTGTAATTGATTTATATCTCCTTGCATCAACTTAAGATATACAAAAGGGTAGTTTTAATTATTAGGCTTAGGCTCAATACCCGCATGTATAATATTAAAATTAAAACATCAAGGCTTTTTTCATCAAACTAATCTTTTAAGTCACACTCACTTTAAGAGAATTTAAATTGTAGTTAACAATTTTTATCAGTTTTATAGGCCAAGACAAATAATTTGTGATATTATCAATTCATTTACAGAATTTAGAATTTTTATTTTATTTTATTATAATAGTACTCTAATAATAGATAATTGTTAAAATACACGTAAATACTTATGAACATATTCATTAGAATTGAATCTGCCACTGAAAAATCAATTATGGTGTTTCACAAGTAATTTCAGACACAACAATGAAAATAGTTTTAAAAATAAATAAAAAAACTTAAATTATTTAATGTTTTAAAGGTAAATATTAAAAAAATATACTTTTTTTACATTTATAACGTGATCACTGCTTTATACATACATTTCTATTTTATATCTTTTAACACATTAAAAAGAGTATCATAGAGTTTTTAGAGACAATATCAAGTTTTAACACATTATTTATATTTTCATAAATAGTTTAATTCAGGTATATATATTTTCATGAAGCAAATACTGCAATCAAAACAAAAATGCAATTTCGTTTATAAATTTATTTTGAATTGCCTCCCCCTTTCCCCTCCCAATGACTGTTACAGAAACAAAATCTGGGCTTATAAAAGTCATCACATTTCTTTATCACTGATTTCCAATATATATATATTTCATTACTGTGAAGCTGTAGTTCTATGGAAAAATAGTCAACAAATCTTGAAGTAGGATATGGTTAACTTCTGATTAGCAGTCTTTGTTGAACAAGTCTTGCTAACTTTTAAAAAATAAAGAAACTTTTATCCACAGTGATATTTTGACTATATTAATCTTCTAATCTTTTTGTTTTCTCAAACAGATGTCTACTAATCATAATGTTTTCTAAATGTTCACAATTAGAAAGTTCGTTTGTTCATTTCTATTAAATAGAATCACAGCCTAATTAGTTATTTTGACAAATATTCTAAAATTCAAATTATTACCCCCTTTAATTGTTCCACAAATATTTTTTGATGTTTTACTTATGTCCACCATAATGTAAGTGCATATATGCATATAAAAAGAAAAAAAAACAATCTTAAATAGCTTATGATAAAACAAACCATCTACAGCTTCCCCATGAAGAGAAACAGTGAAGAAGTCTCATTATTCACAAGGGTTTGTGACTTTTCTTTTATCTAAGAATTGCTACATTCATTTATTGAAAAATTGGTTGAATATTAAACAAGTATTTTAAAAGCACTTGATATTGATTAGAAATAATCATCTACCTAATAAACTTTCAAGTTCAAACTCAATTTTAAACTCCCTTGTTGTGAGCATGACAGAAAATGTGCTAAAAACTACAACATAAGAACCACGTGCCCACATATATATCAATTCCAACAAATTAAATAACAAGATCTTTAAAAACTTTTAGAGCATAAAAAAGAGAGAGAGAGGGGGGGGGAGAAGTATACTAATTTAAAATTCTTCTGGCATTAGAGACTTTAAATTACAATTCATAATTTTTTTTCAAGGCACTTTTTTTTCATATATTAAAATTATGTTTAACTGTAAATCAATTCTTAACTTGTCAGACACTTGTTACACAAGTTATCACAGATTAGGTATTGCTGTTGCGGTCACAGGGTTATTAATATTGTTACTTTTTTTATGTTTTCTCTTACATGTTTGCATATATATAAGTAATATTAAACATATACAAAAATTTAATAAGTAGGAAAATATTAGAAATTGTATGCTTTATAAAGTGTAAAATTTTATTTTATTAGCTAAACATATTTTAATACAAAATTTCATTTTTATAGTTGGGAATTCTCTGTATTAAAAGCATGCTATGCTTACAAAATAAAAATTTACATCAAAGAGCATACAATCTCTAGGGCACATACCCACATATATAATCATTTTTAGGAATGATGAAAAAATTTTCAGTAGACCATCTTTTATTAAATATGTTTATCTCACATTACATTATCATCCATCAGTCCTAACAGATAGAAAAACTAAGAAATCTTTTTTGACTGTCACCTGATTTATTTATAAGAGTGGCAAGTATAGACAGTGATATTTGTGAGTTTTAACACAAGGTTATAGAGTTGTATTTATAGGCTGATTTGAAATTGGATGCAGCAATATTCACAAGGTAGATATTGGGCTATTCATTGTAATACTCTTATAAATTCCAATTCATTGTAAATATGTAAGACAATAATTTAAATGGTATAACATAATACATAATTATTTTAAAAGTAACGGGAATTTCTCAGGACACTATCTTTTATTAAATATAATTAATTAACTCACATTACATCATCATCCAATTGCCAAAGCAGACAGAAAATAAATAATGGCTAGTATAAACAATGATATTTGTGAGCTTTACTATATATTCATGGATATGTATTCATTGTTGATTTAACACTGATCTCAAACAATACTCACAATTGTGTAAAACATAAAGTTTGAGAGTCATAGGAACTATATGTATACATAAGATATGTGGATTAAAACAGATATACAAAATTATAGACAAACAACTAAACTTAATTAAATATATAACAAATTAGTTGAATAAATAAAATAATAAATTAGAGGGATTTGAACTCAGACTTTCAAGCTCCCTTTAGTCATACATTCCATCTTATACATCTGACACACATGACCACATAATGCAAAAAAGATAAATGATCTCTAATATAAATATTTCGTGCTGAACTAGCACTTATTAATTGGTCTAGATTATTATCTCGAACATGTATATATAATCAGTGTTCACTTTATATTAAGATAGTAAATTTCTTCTGTATATTTAAATGGGCTCAAGGTCTGCTTATGAGGGGTCAGAATGACTTATGGTTAACATGGGTATGACAACAAAACTGGCAAAACAAGGGCTTTGAACATGCCATCATCAGATTTTTAATAATATGGATGGCTGAAGAGTTGGAGAGCAGATAAGATTGAAGCCTGTCTATTAAAGTTTGAAGATTTGCTATTTTAATGTAAATCAAGCACTGATTATATATATATGTATGGGAGATGATGATCTGGATCAACTGATAAGTGCTGGTTCAGCATGAAATACATATATTGGAGATCGTTTATCTTATTCACATGTATGTTGTCAGCTATGTTGATTGTATAAGATGGAATCGATGACTAAAGGGGGTTTGAAAGTCTGAGTTCAAATCCCCTCTAACTACATGTAGCTTAAAAGTATATATAATATACTTGTATTTAAATAATATTTAAATTGCTAAATAAGACATTATTAGCAAACTACATTTAAGTATCAACATCATACAGTGCTAATTTACTGAATAAATAATATAATCAATTTTGACTGTTTTAAATGAATGAAAAATAAAGCATTATAATAAATATTAGTCTGGATTCTTAAATCAATTTTTAAATGACAAACTTTGATCTTAAAGTAAATATAAAGACATCCATATTCTTGGCAATATAAACATAAAGTTTGATTTGCCTAAGTTTGACCTTAAATTATATCAAAATTATTTAATAATTGGTCTATATATAATTACATAATTACAAATATAATATATCATACCTGTAGCCTTATCAACTTTTTGTGCCCCATATTAGAAATGATACTTTTATTAAATACTGTATGTACATATTAGAAAAAAGAAAACAAAACAACTTGCATAAAAAATATCCAGTGTACCTCATTTTGTTGCAAAATAGGTTAAAATAACAACAAAGAAATGTATTATTATATGACTGTATTATACAGTAATGATCAGTGTTTTCTCTTTTATTTTCAAATGAGGATGCCTGGTACAGGTTATTTGGACCAAATAATATAATTGACTGCTCAAACTTGAGAGAGAATCTTTTAAGAGTATTTTACTCTGTTCACACAATAAAACTTTTAACTTTACTGCTGATTATATCTGTCTTTTCTATCATTTCATATTCATATTCTTGTTAAACATATCTAATGCTTATTAACCTACATTCTTTGATAATCAATAATATTTCCATTAGTAAAAGTTAACATATTAAAATAAGCATATTTATAATTTAACAGCAAAAAGAAAAAAATATTTACTTCTTTATATAAAAACCTTACTTTCTAAAATGCTTTACTTCCCATGTTTTACATTTCTCTCAAGATTAATGTATAAAGCTAACCTATAAATCAGCCAGTGTAGCTATAAATCAGAATGAATATTTAATTAGAGTTTAATTATATAAAATTTTTATTTAACTTTCACCATCAATTATGGTGATTATGAAATTAAAGTGTTATATATATATATATATATATATATATATATATATATATATATATATATATATATATATAATATATATATATATATATATATATATATTGTAATGGACAATTGAACAAACATATTATGCTGACCACGTTGTGGCATCCAAATGTAATGGAATCGTACTTTTACTCCATTATACCAATCATCAGTTAACTGGGACCTACAGTTTGTGGTGCCAAATGTAATGGAAAATATATATATATAAACATATTATACATCAAATGTAATGGAACATCAATATATGAGAAGAAAATAATGCTTCAAACATTGGATGATAAATGTACTGGAATATATGTAATCTAAATGAATCCAATTGTTGAGAAAGCCTAATATAATAAATTGTATTATTTAAATGAAGAAAGATAAAATTATCCCAGTTATATTTAAATAAATTGTTTATATGCCCTTCCAACTAGCTATACATGAAATAAATCTAAAATCATACAGAGCAATGAGATCTATCATTATAATTTATTCTCAAGGTTGATATGACTAACTAATCAAATATAAATATCAGAAACAAAGGGAATTCTATTAAATCCAATATACACATCTAATAAGTAAATTTATGTATATCTAAACATATCAATGAACAATAATATGTGTAAGTAACCTAAAGACTAAACAATAAGTGAAATACGAAGTTATCCTCTATTAAATTGTAAATTCAATTAATTTCATAATGACTCTGGCACTAAAAAAAAAATAAGAATAAAATATTAATACTCTTTCAAATAAATTACAAAGGCATTACTTATAAAACAAATAGTACATCCTTTATTTTTATATTATAGTTTAATTTTAGGTAGTATCAATGTTTTAAATACAAACCCAAATACAAAAAAAATATATACATATATACTTGCAATAAGTATATATATTAAATAGATAAAGACATATTTGTGCTTAACAAGTATGCATTAATATAAACACAAATCCATATTTATTTTTTTCAAATATTCAAAATTAAAAAAAAAAATTATATCCAGCAAATATAAAAATTATTGTTTAGGTCTGCATAAGAATTATTATATGAAGTTAAAAAAAAAAATGAAAATAGATAAATAAATATAAAAAAATTTTCTAATAAAATTTATGAATATAAATTTCATTTATTAATATATATATATATAGCAACTCATATGCAACCCAAACCTATATGTCATTCTTTAAGATTTTAAATTACTTAAGTGTTAATTTTGATACCTGTTAAACGTTTATTGCTGTTAGAAAACAAGACACTTGAATTGAATAGAATGATATTTATAAAAACGTTATATTTTTATAATTAAAAATAAAAGTAAAAAAATATCGATCTCAAATATATATATATCATTTATATTAACAAAATTATTTACTACCTTTCAAAGTTCACTTGTTTATTTTTCTTTTCAAAAGTCAACTTATTCCATTGTTTTATTCCTTTATCCGTTTAATATTAGAATGCATTCTATCTAAAGTTAAATTGAAGAAATACCACATTAGAAAAAATTATTGGTTTCCAAATGCACATATATACTTCACTTTTTTAAAATTTCTCTCCTTGAAAAAAAAAATTGACATGTTGAATCCAATATATTAATTAATTTTAGTTACCTCCATATTATTATTAGATTGACCATTATAGATTCCAGATAGCTATATCAAATTTCGGCTTCAGACACGATGAAATTCATGTGTTGAAATTTGCTTAGTTTTTCTTTTTAAACTGCTTTGGAATAAATGAAAGAAAACGGCACAGCTCCCTGGCTGCAATATATATATATATATATATATTAGCCAGTCATGGTTTATATATCTATTACAGAAATTTATCTTATTCCACTATTCTTAAGAATGGCAATTTCAAAGAAACAAAGTACAACAAATTTTTATCCTTCAGTTTGTTTAATCACTATCTTAATAATAATAATGGCTTCTTTTTTTGTTGTTGCTGTTGTTCCACATGCTAGCAAATGCTGTTTTGAAAACCATTGTTACATATGTTTTCTTTTAAACAATTAACATTCAAAAAAAATATATATTAACCATATAAAAAAATATTAAATCGAAAATTTATTTGACAGCTTTTAAAATATATATATATACATAAATAATAATATTGCATTTTTTTAATAATCACTACAAATAAAATAATCTTTTTTTTATAATCAACAATTTATATGTCTTTATTTATCTTTAATAATTAAATATTCACAGCGATGTACCATCAACTAATAAATAAAATAATATATCCAAACAACTATAACTAATAACCATAAACAATAATAATACTCTCATATATAAACATCAAATCAAAGAGACTTTTTTTAAAATAACAACAAATGATTTTTAAAATATAGATAGATTTATCGATATTTACAATATCCCCTAATCCACCAAAAAAAAATCTTTGCAAATAACTAATTAATTATGAGATATTGAAAAACTTCTCAAATTTGTAATCTTTCTGAGGACTAACATGGTTTAAAGAATATTACTTTTCTTATTAATAACCATATTCATTTGTTCATATCTATCTTTCAGATCATCTAGATCTTTGTCCAAGTTTTCTTTAAAAAAATAATAATCAAAAGTACCTTTTAATTTCCAGTTTGTTGAACTATGTAAAGAAGTTTGCTTTGATTTACAAAATTTTTATATAATGTTTTGGTATAATTCAATTGCTTTTGAATAATTTTGGGATCAGTATCTAAAGATTTTGCTATGATCTCCTTAGATTCTGCCTCTATATCCTTTACATAAATACTAACTTGATCATAAGCACTAACATAATTCTTAATTTTATCAATAACAGTTGCTACTTTATCAGACAATCTATTATCTTTCATTTGAATATCATGATAAATATCATCGGCTTGAGCAAGTCTTTGATTTACTTCACTTGTTCTATGTTCAATTGAAAACAATACTTTGGGCAATTTTGAATGGTATTCATTCAAATTTTCTAAATAATCCTTTAAAAATTGCAAATCAGATTGATGTGATACAATTTCAACATTAAAGAATTCTTGAAAATCATTTTGTTTTACACCATTAATATTATCCTGTTCTATATTAATTCTTTTCAGTTTAACTTTAGGTTTACTTAAATCTCTTCCTTTAGCTATATTTTCTTGAAGAAAATCTTTATTAATCATATCATCACTTATTATTTTAAGTTTAATTTTAGCTTTGCCAATTTCTTTTTCCTCATCAATCCTCCTTCAACCAAGATTCAGATCAAATATCTTTTTACTCATTCTTTTAAATTTTACCTTTGCTTTCCCTACATCTCTTTCTTTGTCAATATTCTCTCTAAGAAAATCAATATTATTTATCATTCCATCTATAACTTTAAGTCTAACTTTGGCTTTTCCAATATCTTTTATAAAGTCTATACTTCTTTTAAGATAATTTATCTTAATCTCTTCCTTACTTATCCCTTTAAATTTCACTTTAATTTTCCTCATATTTATATTATGATTAAAGATTTCTCTAAGAAATTCCATTTTAATTTTATTTTGGCCTATCTCTACTTTATGTTCTTTCCCTTGTTTTTGTAAATTTGATATACATTCACAATTGTCTAACATAATGGTTTTTATTTGCTCAACTTTTACACCTATCTCTGAAACATCCTTTCGTACCTCTATTTCATAATTTTTACAGGCTTCAATTCCACTATTACTCATATATTCTGAAAGGGGTCTTAATTTTCCTTGAATTTGATCCAGTTTAACATCTATTTCCTGTATACGATTAGAAGTAACATCACTTACTACATTAATCCGTTCATTTATATCTTGTAATTTATTAACATCAATCAGCTGTTCCTCTTGTTGCAATCCCACAGCAACTTTAACTTCAGCAGAGATAATTGTATGAATATTTTTAAATGAAGATTCATTATCAATTTTCAATGCTTGGAATTTATCCCACAATACTTTGCTATCATTAATAATCCTTTTCTCAAATTCCCCATGCTCTTTCTTAGACTCTTCAAATCTGGCTATAATTCCTTGATTTTCTTCCCTCATTTCACTACTTATTTCTTCGAATTTTGCTTTCAAAGAATTAGCTTCAACCATTGTCTCTTCTCTGTATTTTTCCATTTTTTCCTCAAATTTTATCTCTAATCTCCTAACACTATCATCTACCAGAGCTTTTAATTCAACTTTTAATCCCCTAGAAAGTTCATCAGAGTTGGTTTTCATCTCAGCTCTAAGTTCATCAGAGTTGGTTTTTAAGCCAGACTCTAATTTCTGGGAAAGTTCATTAGAATTGGTTTTCATCTCAGCTCTAAGTTCCTCTTTTAATTCATTAGAGTTGGTTTTCATCATAGCCTCCAGTTTCTCTATTAAATTCCCCAAATCAAAATTACCACTAACTGGTATTTCATTACTATTATCCATTATTACTAGTACTGTAATATTATATACTCATTTAAAAAATATCTAAGATATATATATATATTTCTATGTAGTAATTACCACAGATCAAGGGCTCATCATCTCCAATCATTATCCCAACAAGCAATTACTCAACTAAGCAAAGTACAAGTCTTTTAATTTTATTATTCATAGTAGCTATCCAATAATCTAAATTTCAGTTGTTTAAACTCATGAACTTTTTGGTTTATAAAAAAATATCACCTATCACTATAACATTAATAAATTCCTCTAACAAATATATATATAGAGAAAGTAACAACTGAGATCACTAACTAACATTTATTTATATGTAATGATAATAAATATTCTACACTTATACAATAATGAAATGTGGAAATTTCATATCAAATTCAATATAACCTCCTAATATTTAAAATATAATAAAATGTTCACATGCCTTAAAAATAACTAAAATTCAATAATATTGTGAGACAACTTTCTCACTCAAGATAATGGTAGTTAGATATAAAATGATTAAATTGATGCCTATAAATTTACTGGACCTTAAAACTTAATACCATTTCATATACATAAAAAAAAAATCAACTCCACTAACTATTTACTCTAGTGCCCAAAACATTATTTTACTAAAAATTGTACTAGTGCAAGTTATTATCAACAAGCATTCACTAATTGAACTTCATGTTTAAAGGTCACTTATAATGGAAAATAAAACATTGATATGTTTGTTTTCAAACCCTAGTTGATAACCAATGTAATAGATTATTTGGCACCAAGAATAATCAATTAACCAAGCCCCTAAGTTTGGTGCTATATATATTTAGGTTATATACTCATCTATTCCTCTAAAGATCTGACAGATACTGACAGCCAAAAGAATGATTAGCACTTCACAATTTTGATATAGATAAAAGAATTCAACCACTGCTCTTAAAGTATACAATGTTCCATGAACACTCAGATGATCATCACATTTCAGTTTCTCTAAGCTACTACAACCCATAATAGTTTTCTGCAAACACTATTGCACTGCCCTGCTTACATCTAAGTCTTAGGGGCTATTATTTATAAAATATTTCCTTGCTCATCTTTGGGAGTCTTAGAGGCAAATATTATACATATATAAAAAAAACTATACCTTACTCTCTCTGGAGTCTTAGAGGTAAAATCATGGCAGGACTACTGTTAACTGCTTCATGATAAATAGTAACAAACATCAAAATTTGGGTTGGAGCAGTGAATTAGATCAATCAGTCACAAGTGACATGAATACATCACATCCTCAAGACAATGACAAAAATTCCGCATCCAACATCAATACTTGCAACAGAACTAACCAAACTCCAACAATCAAATATCCAATCTAACCTTCAAAATTATAGATTTTCTACAACACAAATTTTCCAAATATGGACTAAATTATTACTCTATAATTTAATGCCATCAATATAATTTTTAAATTGAAATTAAGCTGTTTCATGACTGTATTTATCTCTCATCATAAAAAACAAATGCAATAACAGTAACCATCACCATCTAAACATAAGGCCAAAATATTTCTATATATATAAAAAAAATTAAACACACAAAAATGCTTCTCTTTCTTTAAGCTATACATCTCACATCAAGATATATACTACACATCTCTCAGGTATGTGAGGTATTTCAAGTCCTAATTATCTTATTTCGTGCCCCATGTTGGGCGCCAAATGTAATGGACAATTGAACAAACATATTATGCTGACCACATTGTGGCATCCAAATGTAATGGAACATACTTTTACTCCATTATACCAATCATCAGTTAACTGGGAGCTGCAGTTTGTGGTGCCAAATGTAATGGAAAATATATATATATATAAACATATTATACATCAAATGTAATGGAACATCAATATATGAGAAGAAAATAATGCTTCAAACATTGGATGATAAATGTACTGGAATATATGTAATCTAAATGAATCCAATTGTTGAGAAAGCCTAATATAATAAATTGTATTATTTAAATGAAGAAAGATAAAATTATCCCAGTTATATTTAAATAAATTGTTTATATGCTCTTCCAACTAGCTATACATGAAATAAATCTAAAATCATACAGAGCAATGAGATCTATCCTTATAATTTATTCTCAAGATTGATATGACTAACTAATCAAATATAAATATCAGAAACACAGGGAATTCTATTAAATCCAATATACACATCTAATAAGTAAATTTATGTATATCTAAACATATCAATGAACAATAATATGTGTAAGTAACCTAAAGACTAAACAATAAGTGAAATACGAAGTTATCCTCTATTAAATTGTAAATTCAATTAATTTCATAATGATACTGGCACTAAAAAAAAAAAAAGAATAAAATATTAATACTCTTTCAAATAAATTACAAAGGCATTACTTATAAAACAAATAGTACATCCTTTATTTTTATATTATAGTTTAATTTTAGGTAGTATCAATGTTTTAAATACAAACCCAAATACAAAAAAATATACATATATACTTGCAATAAGTATATATATTAAATAAATAAAGACATATTTGTGCTTAACAAGTATGCATTAATATAAACACAAATCCATATTTATTTTTTTCAAATATTCAAAATTAAAAAAAAAAAAATTATATCCAGCAAATATAAAAATTATTGTTTAGGTCTGCATAAGAATTATTATATGAAGTAAAAAAAAAAATGAAAATAGATAAATAAATATAAAAAAATTTTCTAATAAAATTTATGAATATAAATTTCATTTATTAATATATATATATATAGCAACTCATATGCAACCCAAACCTATATGTCATTCTTTAAGATTTTAAATTACTTAAGTGTTAATTTTGATACCTGTTAAACGTTTATTGCTGTTAGAAAACAAGACGCTTGAATTGAATAGAATGATATTTATAAAAACATTATATTTTTATAATTAAAAATAAAAGTAAAAAAAATATTGATCTCAAATATATATATATATCATTTATATTAACAAAATTATTTACTACCTTTCAAAGTTTACTTGTTTATTTTTCTTTTCAAAAGTCAACTTATTCTGTTGTTTTATTCCATTATCTGTTTAATATTAGAATGCATTCTATCTAAAGTTAAATTGAAGAAATACCACGTTAGAAAAAATTATTGGTTTCCAAATGCACATATATACTTCACTTTTTTAAAATTTCTCTCCTTGAAAAAAAAAATTGACATGTTGAATCCAATATATTAATTAATTTTAGTTACCTTCATATTATTATTAGATTGACCATTATAGATTCCAGATAGCTATATCAAATTTCGGCTTCAGACGCGATGAAATTCATGTGTTGAAATTTGCTTAGTTTTTCTTTTTAAACTGCTTTGGAATAAATGAAAGAAAATGGTGCAGCTCCCTGGCTGCAATATATATATATATATATTAGCCAGTCATGGTTTATGTATTTATTACAGAAATTTATCTTATTCCACTATTCTTAAGAATGGCAATTTCAAAGAAACAAAGTACAACAAATTTTTATCCTTCAGTTTGTTTAATCACTATCTTAATAATAATAATGGCTTTTTTTTGTTGTTGCTGTTGTTCCACATGCTAGCAAATGCTGTTTTGAAAACCATTGTTACATATGTTTTCTTTTAAACAATTAACATTTAAAAAAAAAAATATTAACCATATAAAAAAATATTAAATCGAAAATTTATTTGACAGCTTTTAAAATATATATATATACATAAATAATAATATTGCATTTTTTTAATAATCACTACAAATAAAATAATCTTTTTTATAATCAACAATTTATATGTCTTTATTTATCTTTAATAATTAAATATTCACAGCGATGTACCATTAACTAATAAATAAAATAATATATCCAAACAACTATAACTAATAACCATAAACGATAATAATACTCCATATATATAAACATCAAATCAAAGAGATTTTTTTTAAATAACAACAAATGATTTTTAAAATATAGATAGATTTATCGATATTTACAATATATATATATATATAAACATATTTCAAACTCTAAATCTCATTCTGATTTTAAATGCCGCATTAGATTATCATGAATGCTAAAAGACCATTCTAGAACAATGTTCTCTACTTTATTTATAATTTTTGCTGGGATTTTATAAATATCTATTATGCAAAAATCAAATATTTTGCAAAATTGCGATGATTTTTTGAACAAACTTATGGATTCATTATATTCATTTTTTTAACACTATTTAAAAACATTTACTAAATAAAGTTTATCATGCTTAATGGTAATAAGAAAATGAAAACTTCTAAAATAGCTTGATGTTTAAAGTAAGATTATCACTCACTATATCATTTAGACAATTATGTATGTGCTTCTAATGGTGGTATCTAGGTTTGTTTATTCATTTGTTAAAAAAGTATATTTTCATTATGTCATATCTGACCCTGCCTTCAGAAGTGGACTATTCCAAATTCCTTGCCTGATTGGCTAGCACCCAGTTGCTATCCAGTGGGATTAAAACCTTCACTAAGGTTCGCACACTGAATCCATGTTTTTTCAGTAATGTAGGGGATCTGCCTTTAAATAGTCAGCCTTTTGGAAGCAAGGCAGAGAGTAGTTACTTCTGTTAACCTGAATGACAGTACATGCTCTCCAATAAACCTTCTGCCATCAGCAAGGGTATTTATCTAGTCATTATTGAGAAGTTCACACAGTGAGGCAAGTCCACCTATGGACTGGAAACTGCTCCATCTGAATTAGAGCCAACTCATGGCAAGCTAACTACATAGCTGGAAGAGTCTTACCAAAACTCATGATGCAGGCCAATCATTAGCTGAAAGCGAGTTCCATACTCCACATGACTATCTCATCAGCATTGAAGCATATCAACTGTATTTGTATATTTGTTTAACTAATGTGTGTATATATTTTGTATTAATAAATTGTACATATTAATTGCTGAATAGTTGTTCTTTTTGTATCTGATGGTTTGGAAATGAACCTGCAAGCCTAACCAAACACAACAGATTTGGTGCAGTCGACACACCTGTTATAACAGAGTTGGCGCAGCCACACAGAAAATTTTCCCTCACAGCTGAAAAAATTATAAAATAAACTGCACCAGTTATAACAGATTTGGTGCAGTAACAGAAATGTTTCCCTCACAGCTGGAAAAATTAGAATAAACTACGCCAGTTTAAACAGATCTGGCGCAGTAATCGAGAAAATGTTTCCCTTGTGGCTGAATAAATTATATTATAAAGTATGAAAGTATGCCAGTTTCAACAGATCTAAATGTATGAAATAAATACGTGAGTGTGTACTTGTTTTATTATTTTTTGTTTTTGAAAAAAATTATGTTATCATAATTTCATTATGGCGGTATTTTTTTTTAGAAAAATAACAACGTAAAACTGTTGAATAAAATTGACTACAAACATAAAGGCATGTCAATTTGAAGCTTCAACCAATCATGAGAGCTTTACTCGCAAGACAGCATAAAATCTCACTCTATTGGTTTAAAAGCTTCGTTGACTTAGTTACAATAATGTAACTATAAAAACAAGTACGAGTGGTTACTCAGCAATAAATAAATAAAAATAGACGGCTAAAGCAGTCGGCTCTATGGAATCTTTTGAGCCGGCTCAACCTGAGAGCTGGCCAAATTATAAAGAGTGTTTGATTTTTTTATCTACAGGCTAACAGTATAAAAAAGCCTGAGTTAAAGTTAGCTACATTAATGACCACAATAGGTCCACAAACGTATGATATACTCAAATCTCAATCTACGGCTGTAATCCCAGCTGAGCTGGATTTTGACAGAGTATTGACAATTCTCACAGAGTATTTTTTTCCTAAACCCTTGACCATAATGCAGAGATACCATTTTAATCTCAGCATACAAGAACAGGGTGAAACAGCTAGAGAATTTGCAACATGAATCCGTATATTAGCCTTGAAGTGTGATTTCAAAGACTTCATGAATTAAGCACTTTCATGATCATTTTATTTGTGGCATAAACAATCACAATTTGAGGCTGAAAATGTTAATGATTCCAGACCTAGATTTTTAGACAGCAGTATTTCAAGCAAGACTAGCAGAATCATTAGCTGATCAAGCTAAACCATTAAAAAAACTTATAATAAAGTCTGAAGTGCAAAAAATTAAGAATAACACTGGATCACACAGGCACTCAGTCAGCTTAAATAATTCAGCTTCAAATAGTCTAAGGCACTGTTATAGATGCAATGAGCATATGCACATGCATATAGAATGTCCATACCACAAAGCAACATGCACATTTTGCAAGCGTATCAGACATATAAAGGCAGCATGTCTGAAATTAAAAAGACAAACAGCCAAGTCTATTCCTAAAGACAGTAAAGGCACTTATAAGAAACATAAGCAAGCTGCCTGTATAAACCATATCAGAGATAACAAGTCTGGGTTTATACACACTGTCATAATAAATGATACAACAGTTAATATGGAACTTGACACAGGATCAGCAGTGTCTATAGTTCCAAGAAAGACTTGGACAATCATTAATAAAAAGAATAAATATAAGCTGCACCCTTGCAGTAAGTCAATATCAGACTACCAAGAGAATAAAATCAAACTGTTGGGTCAAACAACAGGAAAAATTACTATGCCTAACAAAATTATATATCTACCACTGGTAGTGACATTAGGTAACCATAATGATTTAATAGGTCATGACTGGTTCAGTCACTTAGGGTTCAAAGTGAACCAGCTCACAACATTATCAAAGTTAAAGTCTGATGAATCAGAAGTCTTTAACAAAAAACTGAAACCTGATGCCAAACTTCAACTATAAGATAAAAACAAAATAAAATTCAAAATAGGAACAAAAGTACTATGTCATATGTAACTATGTGTCACAAGATGGATACCAGCATTGGTGACACAAATAAAGGGCCTCTACATTGTTGTGCAAATAGAAGATGGTCATCATCATCATTGCCATCACAACCAGCTAAAACTCAACTATACATCAGAAGCTATCAAGACAGCAGCAGATGACCAGAAACAAGCTCATCAAGTGAAGAAGATAAAGACAATCAACTGGAGAAACCAACCAAGTGGACAAAATGTCATCCAGTGCATTTCAATGACTATGTCCTCCAGGGCTAATTTCAGCCAGGGGGAGGGATATCATATCTGACCCTGCCTTCAGAAGTGGACTATTCCAGATTTCTTGTCTGATTGGCTAGCACCCAGTTGCTGTCCAATGGGATTAAAACCTTCACTGGGGTTCATGCACCGAATCCATGTGTTTCCAGTAAGGTAGGGGATCTGCCTTTAAATAGTCAGCCTTTTGGTGGCAAGGCAGAGAGCAATTACTTCTGTTAACCTGAACGACAAAACATGCTCTCCATTAAACCTTTTGCCATCAGCAAGGGTATTTATCTAGTCATTATTGAGATGTCCATGCAGTGAGGCAAGTCCACCTACGGACTGGAAACTGCTCCATCTGAATTAGAGCCGACTCGAGGCAAGCTAACTACATAGCTGGAAGAGTCTTACCAGAACTCACAACACAGGCTAATCATTAACTGGAAGCGAGTTCCACACTCCGCACGATTATCTCTGCATTGAAGCATATCAACTGTATTTGTGCAATTGTTTAACGTATAACGTGTGTATATATTTTGTACTAGTAAATTGTACATATTAATTGTTGAATAGTTGTTCTTTTTGTATCTGTTAGGTTTGGAAACGAACCTGCAAGCCTAACCAAACACAACACATTACTTCAAGATATCTACACTTCTTGCTTTCTTTGGCTTAAATACAGTAGGTAATTAAAAAACAAATCTCCTAGTAGATTTTTAATGACACTTAACAGGTTTGATTAGAGATTTCTTTTTTCCATACGAATGCTCTTAAAATATTTGAAAATAAAATATAATATATTGATAATGTATATTGAGAGAAAGATATATCTAGAGACAATACTATTAACTGTTGTTTATCCTTCTATATTTTTATATTTTTCAAACACCTCAGATAATTAGATTATTGTTTCTATAATCTTATGGAGCCAAATCAAATTTAAAAGTTACATTATTGGTAGTACTCTCACTATGACCTCCCTTGTGCTTAATCATATACAGAGTTATTATTATATGATTTTATATGGCATGTGTTTTGTGTATGCACATATATATATATACACCATATTTAAAATTTTCTGTTCTTAACTCGGATTTTTTTTTTTTTTGTATTATTTTTAAAATAATTATAGTTATTTATTTATTAGGTTTAAATTTTACGTTTTCTTTATTTAAACTTCTTTATAATATCGCTAAATGTAAATTTTATAATAAAATAAAGACACTTAATTATGAATGGGTATCAATGCACTAATTTTCTCTTTCTTAATTTAAATATAATAAACGCCTTCTAATTATTCTGACAGTCTTAAAAGGTCAACATTTATTACTAAAAATAGCATTTATTATTTAAACACAAATAATTTAAAAAAATAAAGCAGAATCTCGTAAAATGGTAGCACTGTTAAGGATCCGCGTAATTCACCCCATTCAATTGTTATTCGCTTTATTATTTTCCTTAGTTTGTTGAAATAATTTTATTGCTAAAATATAAACTTTATTAATCTTTCAAGGTATATCTTCACTAACGATCGCCATGGCATATCTGAGATGGCGCATTATCCATTATGCTGTTTTTTAATATAACTGATACTAGCCTCGCGTGTGGATCTGAATAAGTGCTTAATCAAATAGGAGTTAAAACTATTTTATACATAAATGTAAATTTACAGAATACTTATCAAATCCGAGTTTCAGTTTATTATCAAATTTTAGTAATAAAAATTTCTGACTTTTATTAATGTCCAACGGATATCAATAATACTAAAATGTTTGAATGTACGTTATAAACAAATCAATTCCATGAATCAACAATGGATTTAAGTCTTGCTTTGGTGGTCGAGAGGTCAGCGCGACTGCCTTATAAGCAGTTGCCCGGGTTGTGGGTTCGCGTCCCGGCCGATGCTATGACACTTTAAAAAAAAACAAAAAAACAATGGATTTAATCTCTATATAGTTCAAAATTTAAAAGTTTATCTAACTAATCTAGATATTAATTGTTTAAGTCTGTTTAAACAATTTGGAAAATAATAAAAGTTTTTAAAACCAATATTTTCTTTGTTTCTCCAAATTATCAGTAGTGAAGATGAATTTAACCCCCCCCCCTTTTAGCACTCTCATAGATGATGATAAATCATAAAACCAAAAAAAATTTAATTTTGACTTTAGTAAATGAATGTTTCTTTATTTTTTATTTAAAGAATAAAAATATTGTGATTCTTTGAAGCATGAGAAGAGCAAATTCTAAAACAACTTTAAAAGTTTTATTTAGCGCCATATTATTACACATTGACCCAATATAAAATTTATACATAATATACTTCAAATAAAAAACAAACTTCATTATTTTCAGATGTATCCTTCAATTGAACAGCTGAAAGAAAAGCTTCTGGAAAATTAAGCTAAATCCATATTTAACTTTTAAAATCTTATTATTTCTGCGCACTTATATATATTTAAAAAGACCTTTTAGAGAGAGATCAAATAATTGTATCTCCACGTTTTTTTTTTTAATTAAGATTTATCCTTGCCCGATTCCATCTGTTTTCTTACTTATTTTCTAATCTCCGACTCCAGCTTTTTCTCCCAATTCTTTTTATAAACTGACTATATTTTTGACATGTTACAAATTTACACACATCTAAATAAAAAAGTTCCAAGAAACTTTTAATCAAATAAATTTTAGAATATGTTTGCAATAAAATTAAAAATGTAATGTTTTAATGAAATACTCCATGAATACACACACGCGCATAATGTAATGTAGATGTATAATTTAATTATAAAAATAATCAATATTGTTGATATAATTAAGCGTAATTGAAGTAATCTAATAACAACACAATAAATATTTAATCTTCAATTTATTTTAAATTGCTGATATTTAATTCATTTTTGAACAAATGTCATTACTTTTTATGACAGTAGAAAACAACAACAACAACAACTTTCTATCTTAATTTACAATTCTCCCCAAAGATTAATAATTCTTTTAAAGACTTATTACATTTTTATACCTATATCTCTTTAAGCTTAAAATGGTTGGAGATAATAGGTCAGACTAGACAATATTATCTCAATGAATATTTATTTCGTAATAATTGACACATTTAACATATCTGTAATTTATTTTATGCATAACTTGTATAGCTTTCAATTTAATTTAATATACCAGAGTCATAAATCAAATTTTGACTTTATAAAATTGACTTAAACATAATTAACTAAGCAATTCTTTAGATTTAAAAAATATATAAAACATTTTTTTTGACTAATAAATACATTTCTGGAAAACAAATACTGATCTGGACGTCACTCCATACTATAGCAAGACCGAACTTTTCCTTTATAATTTCATCATCTCCTATTAGTACTTTAATTTCTAAAGATCTTTTTATTCTTCCAAAAATAATTATTTTCTTCATAAATCAGGTAAACAACATTTATTTTTCCAATAATATATTTACCTTGGACATACTGTCTCTATTAAAAAGTTTAACAAATTCTATACATTGTATGCATATAGCTTATCATGTGCTCCACTTAACTATAAACGAAAAACTGCTTTTTGTTTATATATCTAGTTGGTAGTGGGATTTGCTTTTCTTCTTTGATATTTGTGTATATAAACACATGTCTGCTCCATTTATGAATAATATAAGTGATGATCATGGTTCTTGATGGGTAGATATTGATTTTGCTGTAACTAACAGTGTCTTGATTTATATCAGGAAATTACATGTTTAATCTCCAGGAAAAAATATGATTATCTACAGACTCTTAGCAATACATGGAGAACCTTATGGCCATCCTAATGCCTACTGCTACAAGTTTTGACTGGCATGGAGTCATATTACCAACAATTCTCTTCTTGATTCTGTAATCTTTTGAGTTATAAATATATCTCAGTATTTGTAGCTATTGATAGAGGTTGTCCATATAAATATATCTATAAAAAACAAGATTAAAATGTTTTTGATTAATAAAAAATGCTGCTAATCCAATTTAAAAGACATTATAATGGCAAATATTTTCATTACGTCTAGCTTATATGCTGGAAAACCAATAATGGTACATACATACAATCCATCTATCTTATATGTTGGTAGCTGATTATGTAAAGATAGAGAACCTTATAACTAAAAATCCATTACACTATCAATGATAATGATCAAAACTCACAAACATCAATGATGAAAAAAGAAAATATATTTGCTAGAGGTGGTTATCTACTTTACATTTCATCTTTCCACGCACATATATAACACTTCAATATTTGTAGAAACAAAAAAAAGACAATATATTTAATTTAAATAACTTTTTTTAATTTCATATTTATCTTTCTATTAGTAATTAGTAAATATAAAATGGTTACATTTTTATTATATATTGATACTGAAATATAACCATGTAAATACATTCTAATTATAGATACAACAATATTTATAAAGATAAATTCATTCCCAGTTAAACAAACGTAAAGTTTTATATTTTTAAAATGTGTGCATTTATAGTTCTAGAATAATACTTTTTATTGATTTAGCTACCTTAAAATTATTTGAAATGATAATAATGAGAGTTATGATTTTTTAAAAAAAAAATAACATACAAATAATTTACATCTACTGTGACTTATTTGAATAATCAAGTTTTTGATGTAGTAAAGATAAATTAATATTGACAAATAATGAGAGGTGTGTTCTTTAAGTTGTTTTGGTGTTGTTTGGTGGAGATCAGTAAAATTAGCTAGAATTAGAAGACTTGGATGAAAACTTGTATTTGGGCATTTATCCAATCATAATGTAGATAACTTGCACAATTTTCTGATTATTAAGCCCTCAAATTCAAAGAAGATAGCCTGATGATAGCAAATTCCGTCTCTTTTTTTTGGATAATCATTTAAAAGATGTTCATTCTTTTATTTGTATATCTATTTTGTCAAATGATAAATGAATTAGTCTCTGTACGCTTTATGATCTTTTGCTTTCATAATAGTAACAAAACAATAAAGTTCAAGGGAAATTATTTTTCTTAAAAAAATATCTTCTTCGACTTTATTAATTAGTAAAAACAGAACTAACATTCTTTTACTTTGCGATTAGAATTGAATTAAATATTTGAAAAATATACAAAAAAATATTTTTTGTAGAAATACTTTTTGTAGATACTCTAATTTCTTTCTTTTAATTATCTTATTAATTAAAAAGATTACAGAATATAAATAAAACAACTAGTTTTAAAATTAAATTAATTACATATATTATTTAAAAAATTAAAATGTTTTAACATTACCATTTATTTTATTGTAGCTACTTTTTTGGAAAAGATAATTTTAATTTGATTTCTTTTTTTTTTTTTTACATGCACCCATTACCTACACATTATAACTACACGCCGTACAGGTCCACATCTTTCCCTTTATAAAAAAAAAAAAAAAAAAAACATTCGCCAGATAGTTGTATATATTAGATTTGAATTTTTCATATATTTATAAATTCTAGTGCTTATAAAAATATCTTTCTGAATTTAAATCCATATAACAACTTGGGTTAAAAATAAAAGAAATCTTTTATTTTTGAACCTATTAGTAATAGCATAAAAAGTGATTTAGCTTCAGAGATTATCAGTGGCGATTGATGGTTTCCCTATCAAAATCACCATTAAAACACCATTATAAATCCATAAAAAATTCAAATCTAACCATATGTAATTGAAATTTGTCTACAAATTTATTGAAACATTTAAATAAAGATATCTGAAAAAGATAAATGTCTTTCTTTAACTGAGACTTAAAGTTTATATCTGAGCAAGGAATAATCTCTAGTTTGATAAATGCTGTGTAATAACCATTAATTTATTTATCTAAAATGGTGGATATCGAAAGTATGAGGGCATAAGTTTGACATATGTAAATAAGTGATCATATATATTGTAGCACTGCATAGCTACCTACAAGATAAAAAGTAAATGATTTAAACTTGGTAAAAAGAGGGTTAATAAAATCTGTATAGTTGCAGTAGGAAGTGTTAGAATGTGCTCTTTTTTTAATATTGTTTTTTTTTTTTTTGTATTAAAAAAATCAAGGAAACAAAATAGTCATATTGCTCATGATAAAAGAAACATGTTCGAATTGTTGGAATTAAAAATTAACAAAAAGTCATCAAATCATTAAAGTGAATAAGTAAGTAATCATGGTTTGTTTAGAAACAAATTCAAAATTTATAAAGCAGCAATATTTTTCTATTTGATGTTTTTTTTGTGTGTGTTTTTTGATTTTAATTGTTGTTGATTAATAAACATGTAGTTAGAATCTATTGAAATAGATAAGGTAAATTTGGAAGGTTGATATCTGTAAGATGTTTAATAACATATTTTTTAAAAAAATATGTTTTTTGATAAATACTGATGGCTAATAAAGGATTTGAACAGAACATACTTTGCTAGTGGAGAGAATGGATCTAAAACTGTCTTCTATACTATCAAAAAGAAGTCATCATCGAATTCATATTGAAGTCCATATAACAAGATATATTTTCTGGTAAGATTAATATTTTATTATTATAAAAAATTTACAAAAAGGCCAAATATGCTTGTGGATTATGCCTTAATATGAATGACAGACTAGACTTCCCCAGCAGAGGCCCATTACTGCCTGAAAATGTTGAAAGAATTCAGCCTTATAATTGAAAAGAAAAATAAACTCATCATTGTTTGGAAAAAAAAGTGCTTATTGTTATTATAAATTGAAATCAGTATTGCTAACATCTTCCAAAATCATATCTGCCAATAAATTATAAAAAAAGGAAACACACTGATATTGGCTAATTAAAATAAGAAAAACCAAAGATTATTAACTTGACTATATTAATTATTTTACAACCAAAAATAAGAATAATCAGTGATGATTAATACACTGAATTTACTAGCCAAAAATAAGAAAAATCAAGAATCATTAAATTGACAGAATTATTCATTTGCCATATAACAATGAAGCAACTAAGGATAAACAAACTTAATTATTTATCATCAGCATGAATGATAAGTAAGCTGTTTTGTATATATGCCACATGTGATTAAATTTTATTAATATATATTCATGAACTAACATTATTTATTATATTTAATACTAATCTAGTTTAATCTAAAATGTTTTATATTGTTTGTCTCTTTAAGATAATAAAATTTATGCAATTTTATCAATTATATTTTTTTTAAATATATATCATTAAAACATCAATCAGGGATGGGGGATGAAAAAATATTTTAGCTTATATTAATAAATAGAAATTGTAATGATGTTTTTAAAGTTGTTACATTGTAGAAATGATCTTAAATTCATTAGTGATGGTCATGCTGTGATCCATTTGGCAGAGTCCATTATTTGAGGGAATATATTGATACATAGTATTTTTATTACTGCATGGAATAAAAAAGTTGAATTTTTAAACTGTAGCCTATATTTAATTCTCATTTTTGCATTTCTTCAATTTAACCAATGGTTAAACTAGGTAGGTAAGCATTGCAATACTGTGATTTTCTTGTAACCAAACTGTTGCCCAGTGCTGATGGGATGACCATTTAAAGGATGAAGTTTGAATCTGGATTTCCATAGTGCTATGATAAATTTTGGGTTCTCATCTTATAGCTAAAGACGCCACTTAATGGTGCCATTTTCCTGCTAAAACACATAAAAATGTCATTTCCATGGCCGACACATTTGAACCCGCATTTTCTATAATACAACTTTTTTGTTGTGCTACAGATTGCAGGCTGCTATGTCGCATCGCAGTACAGCATGTATGTCACATCGCAGCAAATAAATTTTCCAAATTTGCACAGTTTATAAAATTGTTACAGCTTGGTGAGAGTGTGTGTGTCTTTGAATTGGATGGAAATGTTGTTTTCATTGGATTTTTTTTAAATTTTAAAGTATTGAAATGTTGAGATTTTCTAAAGTAATAATTATCAGACTTTTTACACCATATTGTATTGAAGTTTTAAGTGTGAAAATGTTGACAAGATATATGTGTAAAGTGAGTTGGAATTAGATAATGCATCAAGTAACGTACTGTTTGTAATATTCTATGAGACAAACAAGATTCTACCGTGTGTATATTTTTGAAGTAAAAAAGAGTGGTAACACAAAAATATCCAGTAAAAAAAGTAAAATTCTACCCTGTTTTTTTAAATTTCATAAAAAGCATATATTATAAACATGGTTAATAAGTAAAGAAGACATTATATATATATATATATATATATTTGTTGTTGTTTAAAAAAGTTTTACTTTCTTTCTTTTCTCCGACTACTGTTATACTTTGTTGAATATAGTTTACGTTTATTGTTATAATTTATTTTATATATGTTACTAAAAAAAAAATATTTACAAAAATATGATTTTGATATTTTTTATTTTAGCATTGCAAACAACAGAACACTAACCCTAAACCTAACCCTAAAACTAACCCTAAAACTAATTCTAAAACTAACCCTAAACCTAACCTTAACAACTTTTACTTTTTGTTGTCATTCTATTTGAAGTAAAAAATAGTGGTAATATCTGTTTGTCTGTAAAAAAAAAAAAAAAAGTAAAATGAAGACTAAAAAAGTAAAAAATAGTGGTAACACAATAATATCTGTTTCTTTCGATTATGAGTTTTTGAACAACAACAATAAAAAAAGCTATAACGCCACTAAAAAAATATCCAATAGAAAATTGATTTTTCTAATAAAGCAAAATAAAAAACAGGAATCAAATTGTAATTTGTTGATTTTATTTTACATTTATTATTATCATTTAATTTGTATACATTAATAAAAAATAATATTTAAAAAAGACGATTTTAAGCATCACATGATCACATTTCCTATACTAGCACATTAATTGTTGATAAACAGAGCAAAACTCTCCATACAGTATTGCCACCTGTGATAAACAGAGTAATCAATCGATGAGTAGGCATTAGATAGGGATTTTATGCACAAGCCTTCTGGCATCCATTGATTACTCTGTTTAGCACAGGTGGCAATACTGTATGGAGGTTTTTGCTCTGTTTAAAGACGATTTTGTTTTGTTTTTATTTTCGCATTAAAAAAAAACACATATTTTATAGTTTTAGCATGAAAATGGTGCCATCGAACGACATCTTTATCTATAAGACAAGCACCAAATTTTGAAATAATACTAGCCCAAACAAATAAAGAACTTGTCTTTGAATATATAATCTTCTTATTAGGTTTTTTTTATATGGTACAGGCATATCTATATCAATGAACTGATGAGCAGGAAATATTACTGTTGCTGGGATATCATTACTAATAAGAGTTTATAAACTGGTAATATCCTTCAATATGCTCATCAATATTTGAGCAGGGCTCAAAATACAAGCCTGTTACAATTATATCCCAAAGTATGTGCCCATTTGAATTACCTATCAATCTGTATATGCATTCAATGTATAGTAGACATAAACCCTGAGAGAAAGAAAGTGATAGTGCACAAAAGGAAGTGAAGTGCATGAATAAAGAAGAGGCTTAGAAAATAATAGGTAAATAAAACAAAGGTAGCACAATAAAATCAGAAAGGCAAAGTGGACATCCCATGGAAGAATATGAGCAGATAGTAAAAAAAAAAAGTCAATGAGGCTGTAATGGGGTGAGAGATCAATATTTTGATTATGGATACAGAAGATAAAAAAGGAAATATTTCTAATTTATTGATAAACTAAGATATTTGAACTTTTTTGTTCTATGAATGGGGTTTATACATATATCTTAGTGATTTGGTAACCCTTAACTTTCATTTGCAAAATATTTAATACTTTAAAATATAAATATTGCTCACTATGTTACTGATCTCCAAACACCAGCTAGTAAAAATATATAAATGTTGATAGCCATAAAGCTTCTCCAATATATTAATCTACTATTGAATCATTCAACTATATAACCTGGCCATAAGAATCTGATACAGTTTGGATATAAAAAACTAAGTATCGTTTTGATATTTGAATGATAAATTTTCAGAAAACATTTTTATAACAATACACATTTAAAATATGCCCACGTTTAAATCCTTTTTTAATTGAACTTTTTTTTTTATTGGACAGCTAATTAAATTGTTTAAGAAAATAAAAAAAAAATACAAGTAATGAAAATAATTTCAAAGTTATAATGTCCAGGAATAGGCCTTAAATAACTAATTTACTCATACTTTGAATAACAAAACTATTGTCAATAATGATTATAATCTGAAGGAAATTACTTTATTGCTGTCTTAGTACAAAAAAAATAATACAAATAATCAACTTGAAGCTTGCATATACATATGAGTTAATAGTTTAAGAAGATATTAATTTAGATATTATTAAATTCTCATAACTCATATATTCTAATATCTAAATTTTAGATACCCAATCTTTTCCTCTTTTATAAAATCAAAAATATCAATAATATTTCTTCTTATTAATTTTTTTATAATAACATAAACATAATTTTAATTCCAGATTAAATTATATATTATTTTATAAAATGATATACACCTGGGTCTCATTTTATGCGGATTATTTTAATGCGATTTTGAAGTTATGCAATTCATGTTTTTTCTTAATATCTTTCATATTTCACTATATTTATTAGATATCAAGAAATTTAAATTATTAATAACTTATTTTGACTTGAAATCCTTTTTTTTTTTCAAAAATATAATATTATATCAGCAGCTAACGTGAATATGGCCTGAAGCTGTATTTAGAATCTTAGCTTTTATGTAAATAACCTACTTATACTAATGAGTAAGTAATAATAATAGATTTATATGTATGTATAAAAATATCACAATAAATAAAACAAAAATTTTAAACTTTTAAAATTTTGCTAGATATTAACAGAAATAAATATTTTTTTAGATTTTTAAAATAAATAATAACGAAGATTTTATTGATTATATAATCTGAAAATAATCTTTCTAATGATAATGTATAACCTTTTTGTTTTGATTGTGATCTCATTTTTTTAATATAGAAACAGAAAACCATTAACATAGCACAAGACTGAAAGTGGCGCTAGTTGTACATTGCATTATGAATTTTATTTTTTACTAGTTCACAAATAAACGCATATTGTCTAATAGCCGTAAAGATTAAATATGTATGAAAAAAATATAAAATTAATACTGTAGTTAATTAAAAAAGTAAAAAAAGTTTGTCTTGCATTAATTTTTTTCAAATATTTGAGATTTTTTAGTAATCATACTTTATTTCCTTAGTTTTTTAATGCGAATTTTAAAGTAATTTTTCCTTGTTGCTTTGCTTTTATGCCAATTTTAAAAATTACAGAACCTATCCCCCATTTTTCAAGGTAAGTTACATTTTTATGTGATTTCTTTTGTGCACGTTTTTTGAGGAACCTATCTATCGCATAAAATGAGACGCAGGTGTACATGAGTATTAAACTTTCCTCCAAGTTGGAATCTAATGCTACAACTTTTCAAGTCCTTTAATTGGTCAATAATTTTCTTAAAGTATCCATTAGACTATCAAGATTATTACTGCAGACAGATGTCCTGAAATATTTGTTTCTATTAATCCACTTCATAACTCTATTTCTTTAATTAGTACTTAAGTATTATATGAATATTGCATTAGAAACTTATTTATATTTCACTATTTTATTTTTAATGTACTACAATATAAGCTTTCTTTATTGAAGACTATGGCACAGCTAATTTGGACATTTTATTTTGAATAGAAGGTACAGACTTTTTTTTTTGAAATAAATCCAGAAATGAGTTCAATGATTTTTTTTGCCATTCTTTTTTTTTTCAATAAAAAGGTTATCATAGAATTCATTATTCAATTATACACTTACCTGATTTTTCTATACTTTACTTTTAATAAATTTATTTTTACAGAGATATTTGTTCCAATACATTGTCCATTTATTTTTATTTGCAGATTATGAAAAGATATTTGATTCTGGAAACACTTCTGAGGTGATAAAAATTAAATATTAAGACAGACCAGAATTATGTTAAAATCTAAAGAATACTTATTAAAATGGAACAACAATAATTCGATTGCACAATAATATTAAGAATAATATTGCTAAAGATGTATGACAGAATAATTTAATCTCACCAAAACTTTTGACAGGAATTTTATGGAAAATATACTGTGGAAGTTATGGAAATAAAAAATAAGTGAAGATTAATTAAATCATCTAGACTTTGCTGATGAAATGAATTTTTTCTTCACAGAAATGATTTAAGAGCTATCTGAAGAAAGTATAAAAATTATAAAAAGAGGAGTAAAAAATAAATACCAAAAATGTAATCTAATATTCAATTATTATTAATAATATTAATCATTATTATTAATAATATAATATTAATTATATAATGTGTGTTGTAACGTTAAAATTATTTATTTTGTTGTTGTTATTAGTATGCACTAAAAAAATAATTAATTAAAAAAATATTATTATTATTAATGAAAATTTTATTAGAATAATAGTTACAAAAGATAATGTTATAAAGATTAAACTTATAAATATAAATATAGGATATGTACTTATTTACATTTTTTTAATAAGTAATTTTCTATCAATACTATTTTTTGTTAAAGTTCATATAAATATTGTGTTTAAAGTTCCAATTATTCCAGAACATAATGTTATCCCAATAAATAATGGTCCATAACATAAATATAATTTGCCATTACAAATAATAATTATCTCTGATAATCATTGTAAATGTTGTTGTTATTATGATGATGATGATATTTTAATGAGAAACTTTATTTGTCCTACAGAGTTAAGAGTTTACATAGCTTGAATTATTGTGTTTATATGGGCAATTCATAGTTGCAGATTTACATATATAAACATTGATTTATTCATTTATACAGGATTGTAGGAAATTTTACATGCTGTGGATTAGTTACATGGGTTTTAATAGCTTAAATTGCTGTGGTTACATGAGCAATCCTTGAATGTAGATTTACAGATATAAAAGGTGATTTATTAATTTACATGAGACTACAATAATTTTTTCATGCTTTGGATTAGTTGAAAGGGTTTTACATGGCTTGAATTGCTGTGGTTATATGGGCAATCTATAGTTGTAGGTTTATGTAGGTAAAAATTGATTTATTTATTTACATGAGATTACCTGAATTTTTATATGTTATTATTTACAAGGGTTTACATAGCTTGGATTGCTATGGTTACACGGAAAATCTGTTTTAAGATTACAGAAATTTTACATGCTCTGGATTGTTGAAATTAAAGATGCAAACCAGGTTTAGTTTTATATGTGGTTGGCTTGCCTGGGTAACATAGATGAGGAACAAGCAATTTCCATAGTAGTGTGACAATTGTCTGTAAGGCCCACACTGGTATGAGATCAATGCCAGTTATTTTAAATTTTTTAGGGTGCTGGAACTTCTTTGGATAACTAGATTTTTTTTCTTGGTTTCATAGACAATGTGAGCTGAGAAAAGTGTTGGTGTGGGCTGGGAGCATAGTGGGATTTCTTTCATAATTAGTACAATCTACCATGCCTGTTTTCTGGTGCATTTGAATAGATAAGTGTTTTACAGGGGCTAGGTGGTACAGCTATATTAGAATTGGTTGTAATTGTTGAATTTTTGTGATAAGTTGGTTAAACTCTGCAGGGGGGAGGTTGAGTAAGGTTTTTGATGAGGTTTTATGAGTAGAGGGTCCTGATTTCCAGAGGGAGCTGCTGGTATAACTATATTAGAACTGGTTGCAATTGTTGAGTTGGAGATTGTGGTAGGTTGGTTAGACTCTGGGTCTGTCTCTGTTAGAGTGGAGGCCAAGTGAGGCTTTTGATGTGATTAAGTGTGAGATTCATGGGTAGAGGATCTGGATATAGAGAGATAGGATAAAATCTGGTAAGTAGTTAGGCTTAGCATTGTGATTGGAAGTGATTTATGTTTTTTGAAATTATCTAGTAACTTGATGTTAGTTGAAGAATGAAAAATGTAACACAAAATAAGAAAGGAGTTATCAACTGATTGGAAATTGAAAAAGATATGGTTTTTTTTTCTTGATAGCCTAAGGTTTTGACTATTTTACAAGCATAAACAGCCAGAGCTTGTTAATTTGGTTGCTAGCTTGTGAACTAATTGCTAGAAACTTGAAATTAAATTTTTATTACTAAACAAAGATCAGAGTTTGTTATGATAACATCAAAAATAAGCTTATGCTTGACTGACTTTTAGACTTTGCAACTCTGTACTGGTATTTTTTTTTTTTTTTCATATGTCATAGCATCGGCCAAGATTCGAACCCACACATGTCTGCAAACAACTACTTGCTTGCAAGGCATGTGCGATGACCTCTCAGCTAACAACGCTTGACTGTACTGGTATTATTTATTGGTGGCAGACACTGATCATGCAATGTTTTTTTTTTTAAATTATTATTAGATAACTTGATTTTAATTGGAAATTTGAATAAAAAATGTAACACAAAGTTGGAAATAAGTAATCAATTCATTAAAAGTATATTATTATCTTGTGATAGATTAAGTAAGGTTTTGAATTCTTTTTATAAAACCAGTGCTTGTTAACTTGTTTGTGTGCAAATGAATTACTTGTGGGAAATTTGTAATATAATTTTTTTCCTTCCCAACAAAGATCAGAATTTGCTACAATAAAATAAAAAATAAGCTTATATTTGACTGAACTTTTGATTTTAAAACTCTAAGCTGGTAGTATTGGTGGCAAGCTTCTGGTCATGTGATGGCTTTGTCGCCATATTGTTTTCTAAAATTATCATTGGCTAACTTGATTTTAATTGAAATTTTGAATGAAAAATGTAACACAAAATTATTAATTAATTATCAACTCATTGGAAATTGAAAAAGGTATATCAGGATAAGGTTTTTACCTTGTCATGCTTAGGTTTTGAGTAGTTTTGGAGCACGAAGAACTAGAGCTTGTTAACTTGATTGTGAACAAATGGACTCTTGCTGCTGAACTATTATTATTATTTACAAAAGTAGAAATAAAAATTGATAGTAATGAATTAGAAGAAAATTATCACCATAAAAACTTAGGCTATATTATCAATACAGTTGAAATATAATAATAAAATTAATCAAAGAATGATAATATTTGAAAAAAAAAAGGTTATAAAAACGATTTTAATAAATATGTTTTATCAGTATTTATTTATGGATGTGAGATAAGGATACTTGAAAGGAACAGTGCAGAGACTTCTGATGATGTCAATGTAAAAAGAAATATATATTGAGATTAACAAGAGATCAAAAGTAGAATATATTGAGGAGAGCAAATATACCATTGAAAGAATTAAGAGCTTGAAATAAAGTTGGATTCCCAGATTAATTTAGAAGTAATAAAAATAAATGGATAATGGACAGTTTGATATCTTTCATTATGAGAATTACATTTAGCTATTAGATAGAGTACTTTATGGTATATTTTTTCATCATTTTTTAAAAAAAATTCCACAGAAAATATTGTACTTGTCAGTTTACTAGTAAAATTCCATTTAAGAGTAACTCCTATGATATTGAAATTCACATAAACAGATTATAGTTGATCTAGATTTAGGCTACACAAGAGGTGGACGAACAATATATATATTTTTTTGGAAATATGGAGAGGATATGGGTTAGAAAAATGGATTAAATATGGAAGATTTTATCCTGTAATATACTGATGGTAGATAAAGTGAATAAACTTTCTCTAATAGCAAAAATAAGTTATTTTTTTTTAATATATGCATAAATAAAATATTGAGTACAATTAGCTTTTACAGACTCTTATTAATATATATCGTTTATTAATTTTAACCAAATATTCAAGTTTTAACATTTATATTATTATAATTTTACATAAAACTTTACAACATATACATCTTTTTTTAATGTGTGCATATAAAATATTACAAAAAATATTTTCTAAGTAATTTATATAATACATAAGTGAGCAATAATTACTGATCATTCAGTTTGAATGTTGAGGATTTATAGCCTTCATATATGATTATTAAATATTTTAGAAAGCATTCTCATTTATGACAGAAATATTTTCCGTACATAGCAAAATGAATGAATAAATTAGAGAGAGTGCGTATGCGTGAATGTATATAAATATTAATAAAAGTCAAGAATAATCAAAATTTAAGAAAGCAAATAATATCATCTATATTTTAAAATAAAGTATTTAAAATTAAGTTAAAAAAGTCTGTACTGCTAAATAGATTCTTTAATTTATTATTCTGAAAAAGTCAAGATGAATTATTAATTTGTTACAAAAGAAAAAAAAATGCTATTTTGTAGAAGGGAAACCAAGGTTTTTTTTTTACTTGTAAATATTTAGATTATAAAACATTAATTTTAGTACCGTAAGAAAGAATTTTTAATTAGGGAATAACTTCTCCACCCAATCAAAAAGTAATGTAAATTGAATTGTATTTATGAATGCAAAAAAAAAAAAAAAACAAACAACAAAAACTACTCTATTTATAGAATTATATTATTTTTATTAATTAAAGAATAAAAACTTCACTCTCTGATTCTTATTTATTTTCCTGGATGATCTCTATCAGATAACTGTAAAGATTGAGGCACTAAATTTCATGATGGCCGACAGAAGATGCATGCAGTTGGCGCTCTACAGATTGATATCAAATTCATAAAACATTTTCTAGAAAACTAAAGATCAATTATTGCTTGGTTTACATAGAATTCAAACACATACAATTGCTCTTATATATTGAATGCCTTCTAGCAATTATATGTCTATTAACCAAACCATTTATTATGAGGTTATCTACAAATGATGCCAATCTATGTATATGCATAAGCAAAGATGAAAGAAATCCAGTAGAAATTAGAAATCGTAAAATCATTATTCTGAAATATTGAAATTGTTTTAAAAGAAGGAAAGTCTTATTACTTATTTGTTTTAAAAGAAAGTTTAAAGATTTTGATCTAATATTAATTTCAGCATCAAGGAAATGCTACATAAAATTACATAATTTCAGATGATTTTCCTGGAAGGAGTACTTTGCTTGGATTGATATTACTTTATAAAAAGAAAAATTCTATGGTTTATTGATGCAAAAATAACTGTAAAAGCAAAATGATTGTCATCATATTTTTCTCAGTGAAGAAACAATATTGAATACATTATTAGTAATTAAAATAAATAATTGGCATACCATTGCTAAAATGAAGGGTATGTTAATTAAAACCAGATTGTAGAAATCCCAAAAAAGAGATTCAAACTTACCACAAAGATAAAACATTAGTGCCATCAGTTTACCAAAAGTTATAGCAAGGAGATTTGTTAGTTCAGCTAACAAGGTTTTAAGAGGCAAGAATAGTTGAAGTAGATCTATGTATATTAAGTTTTTTAATATTTAAAAGTATAACTGGAAAAAACAGATATGAATTAAAATTAAACCCTTTCTTGAAAGATGCTTATTGATATAAAAACAAAGAGCTTTGCTAGTTGCTCAACAAGCTTTGTGATAGCTTAACAAGAGAAATCATTTAAAATATCTCTATCAGAAACCACCCTCAAACCCCAGACCAATGGTTTAGTGCTTTGGCACTCCTCATTGAGGCATTCAGGTAGTTTCAGACACTAGATCTAAAAATACCAACCCAAAGCCAGCATTTATCTAAGAGTAAAAAATTTGAAATTTTCAGACAATTAAATGTCTTCAAACCCAGCTATCTAACTCAAATAGCTATATGGGGCTAAGAGATCTTCAGCCAAACCATATATTAGTAGTTTTTTAAATTTTTTTTAGTGCTTACTGATATGTTTTACAGCTAGTAATATTACTAGATAAACATAGAAATGTGAATTAAGATGAAATATTTCCTTATAAATCATTCAGTAACATATTTATGACCAGAATTAGTTTATATTAAATAAGTGCAAATCTAAACTCTTAAATAATAATCAAAGCTCTTACTTTTTTTTAATGCAAGATATATGTCCCCCAAAATTTTATCAAAACAAATTTGAGCCAATGATTTAAAGTGAGTGAATAAGAAAACAGCCAAAATGTATTTTAATATTAAAAATGCTTGTGCATATATATATACACAAATATGAGTATGTTCTTACTTATATCAACATTAGCATTTATGTATGTAAACAAATGAACATACATTTAAACAACATTGCTACAGATTTTGTTTTTCACATATTTAATAATATAAGATTTATGTTATATATCAGAATCAGACATAATAGTGCATTATATTTTATTAGAAAATTTATTTTAGACTTGTTATTAACCCATTTATTAATAAAACTATTAATATTATTTTTTAATTATGATATGCAATTAGAATTATTATGATAAATTTATTTAAATATTAGATTAGATATTTGTCTATTTTATACTTTTGAACATTTATCTGGCAGAGAGTTTTGTTTTACATGGAGCTAGATTATAGAACAATATTGAAACAGTAAGATTCGTATTCGAATCTTAAGTTTCATCTTTTTCTGTCGTCTCTCACTGACCGGTCTATCCCGCCCAAATTTAAACTTTTTGATATCGAATTGTGTGTGTGTAGCAATATTAAAATGTATAAATATATGTAGAATTCAGCATAAACACACACACATTTCGATCTCAAATTAAACGCAATAAATAGGGATAAAATAATATGGTTTAGATTTCTTTTAGTTATATGATTTTGTATAATTTTAATCATTTATTTTGGATTATAAAGTTCGTATTTATTGCTTTGTTTAAATTTCATTTAATAATAATTCTAAAAATATCTGATGTAATATTTAATTAAAAGTTAAAATAATCTTATGTTTCCTTTTGTTTTTGAAATTTAAAAGCATCGGTCAGTGATAGATAATAGATTAATTAAAGAAAAATTCCCCAAAATTAATTAGTAAATGTAAAATGTAAACAATAGAATGGCAGCTTTCTTTAATTAAAAACCAACTAAATGCATTGATTATCCTCAGGGCAGATTAAGTAGAACCTAAAAATATCTTAACAAAAATGTGAAAGATCAAGATAAAAAAAGAGGCCATCTTAGACTTGCTGGAGACATTCACTTAAACTTTAGCTTTGCTCTCGATCACTGAGTCTCCAAAATAATAAAGTAATTTGTTCCTGCCAAGGTATGACCGAGTAAAGCACCTAGATTATTCTCCATCGGGAAATGGCCTATCGGATGCGAACTTTCCACTGCCTGTCATAAATTCACCATGAAGATCTGCTGCCTGAAATGAATGAGAAAGCTGCTGCTGCCATGAAATTAAATGAATATCTTACCCAAGAAAGAATTGCCACTCGTGAACTTTTTTTCTACTAAACTAATGGAATCAGAAAACTTCTTATAAAACAGGTACCTGTCAGTGTTCAAACTCTAGAGTACTCTAATAATATGCTATAGCTCTTCTTCATACTACTTATCTAAATTATAAAATGTAAAAACTACCATTTGTATAACTAAATTGAATAATTAATTTAATATGTAAATTTCTCTAATAATCTAGCTTACCTCACTCTATCTGGGGTGCGTATTTCTAAAATCTACATTTTATCTATATTTATTATTTAATTATTGCATGCTCACAATTGTCTCTATTTTCAAAGTTTAAATCTATGATCATTTAAAACAATGAATGCGTGTCAAATTTTCATTAATATTTACTTTCTTTAATAACTTAACTTTCATATAAATTGACACGCATTCAATGCTTCACTTATTGTAATGCAGGGGTCTACAACTTCGCAAATGGCTGGCATATTAGTTGTAATCATTCCCAGTTTAGATATGTTTTGTATTTATTAAATCATCATGAATAATTTCAGAAAATTACATTTCTTTGAGAGTCGCCAGCGTTCTTCAGTAAATGTTGATAATGTGGGGCCGAGCCAGAAATCTACTTAAATCTTATCATAATCGTTTATAAGTATACATGTGTTACGTTTTAGAGACGCGATGACCCATTTCGCCATGAAATTTCCGGATTCTTCAGGGTTGAAATTAACCCCAGTCGTCCTACACAAGCGAGCATAATGGGTGCTCCCGTAGGACTTGACAACGTCATGCAACCAGCCGGCAAAACTGCGACACGGACCGCTTGTCCCTGGATATGCTTATGTGACACCTTACTTTGTCGGGTCGAGGCCGAGACCAACCTGACATTCTTATAAACCCATTCGCGGCATTGCAGTTTCGATATACTGCCATTCCATATCGCCTTTCTAAAGCGTACCACGTGTTCCTTTGCTTAATTCTATTATTCTATATATCACTCCGCCTCTGCATTATCTTCGTAATTCACTCTCAAATAAATGTTTGCCCTTAGTTATAAATAAATATTTTAATTAAATAAATATATGTCTGCCATTACTCTTATAACCCATACTTTAGACTCTTGCATTGCAAAGGTATAAATCCCTCCAGGCATGCATTAGAAATACTTATTCGAGACTTTTAGGTAGCTAGATTACGCCTTCAAATAAGTGAATTTCTTTTGTAAACATTTCAGTATCGGAAATGCTGCTACTGAAATCCTCAATATAAAATAATGTCTAAATAAATAAATGTATTCTTTAAAATATAATCATGTCGCAAATCCCACTACTGAAGCTTTAAATCCACAAATATTATTAGTAAATGATTGTTTTGTTAAAATGTATTAATAAATAATTTTAAACTATACGTCTGCAGTTACGTTTCATTCATTCGATACCCATTCTATATACTATTTCCTCGATTATGTAAATATGAATGTTTAATTAATATTAGTTTGATTATTGGCTAACTCGAGAATAAAATCAGAGTCTCTTGCATATCCCTGACCACCGTGCCTAAGGAAATATTTACTAATGTCGCATCAGATGCGTTGTTTCGTGGATTGTATTGTGGAACCGATAAACTATGTTCAAATTCAGTACAACGGGTGGCTTCGCTACTCGATGGTGCTGCTGTTCTGTATGGTGGTCGAATTCTGCACTATGTTTACGAGTCACACGTTTTCTGACCGTTACAATATTGAAATATTGTTGTGAGATATTTTGTGTACAGATTCTATATATGGTGAAGGCAAACCTATTCTATATTTAACTACATGACTTCAATTATATGCTATCTAAAAAATAAATAAAAATAAACAAACAAACAAAAATTAAAAAAAAACAAAAACAGTCAAATAAATAAATAAAAAAAAATCACTAAAATTTATAAATTTTAAGAAATTCAAGTAGCCATTTTTTTTTTCTGAGCACCATACATAATTCATTTAAAAAAAAGTAAAATTTGTAAATAAATTTTATAATATTTCTAGCTTTGAATGCTGTAAAAATGTTCATTAATAAAATTTCTTAGGTTTATGTTAAAAGCACATATATTTATTCTTTCTTTATTATCTTTTTTTAATGTGATGTACAGTATTTTATGTAATAAAATATTTTGTAAGAGTAATGCTAAATATTTTATAAAAATATAGAACACATTTAAAATTAATATTGATTTAAAAACATTAAAATAATTAGAGAAATAATAATTTCTTGATTAGTCTATTATGTTTGTACAAGAAAAAAAGTTATTTAAAAAAAAAAAAGGAATATTGCCCAGAGTTTTAAAGCAATGAAATACAAATATTTTACTATTTACTTTATTTTAAAAGTAAAAATATGGTAGTTATTTTTTCTCTCATTCTTATTGCTGCAGTAAATACATGAGTGACCATATATATACTCTCTAAAATATATGTAAATGTGTCTCTTCAGTTTATTATTAATAACTATATTATTATTTAAAAAAAAATTGTTTATATATACATATAAAAAGTGTCTGAGTTATATTTATGCGAGTCTGTACATTTGCACTTCAATAAACAATATTTTTTCTTATATGTCAAAGCAATGACTAGGAAGTGAACTGGGGTCAGCTGCTTGGAGGGCAGCTATGCTAACCGCTAGGCCACCAACACAATATTTACTCTATTTTAAACAATATTTATCAACAAAACATGAGCTATTATATGCTATATATGTTAATACATAAAGGGGCTTGGAACAAAATATAGCATAGTTCATAGCTCCACTATAATTCTCTTTGGAATTATATGGGCATTCTCGATTACAAATTTAATTATATCCAATATTCGCAAGATATCAATAAGATCCTGAATATGACTATCATTGTGATCATTTGTATTATTTTGTTCAGTTAATTTTGATTCATTTTGTTACAAATGATATGGCATGGGGTATATTACATTCATATAACATATGCACAACAATAATATCAATCATGTGAACATATATTCTTTTTATTTCATTACAATAGAAAGACATATTACCTTTTGCCATTTTAAGTGCAAGAGTGATAGATTCAACAGCTAAAAGTTCTTATATTGAAATCCAACATATTATTTTCAGATGCTAAAATGTCACATGACTCTGTATAACCAATGATTTGATTACTTTTTAACATACTTGTACAGTTATCAGCATTCTTAAAAATGGATTTGTACATTTCTCAAATAACTGCAGATTGAAGAGAATCTGGTTACCAAGACTGAAGATAAAATATTAAATATCAATAGTTTACTCTAAAAAAATGTCTTACTTTCATATGTTTTTTGATTTATTTGTATTTTTAATTAATTATTTAAATATTAGCGGATTTTGCCCTCACTTGTTCCTATTAGCATTGCGTTTTGCAGTTTATACTGATGATTTAATATATTTCTTACAAAATGTATCATGATTTCTGAATTGGTTGCAAATATTTGGTTACAAATATTCAAGTTTTTTCTTTTGCAAACAATTTAAATAAGAGCTTTTTTTTTTTTTTACATTTCCGTTCTGGAAATTAAAAAAAAAAAGTAAAACACTTTTAATAATATATTATTAATAATAATGTTTAAAATGTTATTGGAAAAAATAATATACTGTACATTGATACAATTTATTTCATGGTAGTAAATTTAATTTAGAAACCGGTAATTCTAGATAAAATAATTATTATTAAAGTAATTTGTGATACTTATTTATAAAGTATATGACCTTTAAAATTTTTTTTCTATTAACTTTTATTTTCTTGCATATGATGCATGCTTTAAGTGCAAGAATTTATTTCGTTGCAATTTTATAAATACCAATAACAAAAAGATATTTCTTCTTGTGGAAAATTGAAAATATTAACGGAACCACCATCAAGTTATATAGATAGAAAGTTATCCAATCTCATTCTAAAAAGCATTCTAATTTTTTTAAAAATGCAAATTTAAGAGCTTTTTATTTAATTAAAAGAATCTTTTTTTTTTCATGTGTCAAATGCATTGACAGGGGAGCGAGCCCGGGCCAGCTGCGTGGAAGGCAGCTATGCTAACCACTAGGCCACCAATGCTTGGCAGAATCCTTTCAATAAAAAATGTTGCTAATGTATACTTACATTTAATTCAAGATATCTTACATCTGCTATAAAAAAATTTAGGTGCATCTTTTATTTTGATGTATCTATCACAGGCGGTTAGCATAATCAGACTTCCATTACAATTAATATATTGATGAATTGTTTAATCACTTTATGATTATCTATAAAATACCATTTACATCTTCATTAATCACCAATCAAATAAAATTTATTTATATTTTCTTTCGGTTTCAACTGATCCGCAGTCTTCATTAGAGTTGGATGGAGAGATGATAAAGACTGATGAATCAGTTATAAACTGTAAGAAAATATAAAGGAATAAATTTTATTTGATTGTATTATAAAAAATGATTAAATGAAAGTATAAATAGTATTATATAGATAAATCATTTTCTGATTATACGGTTTTCATTTCCAAAAAAAAAAGTTTTTCTTGATTGAAGCTTTAAATATCATTGATCTATGACTCTTATTTTGACTATTTATAGTCTCTGCCAAAAGTCTTATGCAATTTTATATTGCTATGACTACTAATATATGGTATGGCTGAAGATCTATCAGCCCCATATAGCTATTTGAGTTGGATAGCTGGGTTTGAAGACATGTAGATGTCTGAAAATTTCAGATTTTCCACTCAATAGATAACTTTTAGTTAAGTGCTTGGCTTTGGGTTGGTATTTTTAGATCTAGTGTCTGAACCTACCCTGACACGAGTGCCAAAGCATGAAACCATGGTCAGGGGTTTGGGGAGGGGTTCCTGACAGAGATATTTTAAGTGCTGGCTCTGGCTAAGCATTTATCATAAAGCTTGTAGAGGAATTGGCAATCCTCACTGTTTATAACTTACAAGCTTAAGAGATAGGGTCATGTGATCTATGACTCTTATTTTGACTATTTAAATAGCATTGTTTGTATCTTTAATCTCACCTAATTAAAAAATGTTTATGAAACTTATAAGAATTGTAAAATGATTGTACAAACTAAATGTAAATTTGGTTTGGGAAACTATGTGAAACACACATATTATATATAAGCTTGTAATAGAAAACGCCGTAGAAGTATTAGACTGACCCGCAATAGAAAGTACTGTGGTTAACTAATACATTTATTTATGCCACCTCTTAATCTAATTTATTTTAACATTTTATAATTCGAACATTATAAATTTTAAAGAGCTCTTCAAATTGTAAATTGGTTTTATATGAGTTTAATTTACAATTTATTTTTTTCCGAAAAAAAAAAAAAATTCAACTATTTATAAAATGACTATAATAAAGTATGACAACGCATATGATAATGTTATTATATTTCCAAACATAGGAACAAATACGTTGTGCATTTTTAGTCTTACATAACCGATATTAATTGCAAAGCATCTTAATTTTGGGATAATTATAGGCCATTTTTCAAATATTTGATTCTTTTTGAATATTTATTATCCAGACTAAAAAAATAAATTGAATTTGAGCTTTATTAATGTCTTAAAACAAAAATCATTTATGGAAACTTATTTTTGTCAATTTTTTAAATATTTTTTTTTTCAACACGGCTATGTCTAAGCAAGTCTATTCAACCTCAATTACAGTCATCATTTGATAAATGTCGTTGTATTTCCTTCGGTAAACACCCTTAACAATTATTATTTATGATAATTTGTCAGCATATCGATAGACTTACTATCTGGTCAAGTCCCGCTGTCAGTTTTCAGATTACAGATGCTTAACACGCAATTGGTGGTAAGTGGTATTAGCCAATTCAACAGTCTTACTTTTAGGCAGTGTCTGGTTCAACTCATTTTTTAAGTATGTCACGTTTAAAATCTTTCATTTCTGTCAGTCACTTTAAACTCAGTGATAACCGAAACGACAGTCAATTTTAATGTCATTATAGATTAAAGAGCGCCATCTGTAATAATATTACAAAAACGCAATAGACTATAGAAAAACAAATACTGATAATTACTTTTATGTATGTCTTTTTTCTTATTATAAATAAATGAAAGTTGTTATATTTTATGAATTATAAATATTTTAACTAGTATCAATTTTAATTTTTAAATCATTTGGAAATGTAGATGTCGCTAGCTTCCAAACAACTTCATGTAATTTTCTAAATTGTATGGAAAATTTAACCAAACAGATAACAATAAATTATATTCTTGTTTTGGGTTGGTTCGTGTAACGGGAAATGTGCCCTTTATGTTATTTATGGCTGATAGGGTGCACAGCACATGGTATGACTAAATAAGTAGTTAATTCGGCAACTTTGATCACAGGTAAAGTCATTCATTCATATAAAATTTTACAACTGAAATAAATAAATAAGAGGATCTTTCTTGCTACCTTTCAATTTACAAACTAAATAGAATTAGATATGACATAATAACTGCAGGCAATTAAAAACCACTACAAACAAATTGCTACAAATTTATTTTGCTATAAAAAATATTAGGAGCAAAAATAAATGATTAAGTTTTGTTTTGAAATCTGTTAACTTTTTTTTCTTTTTTTTAAAAAAAAAAAACATTTAATGACTGATTGAAGTCTGAAAAATGAGAAGAATTACCGTTAGATTTTTGATTCAGTTAGAAACATTAATGATATATTTATTACTATAATCAATTACTATAATTTATTTAAATTAACACACATATACACAAAAGCTTAAGAAGAAGAGACAAACATAATTTGTTTCAAAACAAAAAAGTATACTTGAAAGAATAATATTTTCAAATATGAGTTCATTTGCTCATTTTATTTAGGGGTAAAACATCTTTATTGAAAATTAATTGTATTATAAATCGAAATACTTTCAATCAATAGTTAGTAACAGACCTTTTTTTAATTCACCAATTAAAAAAAAAAAAAACATGTCCGCAAGCTTTGCAATCTAGATTGTATTATTTATATTGAATTATTTTGATTTTTATAAAAAACTGTTTTCAGAAGAGAGTTGGGAGTAGGGGGGGGTAGAGGTGTCTTTAATGAGGCAGTAATTTCATGCTAAACAAAATAAAACATTTTTAACACATTGATTTAATAATTTTAACTGAAAAAGAATACAATTATTTGTAAACTACTAAGAAGTCATTCATTTCACTCTTTTGGTTTGCAAGTCTAAAAGGATATGTCAAGCGTTGGTGATCGAAAGGTCAGCACAGCTGCCTTACAAACAGTTGTCCTGGGTTAGCGGTTTCGCTTCCCGGCCGATGCTATGACACATAAAGAAAAAAAAGTCTAAAAGAATATAATCCTATAAATGGAATTTTTTTTTGTGTGTGTGCGCGCGGATATTTCATATTCATCACATAATATATTATTCAATGAAATCAAAGGATTTCTGTTCATCCTGTATTATTATCCTACAATGGCAAAAAATACTGACTTTCATTTATAACAGTCACAGTAAAGCAGTCTTTTAATAGCCTACAGTAGATATAATCCTCTCTAGCTGCCCCCCCCCCCATAACGGAGTAATAAAAAAAAATGCATGACTCTGTAGGATTGCTAATTATTGATTGGAAGGGTATGAAAACGTTTTCTACATTTTATTAAGAATAGTTAGGTACCTATTTATTGACCAATATTAGATATCTAGCTAACTTCGATTCAGACTGCTACCTGAAAGAAAAGAATAGTTTGATTAAAAGCAGATAAGCTTTCTGTGTTTTACATATCTCATCTTTTTTTTTCTTATTTCATTTTTACTATATTATGAACAGTATTATTTAATAGATTTAATCTAAAAGATATTTGAATATCAGTCTTTGTTATATTATCTTACAATTGTATGTAAAAGTAGTCTTTGAATATCTCAATATCTCCAACAACTTCTTAAAGAGGCAAAGACTGCATTACTCACAATACTTAGCAATTTCAGGATGATAAGAATCTATTATCCTTGTTTTATTAGCTTTTAAATAAATACAAATAGATAGCCATTTAGCAGTCACTACTGAATGCTAGCTGGACTGACTATGTTCTAGCTATTTCAATGAAAAATTCTGTCTGGAAAAGTTTAACCAGAACTAGATTCAAACTTCTAGTCATGGGTATGACAGATATATTGGTCTAATCACTAGGATATGAATCACTGTAATAATCATATGCACACACATATACTCATATATTAAATTGGTTATTACTTCATCATAATGGAGTGTATTAAAGATGGAATAATCTTTTAGATAGAGGGTTAATCTGTGTCATTGAGAGACTAAGAAAAATTGAACTAACAATTAAATAATATTCAAATATATAACAAATTTAAATCCATAAATATACAATGTTTTAAATTATGTGGAAATATTTATGGATAAATGTGATAAATATATAATTTATATTATTTTTGTTTTAGGTTAAATCAGTTTAGTTTAAATAAAATTTTATTCCTTTAAATAATTCAGTTAAAGTTTCTATCTATCAGAATAATTCATCATTCTTATTTTTATTTTTGAGATAACCTTTTGTTTAAAAAATTAGAAATTTTTTATAATTCACCAATGCTGAAACTAAAAGCAGATTTTTTTTTGGTTATATGGCTGAAAGATTTTATTGAATATATTTTTATTTGCTTGGTTTTTATGATTTTATTTTTCTATTAACTGAATTTGGATTGGTAATGTTTATGTAAAGCCCTATAAAAGGGGAAATATTTTGTTTAAAATCATACAGAAATCAGAGCAGAGAGAATCAAAGTAAAAACACCATGCCCTATGTCATGTCAAAAGTTTATTCAAGTAAATGTAAAAAGAAAATTTGTATTTATCTATTCCAAAAGCAGACATATTGAAAAATCACTAGTAATTTTTTTTTTTGACATTATTCTAAAAATATTAGAACTTATAGTCAAATATGAGAATTGATTGTAATTAAAATAATATAATCTAAAGTGCAGTAAACAAAATAAAAAAAACATGGTGAAACAAAGTAACAAACATGGGTTATTTATATTGGCAGATGGAAATCTCTAATAGCCTAAAACTTTGCCACAAATGTATTTGTGCATTCACTGACACATAAATTCCACTAAATAGAAATCCATATGCTGTCACATAGTTCCTGGTGCATGTTCTTCTGCCAATGGAAGATTCCAAATTAATCATTTTGGCAAAATGTTACAAAAAAATAAAAAATAAACATGGTCTTCTCAATCTTATGCTAAATGCAAAAAAACCCATTACAATATTCACACAATGTTAATGTTTCTACATTATAATCTATATATATAAATAATAATTAATTAAAGCTAGTGAATGAAATTTATGAGATTTTTTTTCATATGTCAAATGCATTGACTGGGAAGTGAATCCGAGCTAGCTGCTTGAAAGGCAGCTATGCTAACCACTAGTCCACCAATGCTTGACAGAATTTATAAGAGATTTATTAATATTTTTTAGCTTAACAGGAATTTATAATGAATTTCTTAATATTTTTAAAATATAGCAAGTAATGTGTGTGATAAAATAATTTTGAGAAAAAAGTATAAACAAATAAATACTTCAACACCCCTGACAAATAATAATTAAAAAAAAACCAATGGCAAGCTTTCAGTTATGGGATTATACAGAAGTATCAAAATTTTAAATTCAAGAATAAAAATTCCAAACAAATCTGTCATTTACAAATAAGGCAAGGTTGAAATTCTCCATAAATTAATTTGTAAGTGAATATTAGAACTATTACAAGAAATAAAAATAAACCTTAAAAACTTACAATGGACTGTATTTTTTTTCTTCCAAGTTCCCATTTTTCCCCTCCCATTTCTCAAAACCAAACAAGAAATTGAAAAGACAAATAATACTAAAAGTTAAAAAAACAACAGCTTCTCAATGTCAGGTAATAAGAGATTTTAGATTACACAATAAATTTATAAATTACATAATAATAGTATTATGTATGATAAATACCTTTTCCGAATCAAGAGAATCTTAAATTTTTTGATTATTCATTCTGGTATTTTTTCATGATATCAAAGCAGTGTTCAAAAATTTAATTAAAGATAAAATAGAATGTAGGTGCTGGTAGTGATTTATTGCAAATTATCAAGAAGTCTCAAACTTCATTGATAATTTACAATAAACATGCAAAACTCTCTATACAGTAGTGCCACCCTGTGCCAACCAGAGTAATCAATGGGTGCCAGAAGGCTTGAGCATAAAATCACTATCTAGTGCCTACTCATCCAATATCCCCAGATTAATTTCTGGCTTTTGGCCTTCATCAGTGAGGAGCCTTGGATCTGAGAGCACTCCACCTAGATTTTAGGATCTAATGCAACCCTCCAGCAGCCATCTTTTATCTCTACTTAACTATAACACTATGAGAATAAAATTGAAAACACAATAATATTTTCAATCTAAGCTCAATAGCTTATATAGTATATGGATCTGAACTCAGTTCAGCACCCATACATTTTGGTGTCTTTGGCTGACTAAGGCCAAAGACCAAAAACTAGTCTGGGGATGTTGGATGAGTAGGGATTTTATGCACAAGCCTTCTGGCATCCATTGATTACTCTGATGGGCACAGGGTGGCACTACTGTATGGAGAGTTTTGCTTGTTTAATAACAGTCATGTGCTAGCATAAGAGATGGTGATCATGTGAATATACAATAACACTTGTATTTTAATTAAGTGAAGTTTAAAATGTTTATATATATATATATTGCCTCTAATCAAGAAAATAATGAGAAAATAAGCACAAATGCGCTCATTATTTTATCAGATGTTCTTAAACTTTAATAAAAAAAACTTTCCAGACAACATAAATTATTATTTTTGTTTGAATGTATATTTTATGTGTTGTTATAAAAACATTTTATTTTAATGAAATAAAAAGTGGGAATGTTGCTGATTGGATTTTAAATTTCTTCTGAACTATATATATATTTGTATTAAGGTAGCTAAATAAGACTGATTCTAAATTTTTTAAAAAAAATTCAGGAACTTAAATTACATTGACTCCTCCAAAAGTTATAGGTATAATTAAAACAGTCTATCAGCTGGCTATTTTATAATTAGTAGTTAGAATGTAATGAGCTATCAGATTTACAAATATACGTCTCTAATAGAATGGTTTAACCAAGGTAGAATTTAATTTTGAGAACTGGATAAGTAGTCACATACCAATAATTAACATGACACTTTTTTAAAAAAATAATCATAGGTTTTAATACTATTTTAAAATTCAATTAGAATTGCATTTCTTTATGAAACAATATATAGAATTATAGGTAATGCTTATTAAAAATTTAAAAATATAAAAATAAAATAAAAAAGATTTATTAGTGTGATAATATTAGATTTACAATTATAATACATATTAAAAATGAATCAAGCATTATATCACAGAATAGTTTAATTGTGTACGAATATTTTTAAGTGTATGGATTAATCTATATAGGATATTGGAAATGTTTTTAAAGTATTAGTTTTTTAATTTTACTTTAAAAATTTATGTTTAGAAATCTTAAATTAGAAGAATCTCATGGCATAGTTAATAGTGACTCCACTCTATCATGCTCACATACTGGACTTTGAATCCTGTTTGCATAAGCTTATGAAAATTATCAGATTATAAACAGGCTTAGGATGTTTCTTTCAATTAGATGATACTTATCCAACTAAATTATTCATCCCATAATGATTAATAAATAGATATCTAGTTACTTTTAAGTAAAGAAAAAATGTTCCACATTAATCTAGATAAGTCATATATATATAATCATTAAAACTAGCAACACTTAGGCAATCCCAATATAAATAACAATCAACAATCTCAAACTATTGTCAAGACAACCTCCTTTTAACAATAAATGTATAAATCACCCCTTATGTTTGAGAAATTCAGCACCATCCTCTGTGAGATAAATATATGAGTCAATTTAATATTTGCATATTTATTTCAGTTTAGCATTAAGCATTGAGATTATTTTCATATGTATATTGTAATCTCTATATAAAGAATGTAATAAATACTATTCTTAAAATCAAATCCAAAGGAGTATTGAGATTTGGCAAGCATGAACATGAGTAAATATAAATAGAGGCTACAAGGCACTACCGACACTTATACTGTCTTATATTATATCAGCCTTCATTATCTCTCATGGCTTATAAGTCATAATTGCAAAACAGAATATTAGGAACAAGTTTGGCTAGTGTATACATGAGAAAATTTAAATAGAGGCCACAAAGTATGCATGAAGATAATAACTTCCAATATTCGATTAAATTAACTTCAAGATCTAAAGCAAAAATATTACAAGATAAATTTAGTTGTTGATTTATTTTTTGTAGTTTTTATATTCTTGCTTACTTAAGAATCAAAGAGATACTGATCAATTAACTAGTATATTCAATCTCTCTCTCCATGTTTTATGTGCAAGGATAGATTTATGCCAAATCCATTTACTTCTGTTTAAAACCCTCTAATCACCACTCCATCCTTTTTTCTTTTCAAAATATACATTACATATAACCATATAATTCAAACAATTAAAAATCTCATTTTCCTCTTTTTTTTTTAATAAAAACTTTATTTCTTGTATGTATATATATATCCACTATTTATGCTTATATTTTTTTAATAGAAATTAATAAAAATGTAAAATATTTTTATCATTAAAATTTATCTAGTTATTTAGGTAGACTTTATTTTAAATACAATATATTATTTACATCAATACATAGTTATAACAGCACATTAGTTGGTTCAATACGTGAAATAAGAATTTAGTTTTGCTAGAATTTATTTATTTTTGTTGTTGTTTTAAACGTTAATTATTTGTTATCTTAATTGGAAAAGCCACAAAAAGATTTAGCCTAGCATCTCATAATATTAAATCTGGCTGCTTATATGTTATTATGAGTTATTATGATTTTGTTTTAAAATATATAACAATACAATATATTATAAATAAGTTAGTTATATAATTATAATAAAAATATTTAAATATTTTTTATTAATTTTTTTTATATTATCTTTTCATTTTTATTAAAACTTGTATTAGAAAATTATTTTAAATGTCATATTTATTTATTGTCTCTCTTTCTCTCTCTCTTTCTAAGGAGAACAAGCCTTCTTGTTTCAGATATTAAAAAGTCACAGAATCCTGAAATTGATGAATTAGAGATAATGAAAAGACATTTACCAAAATTCATTGCATTTTCACATAATTTGTGTAATATTAAAGATGAAATGAATTTTCAAATTTTTATGTTTCAAGAGCTAAATTATTAAAAGGTGAAACAAAGATGTTCTGGTAACATTCATTTTTAATCAGTAATTCAGAATATAAAACACTTATAAATTTTTGATTATATCTTATGCTTTTACCTACAGGTAATGTATGTGTGGAACCTAATCAATAGTAATCCCACCGTTTTAAAACCTATACATTTGTTTTAAGTATATATATATATATATATATTAAAACATGCTAATTGATTGATAATAAATTTTAGTTTAGTGCTGATTTAATAAACACATCTGAATCTGATTTGTATAGCAGAATCCTATTCAATAAAATAAGAAACACTTTCTTTAAATAGTCTTTTCATTTAATGATATACACATATTTAAGAACAATCTGTTTCAAGTTCACAGCTTAGAGTAAAATTACTATTCTTCACAATTTTTTAAAGAGGAAAAATATAATATAAAATCAGAAATGTATATTTAAAAAATTATATACAGTTAACTTATTGCATTCAGCTTTTATAAATTGTATTGCACATATAAATTTGAATCAAAATCAAATTTTAAAAACATAAAAAGTTACAATGAAGCTATCACCAGACATTTGCTTTTCATTAGTTCACATTTGGAAGAGTTTTTATCTGTTCCAAGATAGTACATAATCTGCTTAATTTAGTATTTATAAATTAGTTAAAATATGCCAATTAATTGATAGTAATTTTTAGTTTAGTGCTGGTTTAATAAACACATATAAATCTAATCTGTATAGTGGAATCCTGTGCAAATGAAAAAATACTTTTTTAAAAATAATCTCTTCATTTAATGGTACATTGAAATACATATATTTAAGAATAATCTGTTCCACACCTATAGCTTAAAGCAAAATTACCATTCTTTACAATCAATTAAGCAGGAAAAATATAATCCAAAATCAGAAATGTATGTTTAAAAATTTATATACAATTAACTTATTGCATTTAGATTTTATAAATTGTACAGTACTTATAAATTTGAACCAAAGTCAAAATTTTAAAAACAGAAAAAGTTATTTTGATGTTACCACTAGACATTTGCTTTTTATTAGTTCAAACTTGAAAGAGTTTTCATCAGTTCCATCATATTACATGATCTGTATAATCTGAAAATTTCTTTCACAATCTGTAGATTTTTATTTTATTTTTATTTTTTTTATAAAAGTATTCTACATTTAGTATATAGGTTTCTGCTAGTTTTACTGCTCTCTAGCTGGCAAATAACTTTTTTCTTGATGTGTATTTTACTTTTATAATTCCATTTTTTTAAATCATAATAAAAGAAAATTAAATTGGTAGTAAAACCTTTACAAAATTTAAGATGTTAAACAAAGGGATGGAATGAAACAATTTCAAATGCTTATTTTAGCATTTGCCTTCATTGATTTAACCATTTCACATTTAGCATTATTGAAAGAATTATTTATATTACATTAGTAAAACAAAGATAATTATTTTTCAAAATAATTTTATTAATATATTTTCATTATTTCTAAAGATGGTTTTAATAATAATTAAGCTAAAAAACTCATTTTATTTAACCACAAACTCTATTTAAACAGAATGTCATTTATGTGAAAAATTAATTGTACAGTTTAAACCTTAATTATGATTAATTATTCTTAAAAAGTATTGCAGTGTTTAACATTATTAATTTAAAATCCATTTATTTGTACAAGATTCATTCTAATATAGCTTTATTCTAGACAGCAAGTTCAATTGGTTCCTTAAAATTCTTTATAAATCAAAATTATCGCATAAGAAACAAGAAATTATAACTTTCTACAATAAAAAATTTGTTCATTACATTAGATTGAAAATATATATATGCTAAAAAATTTGAACAATAAATAAAGTTTCAAAATTGGAAAAAATTGATAATTAATGAATAAACATTTTACTGAGCATATTATTAACAAAATAATACTAATCTGTATGTAAATACAATATATAATAAAAACATTTTAATTGCTGTAATTTTTTTAATTGATAATCTTATAATTTAAATTCATTATTTTGAGTCTTTTTTTATACTTTAGATTGATATTCTAGTGAAATATAATTCATTAAAATAAAGCATGTAAAAAAGTCAATGTCATGCAGATTTTAAAATTTATCTTTGACACACTTAGTTCAATTTTGTTATATAAATAAGATATATCAAGTAAAGCAATATGAGACTTTAATATTTTTGGTAGGTGACCTAGTTTCTTAGATATAAAACGGAGGGTGGAAAAAATTTGGAATATTTTGATATCAAATTAAAAAATTATTCTTAGAACTTTAACATGTTTTTAGTAAGGCTCACAAGAGGGCAATATATATATATATATATGTTTTCAATTTAAAATTATTTTAAAATCAAGGTTTAATAGATTTAAATGCAATATAATTTGTTGAAATTTTGTACATTTTAAAAAAATCTTTACCAAAATGATAGGCCACAGTAATATTTTAGGTTGGGAACCTGGTTTCATAGATATAAAAGAGGGGAGCGGAGGAGTTTTGAATATTTTGATATGAAATTTAAAAATTGTTTTTAGAACTTAACTTATTTTAAGTAATGCTCACAATTTCCTTTGTTTCATTTAAGTTAGAAGAAAAAAGTTAGTTTAAAATATAATTTTAGTAAGCTTTTTTTTTTTTTTTTAAAAAAAAAAATTGTTTCAAATAAAAAAAGTCAAACAATTTTCAAAGGAAAAGTAAATTACTTAATGTTATATTATATATATATATACTAAATATAATATATACTTAAAGGGTATACATATTAACTTATAGCAGAAATATCTAGTGATATATATATCAACTATAAGTGTCAAGTCAATTTAAAGCAGAATATAGTTTTACATTTTTATTTACTGTGCTAATACTAAAAGGTTAAAAATAATAGAGATAAATTTTTTTTTATATTAAATGCTTCTATTAATGTGCACTAAAAATATAAAAAAAAGTTTTTTCAATCACAATTGAGTTTTTTAGATGTAACTTGAAATAAAATCATGGGTATGTGTGTGTTCAAAAATTAATTAAGTCAATCCTATTTAATTAATTTCTGACCCCCCCCCCACATTATGCTTTTATTTCAAATTAAATCTAAAAACCTCAATTATAGTCAAAGAAACAATTTTTTTCTTCTTTTCAGTGCATAGTAAATAAAAGCATTTAATATAAACATCTTTTTTATCTCTATTATTTAATTATCATCAATAAACTTGAATTTTTTTTGCAGGTACTATTATTTTTTTTTTAAATCTGTAGACTACCATTTATTTTTTGTTTTATGTAAATGCAATCTTAACACACATTTTTGTCTTGGGAAATTAAAATTTCTATAGTACAAAAATATTAACTAGAAATTAGTTAAATAAAAAAATGTTTTTGAGTTAATAAATAAATATATATTAAAATGTATTATAAATGCACTTTATTATTAAAGAAGACAAAGCTTGTTTTTGTTATGTAATAAATGAAAATTGTATTTTTTTGCTGATTTTTTTTATGTTTGCAATAAAAGTCTCCATTGTCTTGGATGTGACAAAAATTCCACTACAGATAAGTTACTTGATGCTGATTAAAAATGAACTAAGTTCTATTTTCCATCTATGTTTAGTAATCATTAACATATAAAATTAATTATTAATTGCATAATACCCCCCCCCACTTTCCGTTTTCAGTTAAAATAATTTAGCAACTATAGAATATTTTATTTAATAAACTTATTTTAAAATTTATTATGCATTATTTTGAATAAAAAATATGTTTTTTGGCATTTAAAATAAAAGTCATTTACTTTTGATGCATCACAAGTTATAATACAGACTGTTCTGCATGGCTATAGGATATAAATTAGATAATGCAGTATTCTTATTATTTTATATTGCATTTTATTATTATATAACTGTATAGCATTGTCTAATCAAAGCATAGTTTTAATTATTATACATAATAAATATTATATTGTATTTGTTGTTTTTTCCCATGAATATCATTTAACTCAAGAAGATAACTTTGCATTTATAAAGTTACTATTCTATGACATCATTAGTTTTATAAAATGGCTACTATTTGACACTAAAAAAATAATTTAATTTTTTAAAAGATCATTATAGCAAACAGTTAATTGTTAATCAAAGTAGATAGTGATTGCTATAGTAAATCTATAAAGATCCCTCATATTTAAGGACAAAAAGATATTATAATTTATGAAATACTTTATAATGGCTAATTTTATGATATTTGATAAAACAAGAGCAATATTGGAATAATGAGAAGACTTAGAAAATTGAGGTTAATAATTTGAATTAACTTTTAGAATTATTTTGAATTAGATAAATTAAATCGATATTTGAGAGATTAAAAAATGTGTTTATTATATGACTTAGTGACCATTATCTAAAATTTAATTTAGTACGGAAAAGTGTAATGATTTATACAATGCATGAACTTGTCTAGGATTTCATTGTACCCCATAAATAGTCTAAAAGTGCTTAAATTGAAAACTATTTTAAGTAACAATATATAAAAAAATCCATTGACAGATCTGATATATTCATTTTTGTTATTCTTGGATGAATATTATTTAACTTCTGATAGTAAACTAAAATTTTGATTACATCACAGAGTTTGTTCTTAATTGAAATTCTTATAAGAATAAGAATAAATGCCCATAATATTAAATACTTTAAAATCATAGTTTAGAAATTCACCCAAAATCATAAAATATGTTGATGCACAATATTAATATTTGATTTTCTATTTTTTAAACCTTGTCATTTTTATTGATAATTCTGTTATGATTTTATATGCTTTTGAATAATAATATTTCAATTTTTTTTCTTCAGAAAAATAGAACCCCTTACTAAATATAATCCATAGGTAGTACTAATACTTACCTTTATACATATTATTTTTAGCAATTTCTTTTTGGCAATAAAAAGTTGAAATTGCTTTAGACTTAAAAATATTAAAATTTCATTCCTAAATTTTAGGTATTGGTAATTATTCTTCATATTTATTTAGAAATAAGTAGGCATTCAGATATCATTGTAAATTAGTAGTAACAGCTATTATTCTTATTATTTTTAACAATTATCAATTTTAAGATTTTCAATCATAGTCTTTCTCTTTATTACTCCAGCAAACTTTCTTATGTATTTCTCACTCATGAAGCCATCTTTCTAGAGATCCTCATGTGAAATATCTTTTAATTTTTTTCAGTGATGACATGGTAATATTTGTTTGTTCTTACATCCATAAATTTAACTTTCAATTTCTTTCACTTAATTTTAAATTATATTTTTTCATACTTTGATGTATATTTTGGAGTCTTTGGATTTCTTTATTATTAGATATCAAACACTTATATTTATAAGTAAATATTGGTAGAATATTTTTATTAATTCATTTTTTCCTCAGATACATGAATATTTCAGTTTTTAATATTATTTCTACTGCTATCACTTTTTATATTTCTAATTTATATTAATAATTTCTCCAAGGTATTTTTGTTTTTTAATTTCTAATTTGTTACCATTAAACTTTATTTTTTTTTTATTTTGAACTGTATTTACATTAATCCCAGTATTTTTGCTTTTGTTTGGCAATTCTTATAACATTTTTTGAAATGTGGTAAAAATTATTTGGAAAACAATATCACCAAATTTCAAATAACTTATATAGTTTCCATTTTTACTTTCTTTATTTAATATTTTAATCTGATAAGTTTCTGTAAAATTGCTATAAAAACTTTTGGGAAGATAAATTCACCTGTCATACCCCCTTACTAATGGTAATCTTTTTAATATCAATACGTAATTTAGGTATTGCTGCTGGATTTTGAAAATATTTTTTAGACATCATCCCGAATCGATATCATGATAGTTCAAAACTTTAATGCTTATAGTGACAAATGCCTTTTTAGTTATCTACAAATCTAATGCAAAATAGTGATTCCAACTTCTCACAATAGTTACAGTTACTTTAACAATAACTATTTTTAAATCCAATCTTTTTTTTTTTTTTTGGTTATCTTGAGTTAAATAGCAATAATTTAAAGAAATATATTAAATTATTGAATAACTGCCAGCTCTCATTATTACTACTACTTCAGTTTTTCAATAATTGGATAAATTCTTAGTACATAAATGATTTTATATATATCTTCGTCAATAGTTTCTCCACTTCTTAATTTGATCCTCTTTGAATAATTATATATATTTTGTTATTTATAAATCTAATGCAAGTGTAATTTTAATTGATACTGCTACAAATTATTTTGTTTTCCTGTTCTTTATTACAATATTACTTTCAAATTAATCCGTACACTTCATGTTATCATTTCTAAATTTAGTAACTATGTTATACATTTTTCTTTATTTGTAAACATAATTTTCAATCCAGTAACAATATGTTCTTCAACTTTGGAACTTTTATTCTTTTCTATAGGTGTTCCATTTTTATAATGGCACTCACTTTTTTCTACATTATTTTATAAAATTTTACATATTTAATTCTTTAATTTAAATGGTTATTTACATCACTTTTCATTACTTATTGCAATATTTATAAACTCGTTATAAATGAGATTTAAGAAAAGGTAAAATTATTTAAATTTAAAATTTTGTTTGCGCTAGTTTTCGACAGAGCAGTTTGCACTAAAAGAGATATAAAAAATTAAAATACAAGAACATCGAAAATTGCAAAAGATCAATGTGCAATTAATAAAAAAGAATCATGTGTTCTATTGACCAAAAAATGGAGTATTTGAATGTCTCATTTACATAACAAATTACATTTATTTAAAAATGGAACTTTTTAACTGCGAAATAAGACAGCGGTATGATTCTGGCAGCATTTTGCCAAGCTTAGCGCAATATAAATGTTAAATCTTAACACTCGTTTATAAATATATTTATTTTTTTTAAATTATTATTTTAAATTATTTTCATATTTCTTTATTTTGCATAAGATGCATTGCCTTAAAAAAATTACTGTTACAGTTGCTTCCTTATTGCCGTTATTTGTTTAGCTGGATTTTATTTTTATATAAACTCTTTTAAAATTAAAAAAAACAATAAGTATGTTTTAACTTAAATTTAGCGAAGTATTTCTAAATGTTAGGAAATTTATATTATGAAAATATCGTTAATAATAGTGCCTTTTTAGTTTGGATTGACAGATATTCTACTTATCTCTAAAGGTTATTTTTTTGTTTCAAGTTTCTTACACCATACATTCTTGAAACACATAGTTTTTTGTTAATCAATCTAATTATTATGCAATTTCATTTTATCTCGGGGAGAGGGGGTAAAAGTGAACTCATAATTTCACCATTTTTTAAAATCCATAACGTTACAAGTCTACATTTTTTTTCATATACAAATTTATTCTCTGCCCTTTTATTTTTTAATGGTTTTTCAATTCTTGCATTGAAATCTTCTATAGCAATTTTAAAATATTTAGTTTATTATTCGGAAGGCATCATCCAATTCATGCTTGTTATAACAATGCCATCAATATCCATAAAAATGTTTGTTTCTGTTTTTATTTAAATGATTTTTATTTTATATATATTTTCAATATTTATTTCTATAATTTATGATCAAGAGTATGATTATTTTTCAAATTATTTTATCTTTGTGAAATTAGAAAAAGTCTTATAATGTTCCATTATTATATTCTTCATTTATTGTCAGTGACCAAACATAAAATCATCATTAAACAGAACGTTATGTTTAGAATCCAATGAATTTTAATATCATATTGTATGATTTTGATCTAACTATTTTGACTAATAATCATTTTATAGTTCTCAAAAAATGTTCATAATTATTTTTAAGTATTGATTTATGAATAGTGAACTCAGCCATTTTATTTCTTTGAGCACTATCATGATCACATAATTATTGATGATTAGGTTCTCCATTACCTCCCCCCACACATCTTAAAAAACTATCACACACAAATTAATAGATTAACAAACAGAACATATGTGAGATAAGCTTTAAATTTATAAAGTTAACAAAATTTGCCTAGTGCACTTTTGACTAATTAATTATACTAGTTTCTGATGCACAAATCAGTGTATTGTTTACCATCTTGCAGGCTTTTTTACTAACATGGTTCCATGAAAATGAAGATAACTTTCAAGGCATCAAGTTCCCTGACCTGTACATCCAGCTTGAGACCACCCATCTCAACTATAAAATGCTTATTAAATCTATTCATGTTCATGGTGCCATACACCTTGAATCCATCATGCCAAAATCTCACAAACTTACTAGTATAAAAGCTTTTTGTATCAGAACCACCATTTGTGTAAATTTAAGTCTGATAAGAAAAATAACATCACGGTCTTTATTTCTTGGATTTGTGCAACATTGGATATAAAAACATAATTTTAATTCACAGTGTTAAAGATTTTTATTCCAAAGTCAAACACCCACCCTTAGTAACCAATGATAAACTCTGGACACCATTACTTTACTTCCCCAGAATGACCTACTAAAAATCTCTTTTTAACTCATAAAATAGGCTTTTGCACACATCCCACACTTAATTTGCTTATCAACAAAAAATACAAAAGATAATCTGCCCTTAAATTAAAGTCACAAATAATATACAAAATCACATGCACCCTCACTAACTGCCATGCTGTACATTATGGGAATTGCATACCAACCTGTCCACCCAAATTGAACAACACCAGTGTCCTATACAGTATGAGATATATAATCAAGAAAATTTTTGAATAATTCACACCTTGTAAATCATGATAGCATTGGTACCAAAATATAATGCTACAATATATCCAGTCTAGTAAGACTTCCAAAAAATTAAGATAAAATTCCATGACATGAATTTTTCTGAAAAGTGTTTAAACTTTCATTCATTGTTCAAGAATGATTTCAGAGACTTAGTAATTTATAAATCAGGTAATTGGAAAGATTATAATTAATGTATACCAACAACCTCATGTTTTTCAAATCAATATATGACTACATAAAAATATGAATTAGAGAATTACATTTTAGATGGCATTATTATCTGAAAAGTGTTTATATTTTGTGATGAATCCGATTCTTGAAATATTTTTAAAAAGAATCATAATTTGAATTCTAGCATATCAAATAAGGTTGGAAATTGATTTGGCAATGTGTTGTAGAGAATTTAGATTATTTTTTGATATAATCTCAAATAATGCTTGTTCAAAAGAATATTATGATATTATAGACACAAATGTTCTTGTCATTATAGATTATTTTAGAATACAATGAGGCCAAGATTGTATTCAAATTATCATTAATTATTTTCCTTTTAAATTTTACTTGGAAATTTAAGTTTAAACTTTATAAACAAAACCATTTAATTAATGTATATGGCTATAAAAATATAATGCTAATTGTAAGACAGTTTATATGGCAAAATAATATTTTCACTTGAATACTACCGAGAGAATTATCATATGCATGCTAAAATTTACACCAATTATTTTGCTTTCAGTTTTAAATAATATTATACCATTTAATATCAGAGGAGATTCAATTACTTTTACAAAATATCAAAAAATAAGAAATAACCCTCTTAAACTGCTTCATAGACCTATCAGTAAGCTGCACTATGAGGGGGTTAAGTTTACCCCTTGATTTCAATTCTTATTGCTTTTTAGTACTGGAAAAAATTTAGATAAGTCAAATTTCTCTAGAGAAAATGTATAAAATACAAAATTATTAAACTGAAAGTCTCATTTTCTCTTGACAAAAGTGATTTTAATTTTACAAAACAATATTGAAGTTACACAAACCGTTTCAGGACACATCAAAACGTTGCATCCAGCTGCTCTATAAATGTGTTTATGGATAACCACAATCCACAGAGCACATTAATGATGCATTCCTACATATGTCATTCAATAAGTTATTTGACTATTCATGAGGAATCTCTAAAATAATTAAATCTTTTTAGAACTGTCTTATAAATATTGATGTAATTAGTTTTAAGCTTTGGTTGTATTGGTACATGATAAATTCATGATACATTCTCTTGTGATATTTTTATCTCAAATGTTTTTTATTGTATATTATTCTTGTCAATAAGCATTATTTTCTATCTTATAATTATTTTTGCAAGTTTTATTCTCTCATCCATAGAAAATGCAATCACAATATCTTTTTTAAAATCATGCAAGCTAACAAGGTATTAATATTTGTGTTTCTTGGACTTCTTTTAAAATGCAACATTTTTACTATGAAACGGATGTTAACTTACTATGAACTACTCTTTAATATTATTTTCTAAGTCATATATACATATACATATTTCCATTTTTACACTTCAACATGTCAGTTATTTTAATTATTTTATCTAGGGATATATCTGTACATAAATGTAAACCAAGGCAAAACTCCCCATACAGTAGTGCCACCCTGTGCCAAACAGAGTAATCAATGGATGCCAGAAGGCTTGTGCATAAAATCCCTATCTAGTGCCTACTCATCCAATATCCCCAGACTAGTTTCTGGCTTGTGGCCATCATCAGTGAGGAGCCTTGGATCTGAGAGCACTGCACCTAGATCTTAGGATCTAATGCAACCCTCCAGCAGCCACCTTTTAACTCTACTTTACTACAAAACTATGAGAATGAAATTGAAAACATTGTTAATATCTTCAATCTAAGCTCAATAGCTTATAAACCAAATGAAAATATTGTAAATTATTAATTATAATAATTAATGGGAAAAAATTACAAAATAACTGTAAATATTATAGATATATGCTATAAAATTTTAAGAAGGGATTTTTGTAATGTATAATGTATATAGACAGAGAGTGGGGAGGATGTTGAAAAATAAATTTGCTGTTAAGTGAACTTGGACTTCATAATCCATAATACTTAAAAAAACCAAGTAAGATTATCTAATTCACATTTTATACATTTTTATAATTAAAAATATTATTAGTAATTAGAAATATATAAAAATTTTGTTACATTTACACATAAGTGTGCGGGCGTGCAATTACTGAAATTTTAGATAATTAAAAGTTTAGATTTAATATTTCTAAAATAACAGAAAACCTAATGAAATTATTGATATTAAAATATTAATAAAATTTTATAGATCTAATAATGTTTATTGTCAAATATTTATTGATCTAATAATGTCTGTTAATAAATGAATAAATGCATTTTCATTTATTTTTCTATAAGAATTTGATGTTAAACATTTTTTAAATTATTATTTTATTGTTTTATATGTCAAAAATGAACACACCTTCATGTCAATTAAGAGAAAAACTACAGGATCTCATCTGATTATTTATGGTACTATGGAGATTCACCAGAAATCGACTACCAGGAGAAATGCATTATGGAAAATTTTGACGTCATAGGAAAAAACCTATAAATACCAATAAATTAAAATGAGAGGTCAATCTAAAATTTTAGTGCAAAATCGTGTTTTTATCCAAAATCGCCATTTTGCACGTACATATCCAAGAATGACCAGGAATGACAGGATGAGAAAAACATTATCTAGGCGTCTGCCCTAGACAGGTCAGATCTACTGCATTTCAATAGCAGCGATGGATATTAGTCAAAATGAAATATAAAAGGGAAAACAATGCATTTAAAAAAAATTTCAGTTAAGAAAGTTTGAAATTTGCATATTAAAATTCTAAAATATCTGACTAAAATTTTTTTTAAAGGATTTAAATTGCGTTTCTCCAATTTCAAAGGAATATGCTTTTATTATATGTTCTGTAAATTTTTGAGTGATTATCTTAGAATATTATCCAGTAAAGGAAGCTTTTGGCTAAGGATATTGGAAGTACCTTATGTATAGAGAAATAGATAATATATTTTAGTGAATGGAAACAATTGAAATAATTTTCTTTAATTAAAACATCATAAGCATGAATGTAGTATAGTGACCCTAGTGTTTGTTTTGACAAAAAGTTACTTAAAGATTTTGGTTGTTTATATGTGCGACTATCATAAAAATTAAGGAGATTAAAGAAATTAAAATATAACATTTAATATTTGAGATAGATATTTTTGAAAATGGATTAATTTAATTGTGATAATTTTAATCTTCAGTAAACTTGAATAATAGTGCTACAAATCGTTAAGTGTATTGTCGTTTGCGAATCCTATCATCTATAAATTTGGGAACGTTTGATATTGGATTGCCATATAATTTTATATGAACGATATACTAGTTAGTTATTGTTTTTATGAGTAGTGCAATAAATTATTAGAATAGTAAATATATCAAATCTAACCGTAAAGTTCCGTTGGAAATCCAGGTAGTATATTTTATGTTCAATATTTAAGATATAGTGTGATAGATAAGTGTGAATGAATACAAATAAAATCTTTGTTAGTGGGAAGGGATTGCATTTTTTAAACCATCATTTTAAATTTATTTAAAATATAAATATTACGTTATATTTCATAATTTGTGATTTTTTTTAAGGTTCTTTTCTCATTCTAGGCTTGAGTAAAACTAAATAGTACATTTTTCAGGATAAAGGTTATTTATATTTGGTTCATTAAATACTATATGTTAAAATATATGCTATAATTAATTTAAAATTACGAGTTGAGATTTGCTTCTGCGATATAATTTATATACCAGTTCCACTGGCATGGTGAAGAAGTATTAAAATATTATATTAACTGTTTGTAAAATAAACCTTATAGTAATAAAATTTGAATTCAAACTCGAGTGGATAAAGAAAGTGGCAAATGTGTAAGTATTAAATTTATAATTTATAAGATACTTAATTTGATTACATGTTCAAAGTAAAAGTAGAGTGAAATATTACAATTCATCTCCTGTAACATGTATATTGTATTGCCACACATACCGTGAGTTTATATATCAAATATAGATATAATCAATACCCTATATACACGTTTTTTAAAAAGCCGTAACACATTTATCTTTAATATTTATTGTCGTACGGAGATAATTCACATTATAAATATTTTTGTTTAATATTTGGCTGATTTGTTTTTATTATTATTATTATATTGTTTTGTTATTTACATAAAATGAACAATTTTGTTATTTTTATTAAATTATATGTTATTATTCTTTAATCATTATTTTGAGACCATTTAAGTTCAGGTCAAGACATCACATTGCTAATTCTTTTAAGGTTATTTAAATATTTTATTGTATTTGCTATTTGAATCCAATAAATTAAAAGTAGAATGCATACGTAAAAATTTCTGATACGCATATTCATCTTGATTGTAAGTGATTATTTGACAAAAGTCCTGAGATAATTTTTACGATAAGTCTTAATGAATATTTATTAATAAAAACCCTGAGAATATATAGCTAATGAATATATAAAACAAAATTATATAAGTATGAAATCATTTAGTAATAAACCAGTGATTGTTGAAATATTTTATAAATAATATAATACATTTTAAAAGTTTAGTAGTCAAGATTTAAATCCCTGAGAAATTATATATTTATTTTGATTATTTATTATGTTTGGGAAAATCTGGAGTGAGTGCGTTTGTATGGGTTAGAGTCTTATAAAGGCTCAACCACATGCGATTGCATTTTCAATACATACAAACGTAAACGGAAGTGCGTCTTCAGTTTCTCTCGCTCTGATTTACGTTTCAGCTTAGTTAACCTCTTAGTTACAGAGTCTCTTCCAAACAAATTTAGATTGAGAGGTTACAATATATATATATAAATAATTATAGAGGATTTGAACCCTGACTTTCAAGCTTTCTTTAGCTATCCAGTCTATCTCATACAACCTATACACACATGACCACATACATGTGAAAAAGATAAATGATTTTCAGTATCTCTATTTCATGCTAAATCAGCACTCATCAGTTGATCCAGATCATCATCCCCCCCACACACACACACATTAAATCAGTGCTGGTTTAAATTATGTTAGAAAATCTTCAAACTTTAATGTACAAGCTTCAATCTACTCTACCATCCAACTCTTCAGCCTTCCATGCCATTGAAAATCTGTGTATTTAAGTGGACAATGTCCTACGTATGAGGGGCATCATCAAGGGATTTTGATGTTACATCAACAGATTTTTAATGGTATGGAAGGCTAAAGAGTGGGATGGTGTAAATTGAAGCTTGTCCATTTGAAAATTTCTATCTTAATATAAACTGAGCATTGATTGTGAAAAATGATGATCTGGACCAACTGATGAGTGCTGCTTCAGCATGAAATATGTATATTGGAGATCATTTATCTTTTTTGCATGCATGTGGTCATGTGTATCGGTTGTATGAGATAGATTGAATAACTGAAGAGAGCTTGAAAGCCTGAGTTTAAATCTATAATACGTCTAAACTCCAGGGATACAAAGTATACCTGTATTTAAATATTATATATATAATGCAAATAAAATGTCCGTTAATTAAAAACTATTGTAATAATAAAAATATATATATTGCAAAATCATAAGATCAATTGGTATGTACTTCAGCTTTCTGAATATGATATTTGTAAAGTCACATTTTTATTGGATTGAGTATATAAAGGGGTAGAATGGAAACAGACTTACTAAAAAAGTTTTTTTTTTCCATATGACAAGCGTTGAGCGAACCCAGGCCAGCTGCTTGGAAGGCAACTATGCTAACCACTAGCCTACCAAGGCAATAGTAAATTTCAATATAGTTTCTCTCAGAAAGGCGGGCCTAGTTCAAGTTACGAAGATTATATCAAAATCTCTCTAAAACGATTAATACTGATTACTTTCATTGGAAAAATATAGCTGAGAATAGAATATAACGGGAGAGCTCTAATAAAGAAAGATGTCAACCATTTCAAAAAGTAAAGACATTGCAGAAGAAATTAATAAACAGTAATGTAAAATATCAGATAAATAAATTAAAGGACAATAATGCAATAAACATATGTTGATGTATTTCAGTTTATGTATCTCACTAAAGTATAAAGAGATGAATATTAGGAATAACAGATTGACAAACGAAATATATGTTTGAAAGAACAAATAAGTACCTCTAACATCATTGCAAGAGGTAACTGGGTTAGACATGTTATTAAAAGAGATAATAATAGATGAATAGTTGAAGTTTTAAGCTAGATTCCAAGAGATTGTAAGACAGAATAAAAGACTACATATAAGATGAATGAATGTAAAAAGGAAATTTGTTAGTGTAATTCAGAGTAGAGAAGCTAGAGATCACAGAAGCTGGATTAAGCTAGAAGAGACTTTCATCCTGTGGCAGATTGATAAAGGTATATGTATGTATGTGTGTGTAAACCAAATAATGTAATAATAAACAAAATTAAATAATGATAAATATTAACAATGTAATAATTATAAAATTACAGAAGTATTTTCAATTATTTTCATAACCACTATTGGAAATTGAAATTTTCTAGATATGAATGTCATTATCTAATATCATAGGATTCATAAATTTTAATATTTACTTACTCATGAATTGAAGATCTTTATATATAAATATTGCCTCTTTGAATTCTATTATATTTCTTAATAAAAAATTCTAGTGTTATCCAGAATAAAATTAAAAATAAAATTACATATTTTCTCATGATTAAAGAAATCAGATATTATCAAAAAAAAAAAGCATTGTAAAAGTAATAAGGAACATAGATGATATTAATATTACTTATTTTTCTTTTATATTTATGTGCTAGCATAAGAAATAGTGATGTGTAAAGTTATATTTAATGTTCCTCTGAATTTTTCAATAAATATTAAAAATATTTCTATCATGAATGAAAAATATAAGGTGTTACATTAATAAGTTAAATGCCATAAAAATATAGACAAATATTTGCAAATGTATTTCTCTTTTAAAATTAAAAAATTGCAATATGTATAAATATAAAATGAACAATTATTTCAGATGCTCCAAATCTCTAGCTCATTTGACCATGAATAATTATCATATCATAGATTTTAACATAAAGAATACACTTCTATATATATATGATTGCTTAAATACATACACATATGTAAGTATATTTTGTGTGTTAATATAAATGTTTTTTGCCCAGAATGAACATTTCAAAAATACTTGTTAATTAAATCCTTAAAAGCAGTTTCAGTGCTGATCTTCCTCTTCAAAAAGCAAATATTAGTATATTAGATCATTAAATGAGATACAGGAAATAATTTAAATTTATTTGCATATGTCACAACAATGATAAACAAAGGCTATTACTCCCATACTTTCTGAGCATGCACAAAATACTTTGTACTGTTTTTAATAAGAAATACCACTTGTGCTTTTATACCACCCCCAACTCCAACAAATTAATCAATAATGCCAAAGACAGATTACCACCTTTGCAAACACCTCTAGGTGGTGTACAATATTGCCTGCCCTGTAGCAAATTGCCATGCCTCATACTTCGGTGAGACCAGAGCCTCCTTGTCTACATGGCTGTCTCAACATATATATATTTTTACAATAAAGCACTAACAGATCCAACATGTAACTCAGTTTTTTCCCAGCATCACAGCTCATCAGGGCATGATTGCAAGCCAAATGATGCTGTGGTTGTTTGCAGAGAATGACATGACATAAAAAGAAAAGTGAGAGGTTTGCCTTCTTGCTAGAGACAATCATACCACCAACAGAAAAAACAAGTGCTACAATATATCCAAGAAATGTAATACATAAAATCACTTGCATAAATTTGCATTGCAATTAACTAATGTTGTTAGTTACAATACAGCTATGACTATGAGGGCTACATCCCTTGAAAATGGTCAGCCACATGTATACATATTTATTTTGTATTACTTTGTAATATTTTAATATATAAAGAATTAAAAAATTCAGCTTTGTGTCTGCATGCATCATTAGTGCAATCATATTTATACAGTAGTATTTGAACGCAAAGTTTAAACAGCTCACTTATTTCAAATCATACTTAATAGAGTGCTGTAGATTTTTGGGTCATTACTGATTGAATTTGAACTATTAATAAACTTAAAAGCCATTTAAGGATTTAATAAGTATTTTTGGCTTTTTTGTTCCATGCAAGAAGATAATGTACAAAATTACTATATTAACAGATGTGCCCAATCTTTTGAAAGCCATGCTTTTTTTGTGAATTTGACAGTATTACTTCTTTCAATTAAATTACATATTATTAAATATAATATTTATATTTTTTTAATTGGTTGCTTTACAATTTTTATTTAAAAATTTAATGTAAATTAAACAAAATATTTTAATATTATATAAATAAATATGAAAAATTCATAATTGAAAAATGTAAAAAAAAATGTTTGAAACATTTATCTTTAACAAAGGCAAAACTCTCCATACAGTAGTGCCACCCAGTGCCAACCAGAGTAATCAATGGAAGCCAGAGGCTTGTGCATAAAACCACCCTCTAGTGCCTTCTCATGGCCTTTGACAGTGAGGAGCTTTGGATCTGAGAGCACTGCACTTAGATTAATAGTTTTGTGTACCAGCCAAATACCACAATCACAGAACTATTAATAAAGTTAAATTAAAATTTTTTTAAATATACCTGTTATATTTGATATATAAATTTGACAGAATTAGATATAACTCTGAAAATTTAATTTTATTAATGGCAGAATACAAAAATGACATCCTTTTCTGGCTGTTGTTTTCATAATAGTTATTTTTAATTGGCTGTTTTAGCAAATTTTCTTTAAGATTTAATGCAAATTAAATAAAAGATTTTAATATTTATTATAAAAACACATGTGAGAAATTTTGCCAGCCTGAAATGCCATTGTTACTTGTTCTATTTGAAAAGTGAATTTGACTTATAAAAATTATGGTTTATTAACTGCAGAAGTTTCTTCACTCAAATGTAATATATTTTTTAAATGCTTTTGAATTTGACATGTGACAGCCTTGCAGAAAAACATTCACATGGATCATGTGAAAGCCTTGCAGACAAACATACATTCACCAATGAGACAACAGAAAATACAGATTTTATATATAAGATTATTACAGATTATTATAAGTATAATATATAATCAATTTTATATATTTCATTATAAAGTACTTAATATTGTTTCAAGTTAAAAAAAGAAGGAAAAACCCATTAAATCTCATCAACATATATCTGTTATTCCATTCTTACCATGAAGCAATAATATTAATTGCCATTTGTATGTATATATTATAAGAATTCTTATTGCTTATTTTTTAAAAAAATACCATATTAATTAAATATTTTATGAAATAATTTAATTAATGATAACAATTTTATACATGGACAATGGGTAAAACAATATAAATTTTTAATACATTAAAAACAAAAAATAAATGATGGGACAATAATCCACTGCATGTTGTTAAACTGGGTTTCTTACAAACTAGGAGCTTTCTTAGCAACAACTGGAAGCTTCTCACCTTGAAGATATGGATTCTCCTATATCAGAAAAAATAATGGGAATTATATATATATATATATATATATATATATATATATATATATATATATATATATATATAGTGATGTACACATGTTGCCATCTATAAATTTTTTATAATGTATAAATAACTAAATAAAGAAAATTAAAAATCATCTATTTAATAAATAATAATAATTTTTTGTATAAATTTGCATCTATTTAATTTTTTTTATTGTTTTGAATAAATCTGGAATAAGTGAACTATTTATTTATTAAATTTAAGGAATGAAATGTTTTTTTAAAAGTATTATTAAATAATAACAATGTCTTATTAGAATTAGAAGAAATGAATTATATGATCAAAAGTCAGTGTTTAAAAAACAATTGTATTTTGTACTACCATAGCTACAGAAATGATTTTAGCAAGAAAACACAGACTTTCCTTGCTTAAAAATTTATTTTACCTTACTTTTATAAATATATTTGGGACATATAGCAAAGAAATATATACTGTAGATAAGACAACTTAGAGAGCTCCCACTTCATTTGGTAACTTTATGATTAAAATGAAATGGATATAAACCCTATGCTGACCACCATAGAGCTAAGATAATTGAATTCCCCTTGGATTGTAATATCAAAAGGAATAATAATTGTATACATTCTAATGATTCAAATTGCTTATGAATCCCTATGTTTGTGTTTTTGCTAGCAAAATAGTACCAAAGGAAACATAAAAAATGATGAAATATCATCTGAAGTCATATATATGCAAAACTGTGGTAACAGATGCTAATAAAAACCTTTTAAAATAATGCTGTCAGATAAGTTTTATTTTAAAAAAAAGAAATTGTTAAAAAAAAAAAAACAGCATAATGATAATTTTGATGATAAACATTTATTAAAGTTTTTTTATTTATTAATAATTTCCATTAATATAACTTACTTGGCATTCATTATTATTTAAACAATTTGAAAAATATGCATTAAAAAAGTAACAATATTAAAACTTTTATTACTTTACTTAAATAGTTTATCATTAATCTCTTCATGACTACACTCATATCTATTAATTGTAAGCTAAAAAAAATGAGGGAAAAATCTATGATATGAGATTAAATTGCAATTGGTAAATTAGAATTATAGTCTTTATTTTATAAACTTCAATGAGTAAATGCTTATTCTATAAATTTCTTTTATTTTAACGTGTAGTTTGATTTTCCAATTGCATCAGTCATTATAAAATTATTTTATTACAACATTTATTTTACAATTAAGATAATTTATTGTACATTCCATACTATACTTTATGATCAAATAAGTCATCATTTATTGAATTGTATCTTCGTTTCCAAGTAAGATACTTATTACTTTGGATTATTGGCACCTTATAAAATTCATGGGTCCATTGCAAATATAAATTTAAACTGCCATAGAGAAATTTGTGAATCAACATATTTATTTGTCTATTTTTAATTATGAATATCTAAAACCACCATTGATTCCATGCTATAGATTTCCAGACCTAAATATAAAAAACATGCAATAGAAAAAGAAATATTGATGTTGTCCCAATCAACTTAAACTATGAAAACAAATATAAGTAATGACAAAAGTAAATATACAATACTAAGTACAAGGAGAATTTTATGAAAGAAAGCTCATCATTGATCATGGAGACATTGTCAATATTAATATAAAATTGTCTTATCTCTCCATGCCTGGATTAATAAACATCAAACTGATCCACTATGAATTCTTTTTTTACTCAGTTCAAAACTCCAGTTCGAAAGCTAGAAAAGTTCAACTTACCCAGTTGATGTTCAAATTCCCAGCTAAGTGTAAAGGAATCATCATGGATTATGGGAACAAGTCATTAGAACAGTGTCTATATAAAATACAAAGCCCAAGTTATATAGTTGACATCATCTACATTTATTTGTTTATATGCTACATATCATAATTTTATTTTATTTATGTTAATATAGGGCCAAATAGCTTTAATTTAAGATTTGTGAAATAAAAAGAAATTTCTTCATTTATAATATTACCTTGGATAAACAAAATCTATGAGGTATATTCTTGATTACAAAATAGTCTGATCACTATAAATAGACAAGGTAAGATGTTGCCTAATATATATATATATATAAAATACATATTTTGCGGGTTCATCCGTGTTAAAAACTTTTAATACCAATACACTGACGTTTCGACTTGGTCATATATATTAAATATTGACATATGCACAACACATACACTTTATTCTAAAGTTTGTGTCAAATGTTACTTTTTTAAAATATTTTCTTTGCATATCTTTTAATTATTTATGTCATGAACTTATAACTCTCCTTCATTGCACACACATCGTACATAGCAAGGGGGTCTTTTAAACCATCATGATGTTAAATAAGAAATAAAAAAAGTAAATGAATGCTGTACTATGTATAGCAATGTTGTATATAATATGAAAATCATTCATGTTAATTGAGACATTCAGTGGCTATTCTTTATGGGATCAGAATTTGGGGCATTTTATAAAACAAACATAAATAAAGAGTGACCACAAATATCTAAATGAGTTTTCCCTAATTTTATTTTAAGTTTTCTTGTTCCAAATACTAATCAATGTAAATATGATTATTAAATTTATTTAAATATTAAAACACAATTCTTGGTTTATTTTTCTGTAGTTAAATTTTACTTAGTCATATCCTCCCATAAATATTTATGATCATTACTTGTATTTATACAATATACCATATCTACTCCCATTAACAGACATATATTTATTTTACACATATTCGGACTTTAGTAATGCAAATATACCCTGAACCAGAGGATCAACCAACCTCTCTCTCTGGGTTCAAAATCCTGAATAAAATGGAAGTAAACTGCAATATGGATGATATAGATTAAGGGTAGAATCAGTAGTTATTTAGATCTTACTCTCTCCTCTCCTAAGCATGAGTTTAATGTGTGAAGGATATGCATGAATGTAAACAATGCAGATATACTCTTTTATTCATCAGGAGGAACCCATCCACCTTTGTGTATACCATGGAAAGGATGTCCTGTTACATATGGCACATCCAATTGTTGGACATGAATCAAATATTTTAATATTGCAATTTTCAGCACATTTAGTCACCTATGAGTTTCATATGAGATTAATAATCCTTGAGCTTGAAAATTGTATATCAATATCAACCTCCATTATACATATAAAATATATTCAATGATTGGTTAACATTTTTGCATATAGTTTAAACATAAACATAACTTAACATTTAGTTAGATATGAAAGGTTGAAATTAAATACAGAAATGTACTAAGAATCTAAAATGCAAATAAAATAGATGATAGTCAACAATTAAACTTGAGCTGAAATGGGGAACTTATGTAATAACAAAAAAGAAAAGGCCAAATTAGGACATCAATTCATAAAAATATAAAATCATAGCTTGACATGAATAGTAGAAGTGACAACAATGACCATAATAAAAAGCAGCTTATATAGTCTGAAAGTTAAGATAATAAATAGAATAATAAAATAAAGTATAAAAAAATTTAATGATTACAAGAAGTGAAGTCAAAATGCTTTGAGAAGAAACTAGTAGTAATAAGGGAAACAAAATGGAGATGCAAATTTAAATAGTTAGAAAAGATGCAGGGGATAATATTGTAGATAAGAAAGGGGACATAGGTGTATCTAGGGGATGGCAATGGTATCTGCCTAGGTTCCAGAAGCCATTGAAACTAAAGATGAACTTCATGATAAGGAAGGGAAGACTAATGAGGGATCATTTAAACAAATGATAGTGATAATGCAACAAATGTTTACAAGTCTAAAGGCAGATATAAAAGCAGACCAACAAAACATGAAAATGGATATAAAAGCAGATCTGCAAAATATGAAATGCCGATATGTCTACCAAGATGGAGAAATTGATAGCCAATATGAAAGCAAATTGACAACAGATAGTGGATAACATAATTGCTAACTTGACAAAAAAAATTGGCAATGTAAAAATGGAATTGAAGATCATATGTCACAAATATGAAACAACATTAATAATACTATAATAACATATGGAATGAGAAAAATCTGAAGTGAAAAGTGAAGACAAAACCAATACTACAGTCATCAGAATCAAACAAGCAGGTGACAATTCTGAACTTAAATTGGAATTAAATCAGAAAAAACCTGAAGTTAATCAGGATTTGATTGATGAATCCATGAAAATTAAAATAATTCCAAATACTAAAAATATTAGCAAAGATTTCATGATTAAAATAGCAGTGTTGAATGAAATAGTTGAGTATATGGAAGTACATCAGCATATTGTCATTCATCATGAAATTAAATTTGAAATTTTTTTTAGAGAAAATATTTACAAACCAAGTAACAGCTACCAGGATGGAATATTTCTATATCAAATCATTTTTATAGAAAAGAATTGTCACAACAATGATAAAGTTTGTGAAACATTAGGGAAAACAACTATGCTTAATTATGTCAAGTATAAATTGAAATACTCAAAAGTTGTTTATAACGGATGAGATGATCTAAATCAAAATTGCAATTGATGGATAATAATCAAAATTACTACAACATACACAAAAAAACAAAAAGGTACTATGTTCCATAAATTGTGTAATACCTATGAAGGCCCATTCACTTTCATTAAGTGTGCAAATACAGATTCTTAATAATCTTATGATATATTATAACACAGCAAATCTTATGGTAAAAATGGATTGAAAAGTTTACAATCCTGAATATGAAAACATGATTATAAAATATGGAATAATCAAAATTTTTTTTATTATTATAACAACAAATATATATATATATTTGAGAAATGAACTATTGGAAATAAATCATTGCTTTATTTTTTGAACCCATAAGGAAGTATATCATTATCATGGAAATGGAGACTGATGACTTTAACAAGTTCAGATTTTCTACCATATAATCTCTTGGTATACCATTAGATAAACAATAAACATGGCTTTAAATAAATTAGATCTGATAACACCAAATATATAAATAAAGATGCAATGTGTAAAAAAATACTCATAAGAGAAGAACAAAAACAAGTGATCGAAATCCAAATATTACATGATAGGTTAATAAATACATAGAAATGTTAAGCCAAAATTTCTTTGCAAAAAAAAACAAAGTTTTTCTTTTCTTTTAGGGAAATATGACTAAAAACAAAGAAAATATATCCCAACATTAGACTACAATTGAGACAAAATTCCTTAAATCTATTATATCAATCCATGCCTATATTCATCAGAGATCTATCAATGGAGAAAAGGATTGAATAGAGGCAGAAAATGCTATTAATGAATAAAGGCACAACAAATCCAAGAAAACAAGTAACAGATTCACCACCAACTTAAAAGTTTTAGACAGTACAATGCTGTAGACTACAAATCTGAAAACTCAAAATATCCAACAATATATATATATATATATATATATATATATATATATATATATATATATATATATATATATATATATATATATATATATATATATTGTACCAGGTTCAAACCATATCAAAAATAACACCCTACTTGCTGGGTTTAGCTGGATTTAAACCTTAACTATAATAAATTTATAATCTTATAAATATTACATGAATGAACCAGTCCGTTCGAGCAGAGTGGAGAATATTATTTATAGCAGAGCTGTCAAAAATACCCATGATCAGACCGAGCTATGCAACAACATGAACACATTTCCAGATCATGGCCCACCTTGACTGTTAGATTCAAGCCCCTACTATCCAAACACTTTATTTGTTTCAGAGTAAACCCTAGGTACCAGCAAGTTTCTAAAAAACAATATGTTCAGACACTAGGCCCATAATTCAGCACTCGAAAAATCCCTTAACTAACTCAGTCTATTTTTAATTCAATAACATATTATTCCTTAACTAGTGGCAAAAGAATTGACCAACAAAATTAAGCTTTAAGTTTAAAAGACAATTTATTTTAATTAACATTAATTATACTATTTTAAATACTTTTATAAATCTTATTTAACTAACATAATACTGATATAATGATCACGCACATTTTAATTCACACACTGAAATATATAACAAAGCATTAAATAATATTTGACATTTGACAAACACACACATCAATAGTTCATCTATGTATACTATAGAGTTCATATTACTTGACTATGGGAGGCTTCAACTAATGCAATGGCTACTTTAGAAATGAGAATAAGAAAAATGTTATGACCTAGGATTTTTGAATGTGGACTTAGAACTTTGTTTTCTTCCTGGCTGCTGCTTCAAGTAAGAATATTTCTAGCTGGCTGTGACATTTTCTTGAGGAGTTTTGTTATTCATTGGCACTATTCTTGGAGACAGTTGGCGGATTTCAAGTTGTTATGCAAGCATTTTCTATTCTGGGCAGATTGTTGTTTCACTAGACTCAGGCTAGAGAAAGTAATATGTTTCCAATGTTTTTAACACTGCATTCTTGATTCTGGATATACTGATTGATTGACTGATTAAAGAATTCAACTCAACTGTTTTCTCAACTGCTCACTCTCAATTGTAATCTCAACTGATTGTCCGATGAAAAATTGGACTATTTAAACTTAAGGCCTGTTGTCATTTTGATGCCTACCAGCAATATCTGTTGTCAAAAGTCCTTCCTTGTTTTTAATTGCATTCCTTGAGATAAGCTTTTAATCCTGTTGTTGGATATGTCAATTAGCAGCTCTCGCAAATATGTTGTTTTTACATTTTTAATTAGTAGCCATCACTGTATTTTTTAATGATAATTTTCTATATCATTTATTTTTTTTATTTAATATGCATACATTTATTATATTTACAAATTGCACATATATATTTTGCTAACAAGTTCACATTAATTCATCATTTACACACAAGTATATTTTATTCTAAACTCAACACTAGTTTTAAGATTACTTTTTTTTCTTTAACTTAAATAAAAAGAGATTTATATTTTTAAACTTTTAGCTTCAACTTTTTCTAATCAATCATTTATAACTTTTATGAACAATATTTTCTTTAAACTAACAACAATAATAAAAAGAATTCTTTACTTATTTGAAAATCAACTTCTTTTAATTTTCCCTGTAAAACTGGATTAATTGTTTTTAGCAAAAAACTCTTTAAACTTAAAAGTTTTAGTTCGACATTTTAAAGCACCCACCTTTCCCCCTTTTAATTAATTAATTGCAACTTTTATTTCAAAAAACTCTTTGACTTTTTATTTTACTTTCAAAAACAAACTTTAATGAAAAAAAAACTCTTAAACTTTTACATACTATTGTCTTTTAATGAAGAATTTTATTTTAATAATTTTTATACAAAATTATCATGTATCAACACAATATTGGTGCAATATATATATTTGATTAAAATTTTATATAAACCAGTATGATTGATTAAAATCTTTAGTGAGAAACATGGATTAGATAATAAATTATAAATGACTAAAAAAAAAAATGGACCTACCTTAACCTAACCCTGGAAAAAAATCAAAGAATTAAAGATTGAAACCATCTTTAATAGTTTTACTGGGGTGTGTGTTGCAAATACCCTCCAACATACCTCTAATACCTAGTACACAACATGAGGTCCAACTCTAATTCAAGACCCATGATATTAGCATTACTCATTAATGAATAATATTAGGTAATGTTAGGGCACATAAAATGACAAACCAATAATCACAACCTAAGTCTTAAAGCCCATTCTAAATAAACATTAAACCAAAGTTTAAACAAGTCAGTCAAATAGGTACAACAATTAACTATTACAACAATTAACCTTAAATGTATTTATTATGATTATCAACACAAAAGAACAACATACAATAGATCAGATGAGTGAACGTAATCAAGAAAAAAAAATTAAAGTAGAGAAAAAAAATTTTTTTTCTTATTTTTTTAACAAGTTATTTATGTTAATAAGGAGCAAAGATGATGTTAACAATAAAGTGAAAAGGATGAGCATGAACTGGCTTAATATAAGAGATACAAAGAGCTTTTTGTTTAAGAAAGTGAGAAAAAATTCCTTGATCTGTGAAAAAAATCTACCATTCCCTACACAAAGAAGTTGAAAGGAAGGTTTGAAGACCAGTATCAACCAATTCAGAGTTTAAATACTTAAAAAAAAATCTTTTACAAAGATTCTAGAAAGCAAGGAGAAAGGAAAAACATTCAGCTCATAAAACAGCTAAACAAAGAATTTGAAAATAAGTTACAAACAAAATAATGTATTCGAATCTATAAAACCACCACTGATTCCCTGCTATAGATTTCCAGACCTAAATATAAAAAACATGCAATAGAAGAAGAAATATTGATGTTGTCCCAATCAACTTAAACTATGAAAACAAATATAAATAATGATAAAAGTAAATATGCAGTGCTAAGTGCAAGGAGAATGTCATGGAAGGAAGCTCATCATTGTTCATGGAGCCATTGTCAAGATCAAGATAGGATTGCCATATCTCTCCACACCTGGATTAATAAACAGCGAAACAATCTGCTATGAATTTTTTTTAATTCTTCCAGTTTGAATGCTAGTAAAGTCAACATATCCAGCACATGCTCAAATTCTCAGCTATGCATAAAGGAACCACCACAGATTATGGAAACAAGCCATTAGAACAGTGTCTATATGAACTATAATGCCAAGTTATAAAGTTGACATCATCTATATTTGTTTTTTTGTTTTTTTTTATTAAGAAAAAAATTACAGTGTCAAGTAGCTACATTTAGTAATTACAATAGTTTCATATAGAAGTTCAAAGCTTTGCAACCAATCTGTATGGCGTTGTCATCATAATATTTAGTGCAGTAGTCTAAGATATCATTTCATCATCACATATAGTAATCTGTGCCCATGTGTCTACAAAGAAAAGCTCTGGCACAAGAAGGCAATCTCTGTTCTTCATGCTTATTAGTATTTTTTTTAAAGTTCTCCAAGGATCACTATGTCATTGTCTGAAGATATGTTGGCACCTGGTGATCCATAAGGCATGTAGTAGACATGCTGCTAGCTTGATAGTTGCATAGTTTCCTACTTTAATTGCTCAATCAATTGACAGGACATTGCCACAGCCAGAGATGAAAAAAGTAAATGAATACTGTACTATGTATAGAAATGTTGTATATAATATGAAAATCATTCATGCTAATCGGAGCATTTAGTACCTATTCTTTATGGGATCAGAATTTGGGGCATTGGTATAAACCAAGCATAAATAAAGAATGACCACAAATATCTAAATGAGTTTTCCCTAATTTTGTTTTAAATTTATTTTTTCAAATACTAGTCAATGTAAATATGATTATTAAATTGATTTAAATGTTAAAACACAATTCTTGGTTTATTTTTCTGTAGTTAAAATTTACTTAGTCATATCCATCCACATATATTTATGATCATTATATATATATATATAATATTAAAGTTACTCAAAGAAATATATTATATATATATATATATATATATATTTATTGTAACAATATTAAAGTTACTCAAAGAAATATTTAAAGGAGTCCAAATATCAAGAATTCTTAAAATATAACAATATCAAGAATTATAAGCAAATTATTAATAACAAGTATTATAACTCAGGTATATGAAATCACGTGAAGTGAGTACACTAGTACTTCAATAGAATATAACTCAGGTATACAGGCAGTAGATCTTATCCACTTTCATTTCTATCTTTGATGTTAAGTGCATGTTTAAACAAATACTAAGTGAATATGGTCTAGCAGGGCGCCACTAGATTATCTGAATCTAGACATGGTTATATCTAATAACCTTTCACATGTACCGGGTTTGGATCCCTTTTTGGTACTTTATTTCTAATAAAAATGAGAGATTTTGCTTTTTGAGCCATATCACTATAAGCACTAATAGTTAGGTAAAAGTAAAACATCTTTAAACCACAGTGGAGGTCATTGAACATAAATCATTTCTCAGATCTTAACATAAGAAATGTGTTTAAATATTTTTCTAAGTTTACTAGCTCAGATTATATATAACTAATTTAGGATGGCAATTCACTCATCCTTGCATGAAATAAATGATGGGATGGTGGTTATAATGATACTAAGAGATCACTAAATTTATATAAATCAATATTTATTTATGGCCTTTAAACAGTTAAACAGCTCATTAATTAAAACGTTGATGACGATGATGATGATGATAATAATAACAATAATGACAAGGGTTTCAACTACAGCTCTAGGACTAAGCCTAAACATAAAACTAATTTTTATAAAGAAATCCATAATTATTGTTAATCTTAACATATTTAATCATATCTTAAACAACTAATATTTAACCATTGATGATGATGAATAATCACACTTAACAAAGACTACACTTAATGAAATATATATGCCTCGTTTAATAAAACAAACTAATATTTATTACTGCATTTCTAACATATACATAAAAATTTCTAGATAAATATGAAAATTTACATGAATAATAATAATGATAGTAATTGATTATATAACAATCCTCAGATTATTTTCAAGTTCTTCCCCCTTTCCCTTCAAATGTATTTTGTATTAAGTTGGATGTCACATTGACCATGATTTTCACTTCATGAGAAAAGTATTTCAAGAAAAAAAAATATTATCTGCTCATTAGCACACATACTTTATAAATCTAACATGTAAGTAGACTGTTAAAAGAAAATGTTAATAGAATTGAAAGAGCAAGTTTTAGAAACAAGTTTTAAATTATTTTCTCCCCCGCTCTTCTACCTCTGAAATGCTATACTTAACTTGAAACAAAATAATCTAATATTTTAACACCACCTATTATTTCATATTCACTCGCAATTATACACATATAAAAATATTATTATGTATGTGCATGTTTTATCCCATAATAACAAAATATTATTTAAAACCAAAATAATAATAATATATTAGTTAAAACTAAAATCATAATACCATAAAAAAATTGTTTTACACATTAATATTTTTCATAACTGTAAAATTAATAAACATATAATTTTGATATATTCAAGATAATTTATGAAGCTCAAAGTTATTATTAGTAAGACATTCTTGTTTTTAATCGATCTGAATAGTCTTTAAAAGTTCTTTAAATAAAATATACCACTTTATTGCTAAAATGTTTATTAAGGCTCTGATATCATAAAGAAAATAGATATAAAAAGTCATATTACCGATCTTTTGTTTGTGGCGAATTTCCAAGGGTTCAAACTTGTCTTGTATAATGTCTATATTTCTGCAGCTACCATTTCCGTTTTACGTGGGAACAATCTCTTTCTTGAGATGTATAACTATTTGATGATGATGACTCTATTGAGGTTATTTGCTTTAGTGGACAATTTGGAAATCATTATATTAATTTTTCTTCTCTTCCTGTCAAGCATGTGGATGAAATACAGCAGTTGTTTTCACATTTATAAATTTTCTTGAGTTTAAAATCAGTTGTTGTAACAATTAATTGGACTTGATGATTAATATTTATCAGTAGATTAATTCATCTTCTTTGAATGCAGGTGAATGCTTTCTTCCTTCTATTAAAAAACATCTTATTTCTCTGGTCAGTTGAAAGGTGTAGAATATTATTTTAGATCCAACATCTTTTCTTTCCTATGTGATGTGCAGCTTCCCCCAGATGGTCCGGAAAAGATGGGACATACATATAATTTTTTCTAGCCAGCCATTTCTTATATTTTCAACATTCAATTTAATAGTTTAATAATCTGAACCATAATCACCAAAAAAATAATAATTCCAGACAGCTTTTTATATCCAATTTTTAGCTAACTTAACCAATCAGAGATAGCATCACTTGCTATTTTTGGACAAATCATTTTAATTAGATCTCTAATTTATTTTCAACTAAATTATTTTTCAACTGAAAAGTTTAATCCTTTTTCCAGACACTTTTGTTTTTAAAAAAAAATAGACTTAATCCTTATTTCCTTTCTTTTTTTTTTTTTTTTTACATCTAGGTAACACTTCAAATTTTTGAGCTTCCTTCTTTAGATCTTAAGATAAAACAATTTCAAAATTAGAGCTCTCACCCATTATAAGCTCCCAAAGTGAAAAACAATTATTTACAAAAAAAAAATTGCTACAAAGATCGATATCTGATTAAACAGATTTCCTCTTTTAACAAAAAATTGTACAAAAAAAAATAATTTGACAGATTTAATCCTTCCTTTTCTTTCAATATTTAGTAAATGTAAATTTCTGTATGTAATGTACACACATCCTTCATTCTTTCAAATCATTCATAAACTAACATTAAATAATATAATTGCTAGCTTAGTAATTATTACCCTATTATTTAATTAAATCTGTAACTTTTAAATCCCAATTACAATTAAAGAAAAGCAAAATAGAAGCATAGAACAAGACATTAAAATTGATCAAGCATAGGTTAGTTTTAAAGAAAGTTAAAATGTTGAATATTTAAAATATAAACAATTAAATAGCTTACACATACATTTCCTATACATATGCATTATAACTTTGCTTTTTAACAGAAAATTTAAATATTAAATAGGTTTAAATGTGTGTATTACCTTTCTATCAACACACAAACAAATAAAGCATATAATTGTTGACCCACTCTCTTTCTATCTAAAGCTTTTAGAACTGGACCTTGTAGGGTTTGAACTTGGATGCCCTACAGCTTCATTTATGATTATATAAAAATGTGATGATGATTTTTGGTTTACCTTTTTTACATGCACATTACTATAAATTTATCTAGTGACTAAATTGTAATGGCACAACTTTCTCCCCCTTCGGATAAAATCATCAGCACTTTTGTTTTAACTATATTTAAAAAGAAAAAATCCTAACTAATAAAATACACTAATAATAATAAACACACTAATCATAATATATATATAAAAAAATAATTTCTAACGACTGGTAAATATCATACTTTTCATTAGAAAACTAAATGTAATTTATTTGGAGATCTTTGCCAGGCTATTCTGCTGAAGTATAAGGGATCAAACTCCTAGCATTATAGGTTCCCTTATTCCCATCAAGAGCAGCAAGCATAAAGGCATTCTCTCCTATTTTCTTGGTAATTTGGAATGGCTTTTTCTTTTCAAATCATATGGCGGTCTGCATAAAATTGCACATGTACATCTCGTCCCTTTTTAATATTTCCATTTTTCATCTTGACTGGATATTTATAAAACATATCCAGAATATTTATTTTATATAACCTCCTCTTACAAACTCCATTTAGAAATATGGACACTTGGTACCTTATGTAATATGCCTTGAAGTTTTTCAGAGATTGACTCTCTAGACCATACATACTTTATTTTTAAACTTTCTAGAAAGATTGACTCCCTGTACCATATATAAGGCACTTTGAAGTTTTCCAGAGAGGTTGGCTTTCTATACCAGATATCATTTATCCTTACATCTTTCAGAGAGATTGATTCTCTGGGCCACGTATAATTTATTTTTAAATTTTCTAGAAAGGTTGACTCTTTGTACCATATATAAGGCACATTTAAATTTTCCAGAGCATTTACATTTTTCAGAGATAGATTCTCTGTCCCATATATAATGGACATTTAAACTCTTCAGAGAAATTGACTCTCTGTACCAGATATAATTCATTACATCTTCCAGAGAGGTTGATTCTCTGTGCCATATATAATTTATTTTTAAACTCTCTAAAAAGGTTGACTCTTTGTACCAAATATAATTTAAACTCTCTAAAAAGGTTGACTCTTTGTACCAAATATAAGGCACACTTAAATTTAACAGAGCATTTAAATTTTTCAGAGAGATTGATTCTCTGTCTGATACACACTGGACATTTACATTTTTCAGAGAGATAGATTCTCTGTACCATATATAATGGACATTTAAACTCTTCAGAGAGATTGACTCTCTGTGCCATGTATAATTTATTTTTAAACTCTCTAAAAAGGTTGACTCTTTGTACCAAATATAAGGCACACTTAAATTTAACAGAGCATTTAAATTTTTCAGAGAGATTGATTCTCTGTCTGATACACACTGGACATTTACATTTTTCAGAGCGATAGCCTCTCTGTACCAGATATAACTTATTTTTGACTTTTCCAGAGCAGTTGAATTTTTCAGAGAGATTTGGACATTTACATTTTTCAGAGAGATTGCCTCTCTATACCATATATAAGGTATCTCCAATCTATTTAAGAAGACAGATTTTTGAAACCACACATGCTGGTTAGTTACTAGATTGAGAACTACAGACTGTTGAAACTTTTGCTCTCTTTCTAAAATAACTGGTTTCATCTCCCTTATTGCCTCTCTTAAATCAATCATCTTATTGGATGCATGAAGTTTTTCCTCCAACTCTCGTTTCCTTCTTTTCACTTCATGATCTATCCCAATCTGCTCTCTGTCCATCACCTCATGCATTCTTTTTACTGAGAGATTAGATTTTATGGCTACTATTGGCCTTTCCACTTCTTGGGATCTACTCTCCTCTATCAGTATATTAGCTGATTTACCTATTTCTTCCTCTAATCTCTCGCTCCTTTCTCTATTATCGGTAGTCTGACAATCTAGCTTATCTTTTAACACTAGTGATCTTTGACTACCTTCTATTATGCTCTCTATGGATTGACATATCCTTTGTCCTAGACTTTCCATACTTTTCTTACTATCTTCTCTTAGACTTTCTATATTTTGCTTACTATCTTTTCTTAGATTTTCTATATTTTGCTTACTATCTTCTCTTAGACTTTCTATATTTTTCTCCATCTTTTGTTCTAGATTTACCATACTTTTATTATTTTTCTCTATCTTTTGTTCTAGATTTACCATACTTTTATTATTTTTCTCTATCTTTTGTTCTAGATTTACCATACTTTGCTTACTATCTTCTCTTAGACTTTCTATATTTTGCTTACTATCTTCTCTCATACTTCTGAGCATCTGCATTATCATGTCCATGTCTGGTGGTGCCATCTTTGCTATTTGAGCCTGGCCCACTTCTGGCTCCTCATCTACCATTTCTGTACTTGAGGCCTTATTATTGCTACTGACTTTAGAAGCATTTTCCTCTATTTCCTCTTTTTCTTGAGCTTTTTTAAAGGCAATTTCCCTATCCTCTTCTTCAGTAGGAAAACGATCACTGATTCCTGGTATTGGGGCACCTTCCTCTTCCATAACCTCTTCCATACTATAATTTAGTTCACTCATGTTATAAAACTATATATATCCCATCTGTACTTCCCTGACCATCAAAAATCCACACATCTTCTCCCTGTCTGACACCTATTCTGACCAACTGACTGATTTTATTTTCACCTTATTATGCATTTACAAATACAACAACAAAAAAAATTTTAATATCCTTATTTAATGAACTACACAACAATAATCTATATAGTGCATGTCTGTCTGTAATAGCCCAAATTATACATTCATCCATTCTCCCAGAAATCTGACAGATATTGACAGTCCACAGAATGACTAGCAGTTCACAATCTTGAGATAAATAAAAGAATTTATTCACAGCACTATAATCACACAATGCATCACGAGCACTCAGAAGATCATCCCAATTCGATCACTATTAGCTACCACAAACCTTGATTGAATAAAACAAACTCTGTTGCAATAAAAGAAGTATTTTAAGTCTTAGGGGCTAAAGTAGATAAACTATGCCTTGCTCTCTCTCTTGGAGTCTTATGTGGCAAGTATCAAGGAATGCCCTGCTTATTATAGATTACTGAAAACTAAGCCTTGCTCTCTGTCTTGGAGACTTATAGGCTGGTATCATGGCAGGTCTGCTGTTAACTGCTTCATGATAAAATAAAGATAACATATAAATTGGGTTGGAGCAGTGAATGGGTTTGATCATTCATATGTTACACGAAATACACAGCATTCTCAAGGCAATGACAAAACTCTCCACCCATCATCAAAACTGCAATCTAACCAACCAAACTCCAATGATCAACCATCCAATCAAACCTCTAAAGTCATAGACTTTTTTACAAAATGAACTCCCCAAACACACATGAGTCTACTATTCCATAATTCATCACTATTACTATGCCTATCCTATCTGGCAATAAATTATTTTAATGTTCCACAAAAAAAATCTATTATTTATTTCACCTTTGTCTTAAGTTGTGATATTCATCTCTATTTTCAAAATTGATACAAAAAAACAAGCTGTTTTATGGCTGTACCCATTTTATCATCATCAATGAAAAATTAAATCATATTAAACATCATCATCTAAAATAAGACTGTTTGTCCAAGAAAATTTTGTAAGACAAAAAAAAATTTTTACTGAAAAAAAAAAATTTTACTAAAAAATTTCTCTATTTTTAACCACACATCTCCTATCATTCTATAGACTCTCTTTTTCAGGTATATGGTAAAATATCAGGCCCCAGTTGGGTGTCCATTGTAACATAATTTAGAAGTCCAAAAGATATCCAAGTAAGGGAGTCCAAATATCATAGAATTCTCAAAATATAACAATATCAAGAATTATAAGCTAATTATTAATAACAAGTATTATAACTCAGGTATATGAAATCACGTGAAGTGAGTACACTAGTACTTCAATAGAATATAACTCAGGTATACAGGCAGTAGATCTTATCCACTTTCATTTCTATCTTTGATGTTAAGTGCATGTTTAAACAAATACTAAGTGAATATGGTCTAGCAGGGCACCACTAGATTATCTGAATCTAGACACGGTTATATCTAATAACCATTCACATGTACCGGGTTTGGATCCCTTTTTGGTACTTTATTTCTAATAAAAATGAGAGATTTTGCTTTTTGAGCCATATCACTATAAGCACTAATAATTAGGTAAAAGTAAAACATCTTTAAACCACAGTGGAGTTCATTGAACATAAATCATTTCTCAGATCTTAACATAACAAATGTGTTTCAATATTTTTCTAAGTTTACTAGCTCAGATTATATATAACTAATTTAGGATGGCAATTCACTCATCCTTGCATGAAATAGATGATGGGATGGTGGTTATAATAATACTAAGAGATCACTAAATATTATAAAATCAATATTTATTTATGGCCTTTAAACAGTTAAAGAGCTCATTAATTAAAATGTTGATGACGATGATGATGATGATAATAATAACAATAATGACAAGGGTTTTAACTACAGCTCTAGGACTAAGCCTAAACATAAAACTAATTTTTATAAAGAAATCCATAATTATTGTTAATCTTAGCTGATTTAATCATATCTTAAACAACTAATATTTAACCATTGATGATGATGAATAATCACACTTAACAAAGACTACACTTAATGAAATATATACGCCTCATTTAATAAAACAAACTAATATTTATTACTGCATTTCTAACATATACATAAAAATTTCTAGATAAATATGAAAATTTACATGAATAATAATAATGATAATAATTGATTATATAACAATCCTCAGATTATTTTCAAGTTCTTCCCCCTTTCCCTTCAAATGTATTTTGTATTAAGTTGGATGTCACATTGACCATGATTTTCACTCCATGAGAAAAGTATTTCAAGAAAAAAAATATTATCTGCTCATTAGCACACATACTTTATAAATCTAACATGTAAGTAGACTGTTAAAAGAAAATGTTAATAGAATTGAAAGAGCAAGTTTTAGAAACAAGTTTTAAATTATTTTCTCCCCCGCTCTTCTATCTCTGAAATGCTATACTTAACTTGAAACAAAATAATCTAATATTTTAACACCACCTATTATTTCACATTCACTCGCAATTATACACATATAAAAATATTATTATGTATGTGCATGTTTTATCCCATAATAACAAAATATTATTTAAAACCAAAATAATAATAATACATTAGTTAAAACTAAAATCATAATACCATAAAAAAAATTGTTTTACACATTAATATTTTTCATAACTGTAAAATTAATAAACATATAATTTTGATACATTCAAGATAATTTATGAAGCTCAAAGTTATTATTAGTAAGACATTCTTGTTTTTAATCGATCTGAATAGTCTTTAAAAGTTCTTTAAATAAAATATACCACTTTATTGCTAAAATGTTTATTAAGGCTCTGATATCATAAAGAAAATAGATATAAAAAGTCATATTACCGATCTTTTGTTTGTGGTGAATTTCCAAGGGTTCAAACTTGTCTTGTATAATGTCTATATTTCTGCAGCTACCATTTCCGTTTTATGTGGGAACAATCTCTTTCTTGAGATGTATAACTATTTGATGATGATGACTCTATTGAGGTTATTTGCTTTAGTGGACAATTTGGAAATCATTATATTAATTTTTCTTCTCTTCCTGTCAAGCATGTGGATGAAATACAGCAGTTGTTTTCACATTTATAAATTTTCTTGAGTTTAAAATCAGTTGTTGTAACAATTAATTGGACTTGATGATTAATATTTATCAGTAGATTAATTCATCTTCTTTGAATGCAGGTGAATGCTTTCTTCCTTCTATTAAAAAACATCTTATTTCTCTGGTCAGTTGAAAGGTGTAGAATATTATTTTAGACCCAACATCTTTTCTTTCCTATGTGATGTGCAGCTTCCCCCAGATGGTCCGGAAAAGATGGGACATACATATAATTTTTTCTAGCCAGCCATTTCGTATATTTTCAACATTCAATTTAATAGTTTAATAATCTGAACCATAATCACCAAAAAAATAATAATTCCAGACAGCTTTTTATATCCAATTTTTAGCTAACTTAACCAATCAGAGATAGCATCACTTGCTATTTTTGGACAAATCATTTTAATTAGATCTCTAATTTATTTTCAACTAAATTATTTTTCAACTGAAAAGTTTAATCCTTTTTCCAGACACTTTTGTTTTAAAAAAAAATAGACTTAATCCTTATTTCCTTTTTTTTTTTTTACATCTAGGTAACACTTCAAATTTTTGAGCTTCCTTCTTTAGATCTTAAGATAAAACAATTTCAAAATTAGAGCTCTCACCCATTATAAGCTCCCAAAGTGAAAAATAATTATTTACAAAAAAAAAATTGCTACAAAGATCGATATCTGATTAAACAGATTTCCTCTTTTAACAAAAAATTGTACAAAAAAAATAATTTGACAGATTTAATCCTTCCTTTTCTTTCAATATTTAGTAAATGTAAATTTCTGTATGTAATGTACACACATCCTTCATTCTTTCAAATCATTCATAAACTAACATTAAATAATATAATTGCTAGCTTAGTAATTATAACCCTATTATTTAATTAAATCTGTAACTTTTAAATCCCAATTACAATTAAAGAAAAGCAAAATAGAAGCATAGAACAAGACATTAAAATTGATCAAGCATAGGTTAGTTTTAAAGAAAGTTAAAATGTTGAATATTTGAAATATAAAACAATTAAATAGCTTACACATACATTGCCTATATGTATGCATTATAACTTTGCTTTTTAACAGAAAATTTAAATATTAAATAGGTTTAAATGTGTGTATTACCTTTCTATCAACACACAAACAAATAAAGCATATAATTGTTGACCCACTCTCTTTCTATCTAAAGCTTTTAGAACTGGACCTTGTAGGGTTTGAACTTGGATGCCCTACAGCTTCATTTATGATTATATAAAAATGTGATGATGATTTTTGGTTTACCTTTTCTACATGCACATTACTATAAATTTATCTAGTGACTAAATTGTAATGGCACAATATATATATATATATATATATATATGTGCCACTATATATATATATATATATATATATATATATATATATATATATATATATATATATATATTCTAACCCAGTGTTTTTTTTTAGTTATTTATTTATTTGCACCATGACACTAATTTTTCAGGTTGTTGTTAAGGCAACCAAAATAAAGCAACATATCCATTAATTTTCCAATATGATCTAAAATACTTTTCATATAATACAATTGTACATTCAATTCTCTTAAGCCATGCCACAATTGTAATAACAACAATAATTGATCACTTATTAATTTAAAGAATAATTATAATAATATTAATCTCAGGGTTCTTTGTTTCATGTAAGGAAATGCTCAGCAGTATTGTGTTGTCGCATATGACTGGCATTCTGGTCGGCTATAGGAAACATTTATTTTACTTAAATTCAATGTGTCTTCATCTCTCATATCCACTGCTATATTATTTAAAGAGATGATAATTCTATTCAATAATGACATATAATTTTGAATAACACAGCCTTTTTTTTTTTCAGAATCTCAGTCAGAATAATAAAAAGACAAGGGTGCTTTTTGTGTCCTTCCATCATCCATGACAACACAATAATATAACTAAGATTTATTACTTAGACAATTTAACTAAATGGGAATGGAATAATGTGCAACCAAAGTTAATGGTTTGGGAATAAATTCATTTTTTTTTTTTTTTACACAAAGGTGAATGTTTAGTCTTAAGTTTTCAACTCCATAAATAATTATCATTAAACTAAAATATAATGACATATTCCGATCTGCTTAACTTTATTTATCTGGTATATTAAGTTTTTAAGAATTTGGAATGATTTCGGACTCAAGAAAAGGTTTTGCAAATATTGTGCAAACACGTATATTTAGCATATAAAAACAAAAAAAATGAATCTACAACAAATTTTAACAAGACTATAATTTATTATTATCACAAAAAAAATATATGAACATTTATTCAATAATCCCATAGTAATACAAAAATATAAAATATAACTGACATTAATCTGTATACTCTTTTGGTTATGGACTAGAGGTTACTACTTCTCCTGTATGCAATCATATGGATTGATTAACTAAAAGTACATTTCATTACCAATACATTGTTTATTACATTTTGGTAACCTTGTAGAAGCTTTTATTCAAAATTATTGACTAACTATTTTTTTTTTTTTTGTTTTTTTTAAAATGATTAATCCCATCATATGCAATACGCAAAATATTAAATTTATTTCTAATACATTTACTTTATTTATGGTCTTTAATGGGATAACCTATTCTAATTATAGGCCACTTATCAGAAGTTACACTTACCATCTTACATTTAACTTAATGCTAACTTAAGTTATGATACAAATTTTATTCATACGTATAATTTTAAATATGAGTATTATTTAATTACTAACCAGAATTAAATATTGCATTTGAATATTCCTTCAGTAAATAAGCATTTTAAATTACGCAATTTTAATTACTTTCTCCATTGATTTACTTGTCAAATACTAGCAATATTTAGCAGCACAATACAGATATTGATCTTAGTTACTAACACACTATTTATACTAAAGTGGATCTTGAGAAACTAACACCTCCAATATAACCTTTATCTTGCCCGAACTTTCAAAATTAAGCACAATAATCAACACCTTCCATGGTGGAGCTATCTTTATTTTCACATGAGGAATATGGAATAACCACGAAGGTCTGTAGAGTAATCTACTACATTAAAATATTTTGGTGGTTTCTTGCCTCTTACTTGGGCATACAATGAACACACACCAAATACAATCCTCTCCTGGGATTTAAACGAATGAAGCATACTAAATGCTAGATAAATTCTTGATCGTCCTATCTATGAGAATCGATCACTTGGGCTATAAACATACCTGAACATTATATTTAAAATCTTCCTCTCATGGAAAACAAAGCTTTTGGGGAGATCATTTTTCATCCCACAAAATAAATACATTATAATTATTACCTATGCGAATATTAAGCATATACCAATGCTATATCTGGGTAGGATAAGTAAATACACTGATTATAATAAACTTATGTTACCGGGTATACTTTGATCAACATCTGAAATCAATGGACATCATAGAATAAAAGTATAATAATTTTAATTTTAATAAAGGACATTCAAAATAGTTGGTAGCATACTATCTTAAACTAAATAAAGTGGATGTGTTATTTAAGAATAATTAGGAATAAATTCCTCAATTAATACAGTATAAATTCGTTTCAAAACTTTAACAAGAAATATTTTGTTATAGCATTTTTTTTTTTTTTAGTTACTTCTGATAATTTTCAATATTTATTTTACCCCTTAAATATCTAAATATTTTTCTTTTATGTATCTAACATACAAAATTTCTACCTACAATTGTATGTAATAATTAAAACATATTTTATAGATTTTTTCTTTTGTATTAAATATCAACTTAACCTATAATAATTATATTAAAACATACCTTTGTCATTACAAGGCTATTAAATATCACTTGACCATACAGACTTTAACCTATGTTATATAACAAAAAAATACATATCATTTATAACTTAGTTTTAAACAATCATTAATTAACAAGTGCATACTCTCTCATTAGAAAATGTTTTTCTGTTGAGCAATTGGTCCAGGTGAAGAGCTTTATCCAGTCGTATTTCACAAAGCAAGTTTAAAAACAATAAACGCATGGTATTATTTCCTTTAAATAAAAGTTTTCTCTTATTTTGTGCGTTTAATAAATTAGGTAAAGAAAAATATAGCAGAATTGAAGATTAATTCTTACTTGAATTAAACTGCTACAATTTTGGGATCCATAGAAAATAAAATATACATATTCTAACATAATGAACAGTTGACGATAGACGATAAACATACACAATTCTTTTTTTTTTTTTACTTTATTATTGATGATACGTACAATTCATATTAGCTAGCTTACTTATGGACGGAAATGCGCAATTTTTCCGAGATTATTCTGATAATAACTGCAGCTGATTTACATGTATAGGAAGTTTTACTAACTCCAACTGATGTGTAATATAATATATCATTTATTTTTATCATTAAGTCACTAAGATATTGGGTTTTGTTCATACTTTAGGAATTATAAATTTTTTTTAACGGTAACTTCTCCGTAAGAATGCCCCTATATAACTTTTCCTATATTTACTCTGAGAAAGTTTATATATATATATATATATTTTAAAAAAATATACAGGTGCATAATTTAATCTTATTTATCATTATTATTATTTCCAGACAATTCTTGGTGAATAAAACATATTTTAACGTAGGTAACTACATTACTTGTAAAGGCAGACAATATTGAGAAAGAGCGCGAAAATGTTTCTAGTTGATTTTCCTTGGTTTCAAAATATTTCTTTCAATTATTATTATTTTTTTTCTATACCAAGAAAATATCAATAAATGACGTAAAGTTAATAAATAATTAATATTTTCTTGGAAATCGCTTCTTTTCCTTAATTTAGATATAATATAATTTTTCATGACTCTTTTAGTTACATCTGTCATTTTTGAACTTTAGCGCAAGACAATAAACTTTTAAGTATAAAAGGTCTTTAAATAGGTAGATGGCAAAGAAAATCAGGATATCTCATCAAAAAAATTTAGCCACACATTATATTATTAAAATTTTACTTTGATTACATTTATTTCTGCAAAATAAAATGAAAAAATTGAGTTACCAAATTTCAGCACTGTTCCTTCCTTGAAAACTAAAAGCAGACTATCCTTTTTTTTAAAAAAAAAATGATCTTGATTATGAAATTGGTTGTTTCGTTTTGTTGTTGTTTTTTTTTTTTTTTTACTTTAGCGACCTCTTCCAGAAAAATAATCATTTGATTATAACATAAACAAAAGAAAGGAAAAACTTATTACAATCATATAGTTTTCAGTATTATTTACCTGGATTACAAAGTAATTTGACAATATAAAAAAAAATAATAATAAATACATTAAATTAACAATCAGTGATGTATAATTCTTTAAACATTATTTTTTTTTCTTTTTTTTTTTTTTTAATTTTTTTTTTACAAAAAGAAATTACCAGAAGTTATTGTGCTTTATGATAAGACACTCATCCACTCTCCCCTCTACCCATCCAAAATCAATTACTGTTTAGCTTTTATACCATATTAATTTGCTCTAATTATTAATATCTCAATTAAATTATTTATGTTCTCTCTTTAAAAATGACATTGAGTTATTAAATCTATTAGTTATTCACCCAAAACATGCCAAAGTGAGTGAATAGCATACTTTATTAATCAATTATTACTATTGTTATTTTATCTTTTTATTTCTTTAAAGAATAGCATTGTTTTCCTGCAGAAATAATGCCAAGTAAACCAAGTGTCAATAACACTAGGTTACATTTTTTTTTTATATATATATATATATATATATATATATATATATATATATATATATATATATATATATATATATCATACCTATTCCCATTAACAGATATATATTTATTTTACACATATTCAGACTACAATGATACAAAGATACCCTGAGCCAGATGATCAACCAATCTCTCCCTAGGTTTGAAATCTGGAAATAACAGAGTTAAACTGTAATATGGATGAGGTAAATTAAGGGTAGAATTAGTAGTTATTTAGATCTTACTCTCTCCTCTCCTAGGTATGAGTTTAATGTATGAGGGGTATGCATGAATGTGGACAATACAGATATATTCTTTTATTCATCAGGAAGAACCCACCCACCTTTGTGCATACCATGGAAAGACCATCCTGTTACAGTATCATATGTGTATATTTTATATATTTTTGTAAATAATATTTAAAAAAATAATTTAGTGTTTGTTTTGTGCATATTTGAAGTAATATTTGAAATCACATAATGGCTGTATTTAACATATTTTGGGGGGTCAAGAAAATGTACTTTCTAAGATAGCAAATTAATTTGCTTTTCATATAAAATGTTTTTAATATTGATTTATATATTGTTATAAATTTTAAAGTTTTTAATGTTAAAGCCATATATTATACGAGTTGTATGGCAAATTAAAATTTTTTTTCAAATTGTTTTTTTTTAATATCCATTTCTTGCTCAAAATTATTTTTTTATATTTTTAATTGAGTATTAGTCCTCAACACAAAGCATATATTAGCCCTGCTGTTTCTTTTCACATTCATATCAACTTGCTACTAACTTTATAAATCTTGAGAAAATATCATATACAAGATTCATGTACACATTACTTTTTTGCAAATTTTGTGAAAATATTGTGTACACGATCCATGTACTGTAACAGTTAAGTTTGTACATTTGCTCAACAGAATGAGAGTCTGAGTCAGAGAACCAAAAGCTGACCAAGTCAGGATAGTAATATCCTATATCTGATCATACCTCAACTCTCTCACTCATGCTTCCAATAATTCTAAATGGAAGATGGTAAAAAGAGGAGTATAATCATAAAAATATAATGAAAGATATGTAAAAAAGATGTATTTGATCATTAATTTATGATTACACTTTTCCACAAATCGTTTTACATAAGAGTGGTGAAGTGAAAATTACACTACATAAATATTATTCATTAAGGGAATAATTTCTAGTGTAATAAATGACTAATAAAAATTATTAACAATAAGAATACATGTTTGTTTTTATTTTATTTCTTTCTGATTTTTTTAAAGAATTTTTATTTTTTAATTAATTTATGATTTGTTTTGTTGACAGATGAAAAAGAGATATGGAAACCTCTTATTTGGAGTTTAAGATGGATCAAAAAGAAACAGTAATTTATCTAAAGCTGAAATAAATATAAAATTTTAAATATTTACACTATTATTACATTCTTTGATGTATACACAGACTTGTATAAAATCTAATCCATTTTAAACTTTTATTTTACATTTATTCTTTAATAACCATTTTATTGTTAGACATTTACACTATTCCCTTTATGATGCAATTGTATTGTTAAAAAATAATGTTTCCACAATAAATAATATATAATAAATTTTATATTTAAACCAAAATAATATAAAATAATGTTTACTTGACATCAAAAAGTGATGTAATGTCAGTTTTAAGAAAAAAAAACTAATATAAAAACTAATTAAACTGCTTTTTATAAAAACCATTTTGACTACAAGAGGTTTTTTTGTGTTTTGGACAATAAGTTTATCGCTCACTTAAGTTAAAATGCACCTACTTATATAATATGATACAAGAAAATCTATTAAATATCTATATGTTTAAATAAATACACAATGCAGTAGCTTTTTGTTGCACTTTGTATGTATTTACATAGGTTTGTAATTCACTAATGATGTGGCTTTATCTCACTAAAATATAGTAATAGATGTAGTCATAGACCATAGTAAACAAGTTGTTAATGCAGTCATTAACATCAGTAAACTTGTTGCTGTCATTTTCCAATTTCTCTCACCACCTCCAGTGTCATAGTTGTGCTGAAGCATTTCAAACTAAAGAATGAGAACAGTAAGTTTTTTTATTATCTTAAAACTAATTAGTAAATAATGTTTTATTTCAATGTTTTATTTAATAATTATATAAATCATTCTATTTGAATTTATACAAAGTAGATGTTGCTATTATTAATTGAATTTTAAACACTTAATGTGTTTGTGCCGTGCTAATAAAAAAAGCTCATGAGTGAAAAGTTTATAGTAGGCAAATGGAACAATAAAAATGAAACCTCAAATACTTTGATCACATGAATAATAACATATAACAATTTAAATATATATATAAAATACATATTTTGCGGGTTCATCCGTGTTAAAAACTTTTAATATTAATATACTGACGTTTCGACTTGGTCACACAAGTCGAAACGTCAGTATATTAATATTAAAAGTTTTTAACACGGATGAACCCGCAAAATATGTATTTTATATATTTAACCTGTGCAAATCTTCGTTTTAACATATATATATATATAGTTATATATATATAGCATTTTAATAAAAAAAGTAACCATTCTATCAACTGCTTTAGAAGTAATATACTACTATAATTTGTTTTTATTAATGCTGATTTTAAGCATGTTTATATTTAGTCAGTTTTTATTTTAATATTCTGAATTATTTATGCCATTTTTGATTATCCAAGTAAAATGTAAAAAATTCTCCACAGAGCAGCACTCCTCATTAATATCACATGACTGTTCACATCTTTAGATTCATTTTTACCAAGTTTTTGAGGGGCTGATTTTCCATTATCACTTTTACAGTATGAATTTAGAACATTTCATATTTTCTGTTCTTTATAGTACATAGTTGTCCATTGCCATCTTTAATGTTTAAGCTCCACAGAAATATATTTTTTTAATAGTTTTTTATATAACTGATGATGGCCTCCATAAATGGATGATAAATATGAATAAACTTCTTGGATATAAGGTTTCATATTTATATAGAACAACCAGATTTCACATTATTATCAAAGATCTGTTTTAAGTTTTAGATTCTGGAAAGATATTTATATCTTCTGACAACTGATAAATACACTTTTAACAATATTTACTTTATTTTTAACATCTGCACTTCCAGCTGACATACAGGTGCTTTTTAAGTATTATGATAATCTTAACAAACAATTAAAATTTTAATTAAATCTTATCATTTTTGTGTTTTTGGTGTTAATTTTAAAAGCAATTTCTAGTATTTTATCAAATAGATAATTAATATTGCTTTATTCTCAAAATTGTTAGTAAGCAAACAAAAATCCATCTACATACTCTTAGTATTATTAACAAGATACTGAATACTCCTTAGGCAGTACATAATCCAAAATAAAATTTATTTAATTATAAACAAATAAATATATAATCTAAATACAGTTTAGTACATTATGAACTTTTAAATGAAGAAATTTTTTATTACTGATCATGTATTTCAAATAGTGTTTGTTTAATTAATACTACTTTTACCAAATTATATTGTAATTTTTTTTATTTTCAAAATCAGTTATTTTTTTTATTATTCAAATATTTTAATTTCTTTTTTTATTTAAGTGTTTATATGCACAATTAAAACTTGATTTTTCTAAATCTTATTTATTTTTAAAATAAAGTGTAAATTAATAATTAGAACTAACAGTATATTTATTTATAAGGAATACAGAAAGTCCCCATTTTAAATAAAATATATATTTATTTATTACAAGTACCAAATGCAGTACTTAATATGTATGTAAATCAAAACCAAAGATTTTTTTTTCTCTTTCTGGATAATTTGTAATATTCACATAAATGCCTTGGACATTCATACAAAAAAGCTAGTCTGTATAATTTAAACTCAGCTTTTATTAATGCTTAGCATACTTTTGATATTTAACATATTATAATCATAACTATTTCACTTCCAAGCTCTTACGTATACTTGATAATTATTTTAATATTGATTACTTAATATTCAAATGTGTTTAATATTAAAATAATTATCAAGTTTATGTAAAAGTTCAGAATACTAAAGAAATGAGATTGCTATAGTTTTTTTTTCTCTTTTTTTTTTTCTCATGTGAGATAGCATCAGTCGGGAAGCGAACCCGCTAACCCGGGACAACTGCTTGTAGAGCAGCAGTCGCTGACCTCTCGACCACCATTGCTATAGTTATATGCTAAATATTGAAAACATGCTAAATTTAAATTATTAACTACCTTTTTTGTATGAATGTCCGGAGTATTTACGTGAATATATAATATAAATATATATGTGAATATTTATTATTTTTTTATTAATGATAAGTTAATTTCTTTCAAAACATTATAGTCATTTGCACCTATTCAAGCATAACATCTGTAAATGATAAGAGAAGTTACGAAATTCAAAACCAACACACACACCCCTCCTTTTTTTTTTAAAAAAAAACAACAAAACGCTAATAGACAATCCATTTAAAATTTAATTGATTATCAAAAATAAATCAAAATCTTTTTTTTTTTTTTATTAGCAGATAAATGGTATTTTTTTTTTTTTTAAAAACATTTATTTAAGTTTTATTTGTGTAGTTAGAAAGAGAAACAAAAAAGAGTCTTATAAGATGTAGCACACCGGTCATCCCTGATGTTCATTTGGGATTCACAAGCAAGCTTAAATTTTTTGTCTAGATAACTGGCACACATAAAAAACTAATTGGCAATTATTGATCAGCAAATGAGTAATCTAGCCATTCTTAGTTTTAAAATAAAACAGAAAAAAACAAAACAAAACATTCTAAATTATTTGGAAGTTGACTAAGTTTGTCATTGTCTGATTTTTATTTTAAAGAGAGACATTAAGAAGACTTTCATTCGTAAAGAAAAAATTAAAAATGATACATAGGTAAATGTATAAAAGCAGTTCAACTTCCGTGTTCTGTCAGTTTTATAAATGTATACATCCATTTTTATTATGAGATAAATCCAAGATAAAATGATGCGTACATTTATATTTAGTAATCATGGAAAGTGCTCTGATTTCATTCATTTACATATAAATTTAGTGCTGTGCTTATATCTATAAAGTCTCAATCAATAATGCGCTTAAAATTCGAAATAATCAAGCATATTTTGCCGATAGAGGAAACATTCCAAACCACGAAACAAGATAGCGACTTTTAAAACAGGCAAAACTCACTATATATATTGCCACCCACAGCAAGCTAGAGTAATCAATGGACACCAGAAGGCTTGTGCATAAAATCCGCATCTAGTGCCTACTCATCCAATATCCTTATGCATTAGATCCTAAGTTAGGTGAGTGCTCTCAGATCCAAGGCTCCTTACTGACGAAGGCCATAAGCTAGAAACTAGTCTGGGGATATTGGATGAGTAGGCACTAGAAGGGGATTTTATACACAAGCCTTCTGGCATCCATTGATTACTCTAGCTTGCTGTGTGTGGCAATATATATATAGCGAGTTTTGCCTGTTTTAACAAAAGTTATACGCAAGCATAAGAGGTGGTGGTCATAGCAACTTTTATAAAGATAAGAGCGGTCGTCTTATCCGTAACCTAAATGTCCAATTATATAGGTGAATCTGAAGCATTTTGATTTACATGTATATATATTAGGTACACACAACTAATATTTTTAAAAATATTTTTAATACTTAAATATCTATCTAACTAAATATCAATAAAATGGCTTAGAAGTGTTACAAATTTTGTGTTATTTATCTGTACTAACATTGTATACTTTTTAAAAAAAATTTTCTTCTGCCTACAAACTTGATTGTTTATAATATTTTTGTTAATACTTATGACAATCAAATGAGTAAATATTTATCTTTGTTTTCATTGTTTCTTTTATTTTTATGAATGCACAAATTTGAATCAATAATTTGACGTGTGATTGATTATTCATGATAATGTTGAAATATTCTTAAAATGCATTAATGTAGCTAAAAATTTTAAATTAAATTATATGAGAAAAAATGGAAACTGCATTACTCTGGATATTAATCTTTTTGCTGAGTTTATTTTTATGTATGTACTATTTAATTAAATTATAATTACAATTGAATATAGTTTTGAACTGATATTTTTTTTAATATGTGCCCATAAATTGTAGATAAAAAGTATATAATCTGAGTTATAGTGCTAAATAAACAATCAGAAAAATGCTTAAAACACTTATTTATTAGAGGGGGGTGAAATGCAATTTTACATCATTATGATGCTGCAATTTTATTTCAGCCATTTTGAATTTCGTTGAAATTTATTTTATCAGCAAGCATGGAAGATTAGGATCAAATCAGCTACTGCCTATTTGATAATGGATAAGAAATTGAATCAAAGGCATTAAAACTGTTCATTACAGTTATGTATATATTATATGAAATTTTTAAAAACGTTGTTTGGGAATATAAATTGACAAGATGTGACTGTTGATTTTAAATGTTTTTTTTTTGTTCTTTAAAATGGATAGAATCTTTTTTTACTACTACTTGCTATTTCTAAAAAGGAGAAAAAATTTATTTGCTATTTCTCTACAGAAATTTTGATCCACTGAGGAAGTATTTTTATTACCTGACTTGTAGGTAATATATTTATTAAAATATTGCTTCATTAATAACAAAGACATAATGCTTCATTTTTTCATGAACAAAAGGTTTTTTTCTGAATAATACATTTTTTCAAAAAGCAGTCAGAAAAAATTATCTAATGATGGATTAGCAAACATTTTTATAATGTTTGTAGTACTTTTGTAGGTATATTACTCTGTCTACTTTTCCAATTTAAAGATTTTGAGCACATTATATAGATATAACTTTTAAAAAGCAACAATGTTTATAAAATGATTATCTACTTCAGATCTACATTTCGTTTAATCTAATAGTTAAAATACTTCATGTATTAGTATCAACATCACTTTTTTTAATGTTGAATCACTTTATTAATTACTCATAGATAACAATTTAGAATAAAGTTTTAAACCCAGATTATAAGCAAATCAGGATTATGGAAAGTGTTCTGTGGAATCATAAAAAGTAATTAGACAAACAAACAAACAATAACAATAATAACAACAACAGCAATAAAAAGAATCAAAACTCGTATTTAAATTTAAACAAATTGAAAAAAAATGTAATAATCAATCTATTTGTGTATTAATTTTAAATATACTGAGATAATTAAATATACTTATAAATATTGTTTTGTTAGTAGTAAAAAAAAAATAGTCTTTTAAAATTCCACTATAGTTAACAATGAAAATATGCTGCTCTGGCTTGCAAATTGCTAGCTAGTAAACATTAGACTAGTTTTATATTTTTATTCTCTAATTAAAAAAACAGCTAGGAGATATTTATTTGCTGACAAATATTAGATAGTTATCAAGATAATTATAGCTGTCTATCTGAAAATAAATCTTAAGCCTATTGAAAAATTATTCAAATTTTTGTCAGCCTGAATCACATTCAGATTGAAGACATAGCATACAGATATGTTTTTGTTTCAACATGTAGCTTCATTATTAATACTGTGATGTTTACAATAAATATCATTAATATTGTAATTTCAACAAGCTATCTCATATTATTGTTACTTTAGAGTCACACACATGAGTTTGTTAGGAACTCATATTTCACAACATCTATGGTATTTAATTTTCATTTTCACATATAGACATTCTAAAAAAAATCAAAGTGATGGAAAGAAATGTAATAAAAATGCCTGGAATATCAAAAAGGAATTAAAAAATAAGAATGAGTATGATTTTATTAGTTACATTAGTAGTAAGATTTTTATAAAAATTAAGAACTGAAACACAGAAATATTGGGTATCAGACAAAAAGTGAAAATCATTAATCTAAGGCAATTTTTGAAAAAAAAAAATATAAATAAAAAATTGAAGGTTATGATGGGATAGAAAATTTACTGAATAAATTATAAAAAAAAAGACTTGGGACAAATCTTTATGAAAAACTATTAAAAATGCATGAAGTGTGATATCAGTAACTGATAATGATGACATTGTCATATGTTATTTTTTAAAAAACTTACTCTGGGAAGCTAAGTTCATATTAAAATTATGTAATGAAATATATCAGTTTTAAGCATTCAAAGTGTTAATCTTTACATTTATTTCTAAATTCATATTGCCAAAGCAGCTAATCTTAATAGGAGCCTCAACTTAATAAACAAAAATATTATTAAAAATTTTATAAAAATGTTTAAGAGGAAGAACAATGAGAAATTTTCAGAATACATGCTAATATTAAAATACAAGCATAAAACTATTTTACTTACTCTTCTTTTGTGAGGTGATTTTTTAGCTACAACTCTATCCAGTTTTTCCCCAATTAAGTATGGATTTTTTGAAAGCTGCAATAATGATAAATCAAAAAAGTAAATATCTTAAATAATAATAACATGATAAAAAGATAACTTTAAAAAGATTTAATTAAAAAGAAGAATTCAATGCAATATACAGCAAGTAAAATAGATTAAAGAAACTACGTGACTGTTACCTCTGCTTGATGCATAAAATCACCAAAAGTTGAAACTAAATTTCTATCAGGGCCTTGTATTGCTCTAGCTAGGTGCTCAATGGTTCCTATATCATCATCACCTGTTCCATATTCAGGACAAGTGAACATATGTTCTGGGTCACACATACAGTCTTGTTTTGCTTGATAGTCTCGACTAAATTCTGCAGTGTTAGGAACATTTTCTAAACATCCATCTTCAGCTAACATATTAAAAAGTATTAATTAACAACAGTCAAAGTAGATTTTATTAAAAATATGAAAAAGTACAAATAAAAATATGACCAAAAACAAATCTAAATACAAAAAAGATCTATATAATAAATATGGACTTTTATGACTTAATAATGGTAGAACAAAGTAACCAATAGAGGGATTAAAGGGTATCATGGAATCACAATAATATTTTATAACAGAATACAAATGTAGTTGAGTCATGTTAGAAAAATAGAAGATATCCACATTAAAATAATTGATGCATAGCATAAAGATTAGATATTTGTAAGTAAACAGTAGGAGTATTGTTTATATTGTAATTATAAAAATATTAAAAAATTCTGCCATAAAAAAAAGTTCATCAAAACACATGACAGTTAACTCCTGATATTTTTTCATTATTTATAGTAAAGATACCAAAGATTATTTTTATTCAACTGTACATAATAATAATCACTAAAAAGAGACTGATAATAAATTTTAGAGGAATAATTTATTGACATTTTATAAATAGAGTCAAAACTCTATATAGTAGTGCCACCCAGTGCAACCCAGAGTAATCAATGGATGCAAGAAGTGTTGTGCATGAAATCCCTATCTATTGCCTACTCATCCAATATTCATAGACTAGTTTCTAGTTTGTGGCTTCCATCAGTGAGGATCCTCTGTTTTAACAGCTTGTGTAAGCATAGGAAATGGTGATCCTCTGACATTTTATAAAAGTCTCTATAAGACATTTCAACATTTAGAAATTAAATAATGTTCATAGTAACAATCACTTTCCAATGTGATGGCTTTTAAAATATTACTTACAACGCATTCATCAAAATGATAATTAAAAAATAAGTATTTAAATGTAAAAATTTAAACATCGAAATTACTCTGCATCAAAATAGTTTTTTTTTTTTAATGTGTGAAGCAAAATTTGTGGAGTATTTTTTTTTTTACTTTTCGAGTAAATTAAAACTTTATCAAGGTTAATATTTTATAGATTAAAAAAAATAGTCCACTCTAGGACAATCATATCTATTACAACTTTTCTAAAAAGTTAAACAAACAAAAAGACATTTATTACCAGAATTACCAATTTCTGGATGTTAATGTTTAATAATTACATTTGTATTATGATTTAGATAAGAATAAATAGATACCTATTTACTGAGAAATTTTGGATGGCTAACTGAATTGGATATGAGAAATTAACTGAAAAATAAGAATGTAGGAAATACTATTTCAAATATTTACTATTATAACCCAAATTATTGCAACACAAAACAATGTAAAAATATCCAATGTAATGCAATATTAATACAAATACCTGTTAAAAATTAAGTTACAACCTTGTCTGATGAAATACTAATTATTATTTATTTGCTAAAAAGCATAATAGTTAAAATAAATTCTTTTTATGAAAGTAAAATAATAAGTTCAATAAAGATTATAATATTATGTACATAAGAATTATAACATTAAATAAAGGATAAAGTGATATGGAAAAAATGATTTAAAAAATATGATAAAGATAGCTTCATTAACAGATCAGATACAGCATAAATATTTAGAATTATAAATATGTATTTCAATAAAAGAATCAGCATTATAGTTTAGCTACCAACTATGCTATATTTAACTACACTACTTCAATCATATGCTATCCAAAGAAAAATATAAACAAACAAATAAAAATATAAATAAACAACACAAAACAAAAAAAAAAACCATTAAAATTTGTAAATTTTATAATATTCAAATCCCCCTCGCCTTTTTTTACTCTGCCCACCATATATAATCATGTTTAAAAAAATTAATTTGTAGATAAATTTTACATGTCAGTAGCGATTTTTCCATCTTGGAGCACTTTACACGATTATATATATTAATAAAATTGCTTTGGTTTATATGGAAGTACACACATTTTATTCTTTCTTTATGATTCTTTCCTAATTTGATGTGCAATATTTTGCAGTGTAAAATACTTTCTGAACATAATAGTGATATTTTGCATAATATATATTTTGAACACAATGCTAAAAATCTCACAAAATTTTACTGTTGAAAAGTTATAGAAAAAAAATTACCCAGAATGAAAGCATATGTAAACATGTCCCCTCAATTTATTATTAATAACTATATTATTATTTTTTTATAAATTTTGTTTACATTATAATCTTAATTTATATCTGTATACCATATGTATAAAAAGCATCTGTGTTGAATATATATGTGTGCACATGTTGAAATGTAATGCTCACTTGCAGGTCAATAAATAATAGATATTCTATTCTAATCAATGTTTATCAACAAAAGAAGAGCTATTGTATACTACATATATGTTTGTACATGAAAGGGGCTTAAACAAAGTATAACATTGGAAATTGAAAGTTTTAAAAATGACTATTTATTAATCTACTTTCAAAATATATTATGTTTGCTTGTTTAATGGGATTTATTTAAACATCTATTACAGTCCAAATGTTGCCTTTCTTGTATAAATTAAAGTAAAAAGTGAAGTCTATCTATTTCTTATAGAAGTTGCCTTAATATTAGTTTGTAAATTTATGGTTTGGGTAGCCTTTGGGTGCTGTCATGTGTTTTACATTTATAAATCATCTAGCTTTGTTCATATATATATATATATATGCGTATAACATCTTTTATATTATTTATACCTTTTGTAATAGATGTAAATAATTGAAATTTAATCAATATAGACAACATCAAACATTATTATTCATTCAGTGATTGATTTGTTTAAAAAATATATTAGTAAAAATAGTGAAAACTTCAATTGCTCATTCATAATAAAAAGGATCATCAAAAATAACTGTGCCTTAAAATATTGCTGGAAAAGAAAATCTGAGAAAAGTATTTTATAAAGGTAAGATGAAACACAAAATATACAGAATATCATTGGATAAAATATGTTAATTTTTTAAAAAAACCATTAGTTAAATGGATAAGAAAAAGGTGCTTATGATATTAGGCATAATATTTACTAGTCAGAGTATTAAAAAACTTTACCGGAATATGTAACAATATACATAGTACACAATTTCATGGTCTTAGGAATTTGGGAAGATATTTGGAAATATCAACCATTAATATTTCAGACATGATGGTAGATAAATACTTAACAGCCATGATCATTAAAAGACATCTGGGTCTTTTATAAGTACTATTGAGAAATGATGTGTATTATTATATAATATCAATAATTATGCGCTTATAACGCTCTTAAAATAAATGTGGTATGTAGAATTAGAAATAAGATATTAATTTGTGACATAAATGCTTACTCTCATCCATTAATGTTCCAATTATAACAATTGACATTATTCTTTAAAAGACATGAAGAAAAAATTCATTAATTTTGTGGTCATATTATAGAAATTAGAAGAAAGTATGATTCATCATTAAACATGACATAATGCTCATCTACTACACACAGTGGTGATATCTGCAGAGCTTAGAAATTTGATGCATTCAATATTTTAGGTCAGCTCTTGATTTTTTTTCATTTACATTTTGATATATAATTTGTTTATTTATTATCATTGCTAGGTTATGTAATTTTGCCTTGACTTAGCACATAATATGAATTAGTTGATGTTTTTCTAATTGTTGATATTTTCCTAATTATAACAATTCTTTTATTTTTTGCTATTATCATTGTAGAAAACATGATCTGTTCATGCATTTTCATGCTTGAACCAATCAACTCTTTGTATAGTTTTATATGTATATGTTAAGTTTGAAAATAAGATTATTTCTAAACCATTTTTGCTTTTGTAAACAGCATACCAACAAAGCTTTTTTCACTGAATAGTTTCATTTAACATGAGATCTAATAGTTAATCTTAAAAAAATTGTAATTTGCATATCTGATCCAGTGACTCAATCTGTCAATATTTATGTTTTTCTGTCCCTTACCTCTGGATTAAAAAAAATTGAACAACCTAATTAGTGAGATACAAAATCAGTTGCCCATGATTACATGAGAACATTGCATAATAAATAATACAGTAAGAAACTAATTTATAAAATATAGCTAGAATAGTAATATTCTTATCTTAATTAAATATATAAGATTTTACTTCATTAACATTTAAAATAAATTAATATATATATATATACTCTGTGCACAAATAATGAAGCTATTAAATTGTCTGTGAAATTATTAAAGTTTACCGCCAAGTGCTTTTGGGACAGTTTATAGTCCCATATTCATGGTGACTTGTATTCGATTAATAACTATAATATTAATGCAAATTTAATGCAAATTTATATGCAGTTGTTACGTGGACCATTTTCGAGATAGGAAAAAGCAGGCCTCTCTTCTGTTGATTGCTGATGGGTCATTTACGATGTAGTAAGCTTCCCTAACTTTACGTTTGGTGTCATTTGTTTCAGAGCGAATGACACTGGCTGTGGTGGGTAGAAAAGTGTATCCAGTGGCTCTTTCATGCTCAATGAAAACTGAATTACCTTCAAACTTTGTTTTGGTTTTGTTATAAAGGTATTGGTGTTGAGCTACTCTGGTGGCAATGTTAGTTTTGGTCTCTCCATAATATGTTGCCATACAATTTCTTTGGGGGCAGGTGTATATGTTGCTATTTTCAGGGGTAAGTGGTTTAGTATGAATAATGGATGGCCAATGGGTCTCTCACTAAGTGGTATAATGGCAATTGTTGTACTTGATCATTACAAGAAGCAAATACTACCCGCATACTTCATGTCAATCCCACATATGATATACACACATTACATTGATGATACATTTATTGCATCCCCAGAAAACATTATTAATCTCCACAACAGCCTCCAGAATAAAACTAAGCTTACTTTTACTACAACTTGGGAAAACCAATACAAACAGGTCAGATACCTCAACATATGTGTTAGTAAAAACATAGATAAGCTGGACTACCAAATGGTAGTCAAACCTTTGGAAGTACAGGATCTGACAAACCCTAATTCTTATGCACCTCACTCCCACAAACTTGCAGCCCTCTCTTCATTCATCTTTAGGAACCATAACTTGTGCAAATACAAGGAAGATAAAAGAAAAAATCTTATCAATTATATAACTGATTTAAGAAAAATAGGATACACTTATCCATCCATTAACAGAAAAGTCAACAAATTCTTCTATAAAATAAACCACAACTACAAGGAAGGAAACAAACCAAGAATCCTAATCCCTTACATTCCCTCAAGAGCTAAAAGCCTCATTAATAAACTATCAAGTGACTTTGAAGTCACTTTCCATTCACCTCCCAACACCAATAGACTGATAAATAACACCAAAGACAGGATCAAACCTGAACTCACCCCTCAAGTTGTGTAAAAATCACCTGCCCACAAAGAAATTGTATGGCAACATATTATGGAGAAACCAAAACTAACATTGCCACCAGAGTAGCTCAACACCGATACCTTTATAACAGAATCAAAACAAAGCTTGAAGGTAATTCGGTTTTCATTGAGCATGAAAGAGCCACTGGATACGCTTTTCTATCCACCACAGCCAGTGTCATTCGCTCTGAAACAAACGATACCAAACATAAAGTTAGAGAAGCTTACTACATCGTAAGTGTCCCATCAGCAATCAACAGAAGAGAGGCCTGCTTTTCCCTATCTCGAAAATAGTCCATGTAACAACTGCATATAAATTTGCATAAAATTTGCATTAATATTATAGTTATTAATTGAATACAAGTTGCCATGAATATGGGACTATAAACTGTCCTGAAAGCGCTTGGCAGTAAATTTTAATAATTTCACAGACAATTTAATAGCTTCATTATCTGTGCGCAGAGCATATATATATTAATTTATATTAATTAATTGTTTTGAAAGAATATTAAAATGTTTTAATAAATTAGCCATACTTTACCTGTATATCCAATTGGACATGGATTTGGGGGATCACAGTAGGCAGGTAAATTAGCATCTGTTTTTACTTGATGAACATTAGGAATACTTCCATCTGGTGATAAATGTTGATAGCCTTCACCAGCTCCACCTTAAGAATACATTTATCATATATATATACACATACATTGAGGCATAATTATCTGATGATAAATTTATTATGCCTATATTGTTATATAAAGAAAACTATAGTTTATAATATATATATATAATTTAAATTATTAATAAAATAAATGATAAAATGGCTTAAATGTTATTTTATATATGCACATTATTTAATATATGTATATTACTTATGCACGTAATGAATTTATTGCATTTTATATATATTTTACTAATTAATAATAAGTTTTTCAATTAAATTTTAGATGTGGGGAAATCTAACTTTTTCTAATTTTTTTTTTTTTTCAAAGTTCTAAATCAATAGAAAGTCATTAAATTATTATTTTTTGGTAAAAATAATATTACACTAATAAGGGGAAAATAAATAATTAAATAAAGCATTTAATTTTAGTCTATAAAAAAAGACAAACAATAATAGTTTGAAATGAAATAGTTTTAGTTTGAAGGGAGAGAAGAAGAGTTACAATATAGACTACATTTAAATTTAGAATTATAAGCTATGGCAGAAGGGTATTAACTATTAGAAAACTTGCCAAGATACCCTCATATTTAGTGAAAGTTTCCTATAATACACCAGGCTAAAGGAAATTTAATCATGAGCTAGCTACAAGGTGATGTCTTCCAAAATCATCATTTGGCTTTAATGAAACCACAATTTATCATTTTGCCTCAGTAGTGTCCTTAAGGTTGGTCAACTGGGCTATGCTCAGGGCCCCGGAAACTAGTGGGTCGCCACACCAAACTATCTTTTTTTAATTAACAGCACAATATATATCTTACACATTAATAATGTAGTCTGAGAGACTGGCACTTGATGCAAGTTCTTATACATAAAGCTAAAGCTTATTTTTGAAATGAAGATAACCAAATTTCTAGCTTACCTTTTGAATGTTTTTATAAATGTGATAATGGCTCATAGTTTGTAACTAAATAATCCCAACCACTGTCTGGACTAAAACTAGTGGTGAGGATAATGGGAAAATCCTATTCACTTTGCCCATCTAGCAATATCGCTTAGGCTGGCACCCCATTCAATGACAGCAACACGTTGCTTTTACTTATTCACCTTTTTATTCACTGGAGATTCTACTCTATATTTGTGCCTGGGACCTTGAAATCCAAAGGGTGGTGCTGCTTTACCTTAGAGAAAAATATCTACTTAAAAATATATCAGCTCATTCCCAGATGAGAATAGAAACTTCCTATTAAAATCTACATTTAAATTTTTACTTTTTACCCAGAATTAAGAACTTGCATTTTTTTATTATTTGTCAAATGAATTAACCGGGAAGCGAACCTGGGTCAGCTGCTTGAAAGGCAGTTATGCTAACCACTGGGCCACCAACTCTTGACAAAGAACTTTCATTTTGCTCAGTAAAATAGATACTTTTTTAAATCAAGACAAAAAACCCATTGTTATATTAATTTTATTTTTATTAAATACAATTGTAAACTTAAATCAAATTTATTTTAATTAATTAAAATCACACACATTTTTAAAGATAGATATTAATACTGCCATTAATAACATTTAGTTATAAGTGGACAAATTTATTTGTGATATTTATAATGGTGCATTTTAAATAAAGCTATTTTTAGTTTAGATAGAAATATAATAAAAAAAAGTGTTTTCTGGTCATTTTATTTTCACAGGTATATTTATTATTGTAGTTTCAAATAACAACTTTATTCACACTAAGAAGATACATATGGATATCATTTAACCTCTTTCTTATTATAGGTTACATGCTTACAATGTGCCGTGGCACTACAATAAAAACAATAAATAAGAAATCTAATGGTAAAAAAAAAATTACATAAAAATAAGCTACTTAGGAATTATTTCGGTCAATTAGTTGACCACCAAATTCAGAGTTTTAACAATAAATAACAATTAAATGGACAGGGCTGGATTATATTAATGTGACAACTTTTAGACTCTGCATAGGAGTCATTATGTCCAGTTGGTTAATTTTGCCATGACATTACGATAAGTATCTAAGTGTTTTGATCTTCAGATCTCCAGTTGATCCCATGTCTGACTGGCTAACCAGTCCTGGCATACTTTTCAATCGTATTCTTTGGCCTCACCAAGTAACTTGAGAAAAAGCTCTTCTGGATTATTATTCAATCCATTGTCAAAGACTCTCTTATTTCTCACTATCCATATAGCAAAATTTACAAAGGTGGCCAGTCTAATTTTACCATAAAGGCCACCCCCTACCACCTTTGCAATATTTGTACCTGTAATGTCAGCTTCCCTGAATGTTTTAAGGGCACAATAACGAAGATTATTCCATATTTCACATTGATCTAGGATATGGCTCATTGTCTCTTCATTTTTATTACACACCAGGCAAATTGGATCTATTCTATATCCTCACCTGTAACACAGCAAGGTGCATGTTGGGAGGGCTCCGAGGTTGACTTTTATCAGAAAATCCACCAGCTTAGGTTCGAGTTTTATCCTTTTTGCCAACCTAGCAAACCTGGGAATGCTGATTGAGAGAAGACTCTCCACTGTCAACTCATTGTTTCGGGTCATACTAAATGCTTCCGAATAGTTAAGCTTGAAGTCAAACATAGTCACTGATATATTAGTTTTCCCTACAATCATTGACACTTATTGTTGCAGCCAAAAGCTTGTTTGTTTGGGCGGAGGATGATCCGTTGGTTCTATCTTCACCAATGGCAAGGGGCTTTCCATACATGGGTTTTGGCTAATATTATATGTCCTTTGAAATAGGAATGTGGAGATTGAATGTAGTCCAAGTCCATTATAAGCCTTCGGTTTTTGGAGAAGACTGAGACTTATGACTGGGGCTTTTCCACCCCAACATAGTCTTCTGCATTGTGTTTCCACCTTGCGAATGAATGCCCTTGTAGGAGAAAACCTAGCCAAAAATATGTGATTTTTGGTAATACTATGGCATTGAGAAGGGCAACCTTTCCCAACAATGATAACTGGACCTTTGATAGCAAGTTAACTGAGTTTACAACTTTCTTTAACAGGGACTCTTCAAGCTCCTTCCTCATGATGTAAGGGGGGGGGAGGCCAACATGAATCCTAGAAACTTTTGTGGAGTTGCTCTGAATCTCCCCAGAATTTGCTTTCCTGATTTGATTGATCACATACTGACCTGGCCTCATTGACTCTTAAACCAAATTCACTAGCAAAGTAATCCAAGATATCCTCTAGCCCAGCAAACTCATCCTGAGATGAGAGAAACACCACCACATCATCCATGTAGAAAACTTGATGAATGCTCTCTCTCAGCAAAGGTATGGCAACACCCGAGAATGTTGCCTTGATGCACAACAGCAATGGGTTTATATAGGCTGTAAAGAGTAGTGCACTTAGTGGCGAGCCCTGCGGGATGGAAACGCTTGGCTGAAATCCTGGAGCAACTCAACCATCCAATGAGAGAAACACTTCTCTATTTTGTAGAAGGTTCTCAATCATTTGGAGATATGCTTTGGGCACTTGGAGCTCTTCCAGTACCCTAAGGAGCACATCGATTCGATCCTGACACAGGCAAAGGCACTGGCAAAGTCTAATTGAACTGCAACTGGCCAGGACATTTTTTCCCCGCAAACATGATCAACAATGAGGTGAAATCTTCTGATGGCATCTGCTATAGAGCTACCCTTTTTTGCAAACTGGCAGGCAGACAGTTGACTGATGATATTCTCCTGGATGTCATCTTTTATCAGACTCTCAATGGTCTTTATGAGAAGAGGGCTCATTGAGATTATCTATACTATTTCTTTTCTTCTTTTTTTTTTGCTTTATTTTGTTCCGGAGTCGATTTCTTAAACATTAAAATATCATTTTTCCTAAGTTAATATTTCTAATTAAATTTTAGTATAAGATTTAATCAAGAAATTAGCTAAAATTTGTATTTAAATGTATGTTTAAAATTAAAAAATCAGATATATTAATCTTTAACTGAAGTTTGAAGTTTATATCTGTGCTAGAGATAATCTCTACTTTAGAAAATGATTAGTAATAATTATTATTGTATTTATCTGAGGTGGATAATGTCAAAATTGTGAGTAAAGTGACTTTGACAATGGTAAATAAAAATTTAGCAATTTATTTAAATGTTATATTTATCTTTTTATTCTATTAATTAAATTCATATTTTATTATAAGTTCTTGGTATTTTTTTATTGTTTCTGTGTCTGCATTTAAATATCTTGATAATCACCATAGTTTTAGGCTTAATCTGAACTAGATCATGGAATTAAACAGGCAAAACTCTCCATAAAGTAGTGTTACTCTGTGACAACCAGAATAATCAATGGATGCCAGAAGGCTTGTGCATAAAATTCCCATCTAGTGCCTACTCATCCAATATCCTCAGACTAGTTTCTGGCTTGTGACCTTCGTTAGTAAGAAGCCTTGGATCATGTGATGTTTAGATCATGAGATATTATAATGCATTTCTGTGCATAGGAAATAGATAATGCTCAATGCATATATATATTCAGATGGTTATTTTATAATGCATGAGTAGGTAATTTATTAGAATGATGTATACACAGGTATAAATCAATAATAATAGTACAGTGACTTGTAAAAATGGATTTGTGATGCATATTTAGATTTTAAAGCAGAAATCTTGAAAACAATACATACTCTTGCATTGAAGATCAGCTATTTAAAACTATACCAAGTATTAATATTTAAGCCAATTTAACAATTTTAAGATAGATCTCATACCATAAGTATATTTAACAACACACACACACACATAATATTACTTAAGATAAGATATGTTTATTAAATGTAATGTGTATCTATCAAAAGGTATATAAAATCAATCAATATTACAGATTTAAATCAAAATATTTTGTATAAAATAGTTGTTTAAATTAAATAATTTGTTGCTAATAATATCTTTGTTAAAATTGGATTTGTGAAATTAAAATCATTAATTTCAAAGGAATTTATAAAAAAATTGATCTTGGAGATGCTCAGGTTTTTGGAAATAGTGATAATGTAAAAATTCTCTAACTGCATTAAAAGTAATAAGTCAATTATCATGAAACTATGTAAATGCATCTGATATGGTTACAGGTTATCCAGAAAGTGTTCTAAAATTATATAAAGTTTAAAAAATTATGAACCAGGATCCTTGCCTTTAAGTCAATAGACTGTTCTTATATCAAAAGCCTATTGCAAAATACATTTATCTATTAAGGAGTTGTCTAACCTATATGCCAATTTCAAAACTAAAAGAGTGTATGTAAACAAGTGTATTGCTGAATATTTAATGACTTATAATGCACTTGAAGCACATTTGCCTCTGATGTGGTGGGCTAGCTGGATGTCTTTGGGCATAATAGTGATATGCTTAGCATGGTGTCTTCAAACAGTCCAACCAAATAAGCTTCACTGGCTTCTTGAAAGACCATAACTGCAGAGCTTTGAAAATAGAGATCGGTCTTAAAATTTTGGACAATTTCATGAAACAGACATTGGCAGAGCAATTTACAGATCAGAAGCTCAGTACTCTTCTCGTAACGATGGATTTCTCTAAGAGCTACAATTCCAGCCCTGTATCGATGGGGTTTCTTCACATCTCTAGTGGCTGGGCACTCTTATGAACAGCCTTGGTAGCCAGTTGTTTACATGGGGCCTTTCCACCAGTAAATTTATGAGCAGTTTGCTTGATATGGACCATATCAACAACTTTGGAAAAATACTAAACTGAAATACAAGTACTATGCACAAAAAAGTAACTGGATGTGTATTGCTGAATGTAAATGCATCTACAGCTATCAGAAAGTGAGCAAATTTATTTTGATTATATTTTCAAATATTACTGCCAGTGACATGTTTAATATAAATATCTTATATTTTAAATCCTATTAACTAAAATCAACTTTCTAACTTATTCAAATATAAATCGTTTTTATTAATGTCAAATTTCCAACTTGCAAACTTGCTAATTCATTAAAAAGAAATAACTTTTCCAAAGGCAAAAAAGGGAATATGAGGAAAAAGTTGATTTTTCAAACATTCCATGCATCAGATACAAAAGAACCTCACTCTCTGTATTTAATTAAAACAAACATCCTAGCATCAGCATGTTAAGTTATTATTACATTTTTAATCCATAACTAGATAAATGCATGCCTGAAAGATTTATATTATCATACTAAGCAAAATAATATGTAGGTGAAAATAAAAGAAACTTTTTATAAAGTACATAAAGTGAAATCTAATGAAAATATTAATTATCACTTATTACAAAAGTTTACTGGTTTTTTTGCTAAAAATAAAATAATGCAAAGAAATTTAAAAATTCAATTTATTACGATTTTAAGAGAATTAAGACTTATTTGCTCAAATAACTAAGAAAAGAGTTATGAGTATAGATATTGGAATTAAAAACTCTGTAGATAATTATCATCATTCTAAAAACTAATTTAAGTTTGTCTTATGAACACACACACACACACATTAAAATGAATGTTATTCATTTCAGTGTTGGCCATGTGTTCTTCTACATGGTGTGTGATGATTGTCAGAGTTATGAGGATGCTAATAAATATAGTATTCAAAATGTTAAAAAATTATTATATAATGTACTGGTAATAGGCAATATTCAAATGTATAAATTATTAATTGTTATTGTAAAATAATAAATATATCTGAGTATATAGACATTACTTTAGTGCAAATATTTTTCATTATTATGTATAACAAAATATCAAAGGTCATATATATAGAATAAATTTTATATGTGTTTTTAAAATGTAACAATAAGTATAAAACTAAAATATATTATTATTTAAAAAAAATAATATTACGATTTAAAATAAAAGAAACATTGCTATAGAAAACAATGGCAAATGACTGCAGGAAAAATAAAAACATTGCTATGAAAACCAACAGAAGCTTTTTAAACTTTATCAGCTTTCAAAGAAAGCAAGGGAGGAATGGTAACAGACTTCATCAATGTGGCTTGTACTAAATAAAGATAAAAAAAAATTGTAAAGATTTTAAAGTTTATATCATGCATTTTATGGAATAGAGAATCTTCCAGGATGCTTTTCCTGACCTTTCCAGTAGTGTAGCTGAATAGAGAGCTATAAGCAAAAATATATCTTAAAAATTAATCTTGATTCTGCCAATCTATTCATCATTATTGAATGCTGACAGTTACTTGCTATAAAAAAAACTAGTCATCTAGAGTGATTATCCCATAGAAATGTATTTCTATAAATTAATCTGTGAAAATTGCAATGGAAACTCTCTTAAGAAATCTGCCTAAGAAGAAACCAAAAGAAACTAAAATGTTATATTGCCAGAAAACATTAAAATTTAACGATTAATACCCATGTTCCCACATTCACAATATACATGTGAGCTCACAAAGACCTTAAAGTAAATCAACTAAACTTTCTATATCTATTCTCAAAGATATCTCACATGTGATCACCATATAATTTTCTTAATTTTAAATATGTAAATATTTTTATATATAATGATTATCATTATCATTCTTTGATTAAAGTTGTTGTTATTAATAATTTTATTGTTTGTCATTTTTCATCTAAACCAAGCTGATTATTTATTTTGTTAATGTAACAAATTATTTGGTGGAGGGAGTAATGATCAGAAAATATAATTGGATGTGTATGGAATTTGTTTTATACATATTCAATTTGATCATTACTCATGACCAATACCGACTTGTCAATTAAAAAAAAACTTGTAATAAGTCATTCCATCATGTATACGTCACCCATTAGTTGTCTTTAATTCTCCTAGATGAAAATTTAATTTACTGAGTATTGTAATTTTTTTTATATTATTTATTTGTTAACTGAATTCACTACCAATCTTTAAAAGATCAATGGCGATTACATTTGGGAGCCTGTTTGGGATTGTCTTGATTAAAGCAAACAGAGACTGAACCCAGTTTAGTTTTAAAATATATATTTTATTATTATTAAAATTCAGAAAAACATGAATAATTCAAAACAAAGCAAAACTCTCCATACAGTAGTGCCATCTTGTGCCAACAAGAGCAATCAATGGATGCCTGAATTGAGTTCAGACCCATAAGAATATATAAGCTATTGAACTTATTATTGTGTTTTCAATTTCATTCTCATAGTTTTGTGGTTAAGTAAAGTTAAAAGGTGGCTGCTAGAGGGTTGCATTAGATCCTAAGATCTAGGTGCAGTGCTCTCAGATCCAAGGCTCCTCACTGACAAAGTCCACAAGCCAGAAACTAGTCTGGGGATATTGGATGAGTAGGCACTAGATAGGAATTTTATGCACAAGCTTTCTGGCATCCATTGATTGCTCTTGTTGGCACAAGATGGCACTACTGTATGGAGAGTTTTGCTTTGTTTTGAATTGTTTAATAACAATTTTGTGCTATTATGAGATAGTGATCATGTGATGTTTAGTGCTTTAAAAATATGAATACTTGGTTTGTGAGAAATATAATCATTTTGTTGTCAATAAAAATAAATCAATCAACTCATAAACGTCTTAGGCAAAAATAGTGATAAAAATAGGTTGAAAGAAATAATAATAATATGCTAATGAATAAAATAAGGCATTAAAATTAAAGTACCTTACAGTTCTAGAAAGGGTGCATGATGAAAAGAGGGGCGAGCATTCTAATTATTAAATTCTTTATAATTTTTATGTACATTTAAAAAAAAATTTTTTATAGAGAAGTGAGTAGCTAATTTTTTTTTGTATAAATTATATAGATGATCATCCGAGCAAAAATGGAAGCTTAGGAAAGTAAAACAGATTCACGATAGTGAGTTTAAGAACATGACAATGAGCATGTTCAATAAAAATAATTGAAACACAAAGTAGATGAATGGAAATCAAAGTGAGAATCTTAAAACACAAAACACAGAATGGAATAGAAAGTTTGTAAAACAAAGTGAAGATTTTAAAACACAAAATAAAGAAATTAAAGAGAATAAGAAAAGCATGTTTAAACAAAATGTATATAAAAAGCATGTTCCCAGAAATAAAAAGCCAAATTGAGACTCAGACAAAACAAAACAAAAAACAGATAGAGCAATTAACTGAACAAATTAAAGATTGGTTGGAAAATCATTTTGTAGAGTTAGAAAGCAAAACTGGTGATGTAAGTCTTAAAGTTGAATTGAATAAAGGTAATTATGATAAGAAATTTGAACAATTGTGTGGAATAGTTGAAGAGATAAAAATAGAGAATAGGCAAGGGTTGACTCAAATAAAGGTAGAAATCAACTACTTGACTCAGGCAATTGAAAATATTCAAATGAAAGGTGAAAGTCAGATTAAAATGCAGGAAGAGATAACAGACAGATTAATGAAAATAGAGTTAGAAATATTTAAGTTAGATGAAGCAGATAAAGCTATGATAAATGTCTGATTGCATTAGGAACAGGCTGTTACTCTGTCAGAAAGAAATCATTTTGACTGATTTGATGATAACTATAAAATAGAAATCTCCCATAGCCTATTGCAGTTAATTTGGTTAGTGCTAATATTGTAGACATGTCATATATATATATATATATATATATATATATATATATATATATATATATAGTCCTGAAATAAAAACAAAGCCACAACTGTGATATAATATAGTTCCTTTTGAGTCCTTGCTGGACACCATTTAGATCAGAGGTCTCCAACCTTTTTGCACTTAAGAGCACATTCTATAATACTGGCCAGGTGGCAGGCACCATTTATTTTTTCAATATAAATTTATAGTTGGATATTGTTAATAATACACATAATGTACAAAAAAATATTTATTTCAAAAATAAAATTTTAATATATAATTAATGTTTATATTTTTATGCTGTAAAAGTATAATATGCCCTACAATTTGATTTCAATATAATACAATAATTTATAAGAAATTTTAAAAATTAAATTTATTTTTATCAGACAAATAATTTTTTATCATGTTTGGATAGCAGCGGGCACACGTAAAATGGTCTGTGGGCACCCTGGTGCCCATGGGCATAGGGTTGGGGACCCCTGATTTAGATAATTAAAGTTTAGCAGTATCCAGACACATAATGTTACCACACAAATTGATATCAGTGATGCTTTAGAGCAGTGGTTTTCAACCTTTTCACATCTGTGGCCCGGTTTCGCAGACCGGCAGAAGTTTACAGATAAATTTTCTTAAAGATGTAACCTGCTTAGCCTTAGATAAGTATAATTGTTATAACTGACCAAAATAGAACATTAGTTATTGTGTATTGTAATGGTGTTACTTACCTTCACATGCTGAACACTCTTTCTCGAGTTGCACAGTCATACTGTTACAGAAAACAGTACAATAACAATTGTTCTAATTAATGTGCTTATGTTTATTATTTCATTATTAAAACATGCAAGAATAAAATGTTATTCACCTGAATGTTGAAAAATTCAAAAGTTTTGATCTTATTTTATTTATTTATTTGGGGGGGGGGGTGATAACTATTTTCATCACTGAGACAAAAGATAGACACCAAAGTTATTTTTTGTTTGTTTTTATTTTTTAAAAAAGGTAACAGACATTGGTTTTAAAATTAAAAGTTTTAGTATTTTAGCAGTATACAAATAAAGCCAAAAAAAATATTGCCTTATAGGCCAAAAAAAGTGGGTGTATTTTTAAACAAACAAACAAAAAAAAAAAAACGAAACTTGAAAAAGTCAAAAGTTTTGATCTTACTTTATTTTGGGGTGGTGGGGGTGTATTGAGAAATACTTTGTAAAAGTTAGAGACAGAACTTATTTTTTGGTTTTTATTTTTCAAAAAAAGGTAATAAAAATTGATTTTAAAAATAAAAGTTGAAGCCAAAAAAGATCTTATTTTAATTTTTTGGTGGGTAGTGGGTTGAGAAATATGTTGTCTTCACTGAGACAACAGTTATTTTTGGTTTATTTTTATTTTTAAAAAAGGTAATAAAAATTGGTTTTAAAAATAAAAGTTTTAGTATATCAGTGGTATACAAAGGCAAAAAAGATATCTCCTTATAGGCTAAAAAAAAAAAAGTGGTCATATTTTTAAACAAAAAAAAAACAAAACCGAAACTTGAAAAAGTCAAAAGTTTTGATCTTACTTTATTTTGGGGTGGTGAGGATGTATTGGGAAATACTTTGTAAAAGTTAGAGACAGAACTTATTTTTTGGTTTTTATTTTTAAAAAAAGGTAATAAAAATTGATTTAAAGCCCCCCAAAAACCCTCACTAAAAATGAAATATTAAAAGCGAGAATAGAAAAAATTTAACAGATCAAAAAAAGTCACATTACATTTTATTGTTTTAACAACACTGATAAGCAGCCGTGATTGGCTATCAAAAGACAACTGGAGTTTGTATAATAAAAAAATTTTTTCTACCACTCCCCCCCCATAACATCTGTGATAAATAGAAAAACAAATTAATTTATGTATGATTGATTAAATTTTGTTTTTGTTCTGTTTCTTTTTTTTAAATCGGGAAAAAATGTGATGAAAAAATAAATAAAAATTGTTCATATTAATTAAAAGTTTAAAATCTTATTATTTTGTTATTACAAACTTTCTTGCTAGTCTAGCTGCGGACCAATAGAAAACTTCTGCTGCCTGGTGCTGGTCTGCGGCCTGGTGGTTGAAGACCACTGGTTTAGAGTGTAGTGTTAGTTGTAACCTTCTTATTGTGCTAGTCCTTACTTTGGCATTCTTTGCCATTATAACCAAATAATCTTTGTATATTATTATTATCTTTTTTTTAAATATACATTGGAAGATATTTTCCATTTTGAAACATTAATATTTTGGCTTCTCAATTTGTGGATTAGGCAAAGAAATAAAATATTAAAAAATATAATTATTGACATTTCATCAAAATAACATTTTCTTCAACTAAATAAGAAAGTTATTATGTGTTCATTGGGAAAATATAAAAAACTTGTTGCAAAAGATTAATTAAATTCCTTGCTTGGTTTAGTGCAGTGGTTGAATGTCAAGCTGTGAAGTGTAGAGTCTTTATATCAATTCCAGTTCTATCATTTTGAAGATCTTAGTTTAATCTAATTTTTCCAATATATGGTCTCTCTTTTTCATATTATACCAGTAATTTTTCTTATTTCATTCATCCAACTTACATGTGGTCTACATCTAGATCTTTTACGATCTCATGAAATCCAAATTAAGACTTTAAATGTCCAACTATGCAATATAACAAGACCAGATCCATTTCAATCTATTAATTCTTTAATAATGTTAGTAATACTTGTTTGTTATTTTATCCATGTATTCTATTTTTGATCCTATTTAGTTAAATCTAACATTTATTTCTCACTATGTCTTGTCTGTAGTCTCTGTATTTCTCTTTTGTTAAGTATCCAAGCTTCAGATCCATTAGCAAAAAGTGATAAAATATTTATTAAAAAATTTCCTTTTCAAACATGTTAAGTTATTTCTACAAAGAAAAAAAACCTCCAAATTTAATTCTATTATTAATTTCATCCATTGTATTTCCATATATTAATCATCTGTCTAAATATTTGTAGTTATTTAATTCATCATTATCAATCTTTATTTTTTCCTTTGAAAATATCCATTAAACATTACTTTAATACTTTAATATTTTTAGCATTTTATTGCTATTTTCTTACTTTCATCTGATGATAATTCTTGCAGCATTTTCTGAAGCTCTGAAAGATTATTTACAAAAACAACCAAATCATCTGCAAAATTTAGATGAAATAAATAATTTCCATTAACCTTTTACTTTTTTAGTTTCCCATTTTAATCTACAAAGTATTTCTTGTAAAACTGCTGTAAAAAGTTTTGGAGATATAGAAACCCTATCAGACATTCTTCTCAATGTTAATATTTTTAATAATACTATACAATCTAACTCTAGCTGTTGCATTTTGATAAATATTCTTCAGAATATGATAATATCCTAGATCTATATATTGATGACTCAGTGGTTAAAAAATATTTATAAAATCAATTGCCTTTTCATAATCTAAATATGAATTGCATAATAGCAATTCATATTTATTAGTCCTTTTTATAACTTCTTAGTACTTGGATATTAATCCACTGTGATAAAACTACTTTAAATCAAGCTTGTTGTTTGGGTTGATTAAAATTCTAACAAATTATAGTTGCCTTAGTATCATTTAAACATTTGGTATAATTTTGCCAACAATTTTTAATTATATTTACTTCATTTCATGGTACTTTCCTCTTCCATATCAATTTAATTGCATGTTTCACTTCCTTGTTCAAAATGCTGGGCAAATCTAAAGATGTAACAGAGGATACTTTGTTTTTGTTTTCATGTTTTTATAACTATATAATTCCTTATATAACTCTTACATACATTTCATGATATCATCTCTCTTTTAGTAATAGTTCAAGCTTTTCTTCTTATTGAAAAAATAAGTTTCTTAACCAATACCAAGATGTTATTCACACTTTGAGACTTTTATTCTCATCTATAATCTTTCCTTGCTAATTCACAATTATTATTTTTTATATTATTAACTTTTTTTCATACATTATATTGTCTCAGTAGAAAAATTACTGATATATTGCTGCCTTATTGTATGAACTATCTTTGTTGGAATTATTAATAATGTATCATCTAACTTAATATTGATTTCATTCAAATCTAAAGCCATCTTCAAAATTTGTTACAATGATTTGCAAGTTTCAATTTAAATTCATTGGAATATTTTTGAAGATTAAGAATATCCATTGTGAATATTGTTTTTCTTAATAAATTTTTATCTTATAGTTTTACATTAATATGTACTTTACATCTCATTAATCAATTTTTACTTCCTATGCTGAATCTATTAAGAACATTACAATCTTGAAATAGATATTTTCTGTTAGACTAAATATAATTCAATTTTGCTGTTATTTATTTGGATATTTTCACATCCATTTAACATCATTCTCAGAAAAAATAAACACAATAATATACAGTTTTTCTTTTTCTGCAAATTCCACAAGTCTGTGCCCTCTCATTTTTATCACCATAGCCAAATTTATCCATAGCACTTGCATATTCCAATCTTTTCTAGTGTTAAATTGTCTCATGACAATTTGAAAATGTTATTTGATTGGATCAAAAGCATTTTGTATATCCATATAAAAATTCTCTAATGACAATAAGAACTTATTGGGGCATAAACCTGAATTAATTGCATTTGGTTATTTCCATTAAATTTCATGACAAATCTTGCCACTCTCATTTATACATCATCAATCTCCACAAGATCACTTTCCCACTTTTTTATTTATATGAACCACACTACACTTGTGCTTTCAATATTTGTGCCTCTGTAGTAAAAGTACATATCCACTTTTTAAATCAATTGATTTTTATTTTTTAATCTAACTGTATAAAGGTCAACAATGTCCTATTTAATATTAGACAGGCTTTTTTTCAATTTGTATTTGAAAGAAAATTAAGGTAGTAATACCTAAATAAAAGATTGTCTTTGAATGATAGCTTGAGTCCACAATCAGAGGATGTCTAGCATTCTCCGCCTTCAGCTACCAATGATTATCTTAGTTAATGAGCTTTCTGGGAATAAGAACCATAATTTAGTATGTCATTACTGTAAATCGTATTAAAAGTTCATTCACACATATTTATTCTGCCTTCAAAAAAGCTCACCAGATATTTCAGTTAAAAATTATCATGCAATTGAGAAGCCATGGTGTTTATTGATTTTAAAATCAGAATTAAAAAGCCAATAAACTCACCACATTGGCTGATGCTTGTTGATAAGCAGCTCATGTTGTTCATGTACTATAAAAATAATCATGTAATAATAATAGTTGCAACCACAAAATCACATATAGTAGTCATTAAGAATTTGCTCTTCTTAGTTCCTTTAAGACCTCAAAAAGGAAGCAAAGGACTTCCTTTTAAGTCCTTTTTATAGGCACATTTTCAATATATATATATATATGTTAAAACGAAGATTTGCACGGGTTAAATATATAAAATACATATTTTGCGGGTTCATCCGTGTTAAAAACTTTTAATATCAATATACTGACGTTTCGACTTGGTCACACAAGCCATCCACAGAGTTATAAAAAGGTAGAAAGATGGTTGTAGAGGCGCTACAATCACTGGTTTGAATAAAACATTAAAAATCCCACCAATAGCAAAAATGTTAAATTTAAGAATGTTTTTTAAAAAAATCTTTCCAAATAGGAGGAAGTTTGCACGTATCATCTCGCTTATTGATACAATCTGGCCTTTTAAGTATCTCAATGGCTTCTCTGATTTTGCATTGGTAGAGATTATCACATCTGGATATGATCCTGGTACTAGAAAAATCTATTTTATAACCTGAATCTATAGTATGGAGTGAGAGTGCTGATGATGATGAGTGTTGTTTAACTGCATTAGCATGCTCATCTCTCCTAACACTGATGCGACGATTACTCATACCTATGTAAGAAGCTTTACAATTTTTACATGAGATTTGATAGACACCATGAGATTCAAGAGGGATTGAATCCTTAGGCTTGGTTATTATATTGCTGATCTTTTGATGAGCAGAAAATGCTGTATCTATATTATAGCGTTTTAATATACGTCTGATACTGTCTGTAGTTCTTTTTATATATGGAACACAAATCCTAATAGCTGACTTATCATCTTTTTGTTTCCTATTTTTGGGCTTGAAATAAGGCTTTTTTTATAAATTTGTAATTATAACTATTTGCTAATAAAACACTATTAATATGATTTATTTCTTCTTTCAGATGTGTGTCATCTGAAAGGTTAATTGCTCTATTTAAAAGAGTTTTGGCTACAGAAACTATCTGAGTTGGGTGATGATGAGAATGGAAATGTAAATATCTGTCTGTGTGTGTATCCTTTCTGTAAATAGAAAAAGATAAACTATTTGGTGTTCTGGTGACTAGAACATCAAGAAAAGGGAGTTTTCCATCAGACTCTGTCTCCATTGTAAATTTAATATGAAGATGCATATTATTTAAATGTAAGAAAAAATCATCTAATGTATTTTTTCCATGTTGCCATATGACAAAAGTGTCATCTATGTATCTGAGCCAAATGAGAGGTTTTAAAGATGATGATTCTAAAGCACGAGTTTCTATATATTCCATGAATAAATCAGCTATTACTCCTGAGATAGGTGAGCCCATAGGAGTACCAAAAACTTGTCTGTAATGCCGTCCATTGTATACAAAATATGTATTTAAGAGACAATGTTTAATCAAAGCAATAATATGGTCTGGTAAATTGCAACGTTGTGAGATTATATTTAAAGCTTCATCAATTGGAATGTTTGTAAACAAAGACACGACATCAAAACTGACCAGAATGTCACTAGCATTAATTTTTGATGTCGTTTTTGTTTAGAAATAAAATGAAGAGAGTTTTTAATATATGATTTAATAGATGGGATTGTAGGTTTAATGAAATCCGATAAGTATCTAGCTAAAATATGAGTTGGAGAACCTATTGCACTTACTATTAGACGAAGAGGGGTATCTGGTTTGTGAATTTTTGGAAGTCCATAAAATTTTGGACAGACACAAGATTTTTCACGAGGGGTTATTTTATTTTTTATCTCTGTTTCAATAGGTGATTTATTAATAATAGCTTTTGTTGTTTTTTCCAAATATGTAGTATGATCTCTTTTTGATAGTTTATAAGTTTTATCACTAAGCAGATCTAAAATTTTATTATGGTAAATGTCACGATCCATTACAACTGTGGCATTACCTTTATCAGCTGGAAGTACAACAATTGATTTGTCCGATTTTATATTATTTAATGCTTGTCTTTCTTTCTTTGAAAAATTATTTTTAGGAAGCTTAGCTTTTTTTAAAATATTACAAATCTCAGCTCTAGCTAAATCAGCTGATGTAGAATCAATTTTATCAAGAGCTGATTCAACATTACAGACAATTTTCTCAAAAGGTATCCGGGAAGGTGTTAAAGCAAAATTGAAACCTTTTTCTAAAACCGAAATTTCATCTTAGAGAGGGCTTTCTTAGATAAATTGTAAACGGTTTTCTGATTTGGATACATAATGTTTGGGGATTGTGTTCTAATTAGCATTTGCAATTTTTTCTTTTGCTTTGCTGTTACCAATTCCGAATCTTTAAATGATCGAAAACTTGCTATACGATCAAAACTAGTCCACAGTAAAGGATGTATTTTATTACTAAGGAATAAATGTAAATGTAGCAATACTTTATCAATTTTGTCTAAATTTTTCCGAGTTTCTTTAATAAAAGAGTTTAAAATAATATTGCTGGTTTTTCTTAGAATTTTACTAACATTATAATTGTTTTTGTGAAACACAATTTTACAGCAAGTGGGTATAACGTTGTGATTTTTGCACGCTAACAAAAAAGATAAATTACAAAGTAACTTACATTTCTTACTCCACGTTCTTTCAAATATACAAAGCTGTTTAAAAATTTCCTCCCCGTATAGGTTAGTAATGTTAAAACGAAGATTTGCACGGGTTAAATATATAAAATACATATTTTGCGGGTTCATCCATGTTAAAAACTTTTAATATCAATATACTGACGTTTCGACTTGGTCACACAAGCCATCCACAGAGTTATAAAAAGGTAGAAAGATGGTTGTAGAGGCACTACAATCACTGGTTTGAATAAAACATTAAAAATCCCACCAATAGCAAAAATGTTAAATTTAAAAATGTTTTTTAAAAAAATCTTTCCAAATAGGAGGAAGTTTGCACGTATCATCTCGCTTATTGATACAATCTGGCCTTTTAAGTATCTCAATGGCTTCTCTGAATTTGCATTGGTAGAGATTATCACATCTGGATATGATCCTGGTACTAGAAAAATCTATTTTATGACCTGAATCTATAGTATGGAGTATACAATGGACAGCATTACAGACAAGTTTTTGGTACTCCTATGGGCTCACCTATCTCAGGAGTAATAGCTGATTTATTCATGGAATATATAGAAACTCGTGCTTTAGAATCATCATCTTTAAAACCTCTCATTTGGCTCAGATACATAGATGACAATTTTGTCATATGGCAACATGGAAAAAATACATTAGATGATTTTTTCTTACATTTAAATAATATGCATCCTCATATTAAATTTACAATGGAGACAGAGTCTGATGGAAAACTCCCTTTTCTTGATGTTCTAGTCACCAGAACACCAAATAGTTTATCTTTTTCTATTTACAGAAAGGATACACACAGAGACAGATATTTACATTTCCATTCTCATCATCACCCAACTCAGATAGTTTCTGTAGCCAAAACTCTTTTAAATAGAGCAATTAACCTTTCAGATGACACACATCTGAAAGAAGAAATAAATCATATTAATAGTGTTTTATTAGCAAATAGTTATAATTACAAATTTATAAAAAAAAGCCTTATTTCAAGCCCAAAATAGACAAATAGGAAACAAAAAGATGATAAGTCAGCTATTAGGATTTGTGTTCCATATATAAAAAGAACTACAGACAGTATCAGACATATATTAAAACGCTATAATATAGATACAGCATTTTCTGCTCATCAAAAGATCAGCAATATAATAACCAAGCCTAAGGATTCAATCCCTCTTGAATCTCATGGTGTCTATCAAATCTCATGTAAAAATTGTAAAGCTTCTTACATAGGTATGAGTAATCATCGCATCAGTGTTAGGAGAGATGAGCATGCTAATGCAGTTAAACAACACTCATCATCATCAGCACTCTCACTCCATACTATAGATTCAGGTCATAAAATAGATTTTTCTAGTACCAGGATCATATCCAGATGTGATAATCTCTACCAATGCAAAATCAGAGAAGCCATTGAGATACTTAAAAGGCCAGATTGTATCAATAAGCGAGATGATACGTGCAAACTTCCTCCTATTTGGAAAGATTTTTTTAAAAAACATTCTTAAATTTAACATTTTTGCTATTGGTGGGATTTTTAATGTTTTATTCAAACCAGTGATTGTAGCGCCTCTACAACCATCTTTCTACCTTTTTATAACTCTGTGGATGGCTTGTGTGACCAAGTCGAAACGTCAGTATATTGATATTAAAAGTTTTTAACACGGATGAACCCGCAAAATATGTATTTTATATATTTAACCCGTGCAAATCTTCGTTTTAACATTACTAACCTCTACGGGGAGGAAATTTTTAAACAGCTTCGTATATTTGAAAGAACGTGGAGTAGGAAATGTAAGTTACTTTGTAATTTATCTTTTTTGTTAGGGTGCAAAAATCACAACGTTATACCCACTTGCTGTAAAATTGTGTTTCACAAGAACAATTATAATGTTAGTAAAATTCTAAAGAAAACCAGCAATATTATTTTAAACTCTTTTATTAAAGAAACTCGGAAAAATTTAGACAAAATTGATAAAGTATTGCTACATTTACGTTTATTCCTTAGTAATAAAATACATCCTTTACTGTGGACTAGTTTTGATCGTATTGCAAGTTTTCGATCGTTTAAAGATTCGGAATTGATAACAGCAAAGCAAAAGAAAAAATTGCAAATGCTAATTAGAACACAATCCCCAAACATTATGTATCCAAATCAAAAAACCGTTTATAATTTATCTAAGAAAGCCCTCTCTACAGATGAAATTTCGGTTTTAGAAAAAGGTTTCAATTTTGCTTTAACACCTTCCCGGATACCTTTTGAGAAAATTGTCTGTAATGTTGAATCAGCTCTTGATAAAATTGATTCTACATCAGCTGATTTAGCTAGAGCTGAGATTTGTAATATTTTAAAAAAAGCTAAGCTTCCTAAAAATAATTTTTCAAAGAAAAAAAGACAAGCATTAAATAATATAAAATCGGACAAATCAATTGTTGTACTTCCAGCTGATAAAGGTAATGCCACAATTGTAATGGATCATGACATTTACCATAATAAAATTTTAGATCTGCTTAGTGATAAAACTTATAAACTATCAAAAAGAGATCATACTACATATTTGGAAAAAACAACAAAAGCTATTATTAATAAATCACCTATTGAAACAGAGATAAAAAATAAAATAACCCCTCATGAAAAATCTTGTGTCTGTCCAAAATTTTATGGACTTCCAAAAATTCACAAACCAGATACCCCTCTTCGTCCAATAGTAAGTGCAATAGGTTCTCCAACTCATATTTTAGCTAGATACTTATCGGATTTCATTAAACCTACAATCCCATCTATTAAATCATATATTAAAAACTCTCTTCATTTTATTTCTGTTTTAAAAAGTTTAAAAATTAATGCTAGTGACATTCTGGTCAGTTTTGATGTCGTGTCTTTGTTTACAAACATTCCAATTGATGAAGCTTTAAATATAATCTCACAATGTTGCAATTTACCAGACCATATTATTGCTTTGATTAAACATTGTCTCTTAAATACATATTTTGTATACAATGGACAGCATTACAGACAAGTTTTTGGTACTCCTATGGGCTCACCTATCTCAGGAGTAATAGCTGATTTATTCATGGAATATATAGAAACTCGTGCTTTAGAATCATCATCTTTAAAACCTCTCATTTGGCTCAGATACATAGATGACACTTTTGTCATATGGCAACATGGAAAAAATACATTAGATGATTTTTTCTTACATTTAAATAATATGCATCCTCATATTAAATTTACAATGGAGACAGAGTCTGATGGAAAACTCCCTTTTCTTGATGTTCTAGTCACCAGAACACCAAATAGTTTATCTTTTTCTATTTACAGAAAGGATACACACACAGACAGATATTTACATTTCCATTCTCATCATCACCCAACTCAGATAGTTTCTGTAGCCAAAACTCTTTTAAATAGAGCAATTAACCTTTCAGATGACACACATCTGAAAGAAGAAATAAATCATATTAATAGTGTTTTATTAGCAAATAGTTATAATTACAAATTTATAAAAAAAGCCTTATTTCAAGCCCAAAATAGACAAAATAGGAAACAAAAAGATGATAAGTCAGCTATTAGGATTTGTGTTCCATATGTAAAAGGAACTACAGACAGTATCGGACATATATTAAAATGCTATAATATAGATACAGCATTTTCTGCTCATCAAAAGATCAGCAATATAATAACCAAGCCTAAGGATTCAATCCCTCTTGAATCTCATGGTGTCTATCAAATCTCATGTAAAAATTGTAAAGCTTCTTACATAGGTATGAGTAATCGTCGCATCAGTGTTAGGAGAGATGAGCATGCTAATGCAGTTAAACAACACTCATCATCATCAGCACTCTCACTCCATACTATAGATTCAGGTCATAAAATAGATTTTTCTAGTACCAGGATCATATCCAGATGTGATAATCTCTACCAATGCAAAATCAGAGAAGCCATTGAGATACTTAAAAGGCCAGATTGTATCAATAAGCGAGATGATACGTGCAAACTTCCTCCTATTTGGAAAGATTTTTTTAAAAAACATTCTTAAATTTAACATTTTTGCTATTGGTGGGATTTTTAATGTTTTATTCAAACCAGTGATTGTAGCACCTCTACAACCATCTTTCTACCTTTTTATAACTCTGTGGATGGCTTGTGTGACCAAGTCGAAACGTCAGTATATTGATATTAAAAGTTTTTAACACGGATGAACCCGCAAAATATGTATTTTATATATATATAATCATCTTGCAATCAAAATGCTTTTACAGTGACCTACATTCACTTTACTATTTTGGATGATACTTTCTAAGTTTTTTGATTATAAAATATATATTATAAATTTACATTATAATGCTATTATATAAATAAATTTGGTAAAATTTACTTATAATATCATGCTTTCATAAATTCAAGTATAGTTTCTGTCAACTAGACACATTTATAATTTTAATAAGTGCAATGTTATTATTTTGGGTGATGTTAAGTTATCATGACATACTACACTCTTCATATTTTCATATTAGCATTTTGCCTCTTCTTTAAATGATGGTATCAACTAAAAAGTAGATTTTTTTTATTATTACAATTTCTTTGTTTATATAAAATGTTAAAATTTAAAATATCAGTCTTTGAACTCAGGTTATACAAAAATTAATTCACAGTTGGCAGATAGTAAAATGATTTTCAGATAAAAACATTGATTTATTAAAGTTAAGAGATTAGATATCATTTACAATTTAAATATTTTTTGTAGTCAATTTTTTTTCAACTGTTTCTATTTTTTTTACTTTGCTATCTTCAGTTTTTAAGTTAGCAAAAAATTAGGTTATCATGAATCTTTTCTGCAATCATTCATCTCTCCATAGGTATTGACAATAAGAGACAAACTGATGATTTTTTCCAATAAGATACAAACTGTTGAAGACATTTTATATGACTATTATTAAATTACTTCAGCTCCCTCTAGTATTATAATTTGTCCATGATGCTTTATAAGATATTTATTAATAGACTATTTTCCATGAGGGTACTTATATGAAGCTTTAACTTACTCTCAAACCTCTAATTTTTACATTATTTTGCTGATTTTATGGTCATTTTATCAAGAAAAACATACCCTATGATGCTGCCCTCTTTATAATTATTTTACAACTAAAAAAATCAATAATATATAAAGTTATAACAATGAAATAAGACCTACCTTTCAAAGTGCTGATTGGTTGTTTTACATTCTCTACAAAAGGGAGCACTTGCCAATAATTTTGACAGTTCTAAGTTCTTTGTTTTGATTTTCAAAATGAAAATATATGTTTTAGAGTATTTTTTATGTATTTATTATTATTTTCATAAAATATGAGTGAAAATATAATTATTTTAGAATAGTTCAGATATTAGTAAAAAATATTTACTTTTAGTTGAAAGTAATTTGAGAAAAAAAATCAGTGACATAGGCTGCATTTTGTAATAGGTTATGAAAAGTACATTTTATGTTGTCCACTACAGATTATTTTTATTAATTATAAATAGAAATTTATTTTTGAAAAAATTTTCATTTACTTTAATAAACTGACAAATTATTAATCTGCTTTTTAGAAACTAAACTAAAATGAGTATAATTTTAAAAGATTAAATATATTTTTATTGCTGATTCTGTAATTGACCAATCACAAATTTAGCACTTTAAATCACTCGGCCAATAGGTATTTTGAATGAGGTAGTGGTTAAATTACAATTATTAAATTACGATACAAAGTGTTTTTAAAAGTTCACAACTTTATTGTTTTAAAATCAGTTCATTAAAATCCTTATTTCTCCAGGACAAGTTATTTTCATTTCTCCTCAGGAAAACAGCAATTAAATATTTATAAGAATTTTAGCTCTAGCATTACACAAATATTTAATTCTTTTCATCTTTTTCCAACCTGCGTATATTTTTGAGATCGATAAAAACAATAGATGTTATTTTAAATTTAACTGTTTTTAAATGAGAATAATTTTGAATTTTTACTTTTTTTATTTTTTATATTCAAATCAGCTCTGAATTCATCACTATAATTTATCAATGTTCATGTCAGCTTCGCAATTGATGTCTTGACCATCTCTGCTTTATACAATCAGAAAAATTTGAATAAAATGTATAAATATAGTTAAAGGTCCAGAAAAATTAGGTGGAAAGTAAGCATTATTAGATAATTGGAAGGTTTAAAAATGATGGTAGAATTGTGGATAAAAGTTTATATAAGGGGGGGGGGTAGAATATTTATTGGTTTATATAGGTTTATAAAAAATATATGTATATGTATTTATATAATTTTACATTTTTTTATGTATTATTATTTTATTTTATTTATTTATAGATTTATATGTATTATGTCAATTATTTTGTTTAAGGTGAATAATGTCCAATAGGTGGAGTAAATATAATTAATGGGTCATGTGATGTATAAAACTTTTAGATGAAAGCCAGGTTGATAATTACATAATTGTAAATATAATTAATTGTTCATTTCAATCTTATTTAGATTTATTATTATATTAAAAATCATCACTTTCTGTCTATGGTTTGTCAGATGCTTCCTAATCTTCAAGTCTGTTATACCTGATCCAACATTAATTTTTTTACAAAAATTAAAAGATATCAAAGAAAGAGATTTGAAGTTAGCTCCTCACTTAATAGTAAATTCCACATGGAATCTTATTAATATTGGACATTAAGTAATTTAATGGTTTATAAATGTATTGCCAAATTTAATGTTATTTTATAATTTTTTCTTTATTGTAAACATAGTTAAATAAACCTGTTTTTTGATACTACAGTATATATATATAATTATATATTTGTTTAAACAAAAAATTAAAATATTTAATATTTATTTATGAAAAATCATTTCTATTTACTGGAACTTCACAGTGAAAAATAGGAAAAAAAAGTTTTGCCAATATCTGGTCAATATATTTTCTACAGAATATAATATCAACAGATTTTACTTTTAATAATGTCTGCATTTTCAAGCAGAGATGGTGAAAACATTACAGCAAGGAATAATGGGATTTAATAAAAATTCCAAAATTAAAATGCACAAAAGAAAAAGCTTTACTTATAACAAATGTAAGGGAATAAAATTATTAAAAGAGAAATATCTGGAATAAATTTCTATCTCATAACTTAAAGAAGAAAAAAACTAATAATTTATTTTGAAAAAAAAATTGTTTTTTGGAAGTTCAGTCCATTAGATTTATTATCTATGTACTTTTTTTAAATTTATAAACAGCAGGGATTTACATCCTAAGGACATGCACTGAAATGTTATCAATGTTTAGTTGAGTACAGAGAATACTCTCAAACCAAATATCATTGAACTATTATAACAACACTACAGTGCGTGTGCTTAGGGTGTAAATGACCACTGTTTAAAAATTGCATACAATCACTGCTTTAGTTGAATACTATCTATGTGCTTAAAATTATTGATTATATTATATTGTAATTATCAAGATATTTGAAAATCTCACTAAAAAAAAATTATTTACTTTATATTTGATGTCTGAATTGAAAATGTATCTGAGACAGTAAAATGAGAATATGTTAATTAAAATTTACTTTTGTTCACTTTATTTAATTCTGCTTTGGTTTAGTCTTGTTAATTTTGAATTTGGAGTAATTGAGTATATCATTGTTTGTATCTTAATTTTCTTGAGAGAGCAATAAAAGTTATCACATTCATAATAATTTATTATATTTATTAAAAGTAATCTATCTATTTATTTTTAATTAGTAAGCTGACATTTTTATATAAAATAATAATATTATTCAAAATAAAATAAAGTAAAATTGGTGTTGCTATGGAAATGTAGAATAAAGATGAGAACGGTGGCTAATATTTAATATGAGTTATATACTTAACATTAAATACAATACGAGTATAAAATAAAATGAGTGAATGAGTACATATATTGATAAAAAATAGAATAGATAAATAAATATCTGATGTTAAACATAAAATGAGATAGAAAAAAAAACGAATGACTACTTAGTAGTGAAAATTAAATCCAGAAATAAAGTATAGAAAAGAATGAAATTCAAATATGGTTGATATTTAAATTGTTAAAGTTTATTATTTTACTGTTATCATAAACATTTCTTTGTCATGCATTTCTTTTCATTCTATTACTATTTTTTTTATTACCACTGTTATTATTTTGTAATGAAAATGGTTGGAAAAAAAATTAAAAGATAACTAATCAATCTACTTTTCTAGTTCTACTTATTTAATAACAAATTTATTATCTTTATTATGCATGAATCACATCTGTGATGCATTGAATTTAATAGAATGATAAGAATTTGTAATATTTGAAGATTAAGCTTGTAACTTTATTCCAAAATTAGAAATCTCATTAGAAAACCTTGATATGTATTTTATTGTAGTGGTGTTTTTGTTTAGTGTTAATTCTGTTAAAAAACACAATCAATTAACAATTGTGAATAAGCTCTTTATTTATTTTAAACAAATATACACAAATGATCTCTATTTAATAAACAAAACAAACATAAATAGTTTGAATAAAGTACCTGTGCCTTCATAATTATAATTTATTCTCATTCAGCTTGGCATCTATACTATCAATTTCCGGGTCAATATATATATATATGTTGATAAGAAGACTTTCACAGATTGCATATATAAAAGCATATTTTGTGGGTTCATCCGTGTTAAAATATTTTAAATATTGATATACCAACATTTTAACTTGGTCACACAAGTCATCCACTGGGTGATAAAAGGTAGAAAAATGGTTGTAGAGGTGCTACAATTACTGATTTGAAAAAAACATTAAAGTTCCACCAATAGCAAATATGTTAAATTAAGATTTTTTTTTTTAAAAAAAGGAACTACAGACAGTATTGGACATATATTAAAATGCTATAATATAAATACAGTGTTTTCTACTCATCAAAAAATCAGCAATATAATAACCAAGCTTAAGGATTCAATCCCTCTTGAATCTCATGGTGTTTATCAAATCTCATGTGAAAATTGTAAAGCTTCTTACATAGGTATGAATAATCATCCCATCAGTGTTAGGAGAGATGAGAATGCTAACGCAGTTAAACAACATTCATCATCATCAGCACTCTCACTCCATACTATGGATTCAGATCACAAAATTGATTTTTCTAGTACCAGGATTATATCCAGATGTGATAATCTATACCAATGCAAAATTAGAGAAGCCATTGAGATACTTAAAAAGCCATATTGCATCAATAAGCGAGATGATACATGCATACTTCCTCCTATTTGGAAAGATTTTTTTAAAAAACAATCTTAATTTAACATTTTTGCTATTGGTGGAACTTTAATGTTTTTTTCAAATCAGTGATTGTAGCACCTCTACAACCATCTTTCTACCTTTTATCACCCAGTGGATGACTTGTGTGACCAAGTTGAAATGTCGGTATATCAATATTTAAAATATTTTAACACGGATGAACCCGCAAAATATGTCTTTTATATATAATGTAATAATGAACTATTGTACCAGAATATAGATATATAACTAATATAACTAATCAAATTTTAGATTTTAAAGTGGGAATCTCAATATTGTAAACTATTGTACTGTATTTTATTCTAGTACAAATAGCGTTGGCAATTTAAAAGTTAAATTGATAAATTCCTAACGAAAAATATATTTATATAAATATATTTGATCTATTTGTTTAAACAACATGAGTGTATATATTTTTTTTATGTGTGTTTAATGAAATTAAAAAGAAAGAATGAATGTGGAAAGTATAATAAAAATCAAAGGGAAACTTACTTTGTCTTTGTTAAATTTAAAATAAACCATTATCGCAAGGCCATCAGCAGCATGGAAACAAAGTGATAACATTCCTTAGGTAATTAAAGATGGCAATCAAGAAAAGAAAAAGAAGACTTTGTGAGCTAAATTCTTTTAAATTTAGTACAAATTGACAGGTGTCAACAGGAGTTGCACAGAAAGAAAAAAAACAGGTGAATAAAAGGAATAACATTTGGTGCACAAGGGTTCTTCAGAGATCGTCCTTCCTGCAGAGATCAGTTAAAAATAAATAAATGTGGAAGAAATTATGAAAGTGGGCCAAACTACTCTTATTAATAGACTGAAATATTAAGATGTGTGAGTAGTAGCAGTTCATTTACTGGGATTGCTTTGTACCTGTGTCATGAATTACCGGAGTGAAGAAGCCATCTCCTACTAGATTTCAACCACTAAACTTAAAGATCGCCAGAATACTGGACAGCATATCCATTCTAAAGAAATCCATGCATGGTCAACATTAGAAATCCTGCACATTAACATTCAAACTTACCAGTAAGTAACTTATTAAGTCAAATATTAGTGATCACTTTCTTGAACTCTTAAGCATGATGAACTGTCGCCACGAGTCATACAAATAAAAGAAACAAATATTAGCTGTAGTTTTAATCTTTGTTTGTCTTTTTATATTTTATTCTCTCAATCATATTAATGTTTTGTTTCATATTAATAAAGTAAAATATGACTTACGTTGTTATTGATTCTTATAGTTCTAAATTCATTATAACTTAGACATTATGATAATTCAAATAAATTGCCAGTGCTGTACTGAAACACAACCCTCCGGATATTCCAAAATGTCATTGTAGCTAAATAAATAAATGGGTTAGCCAGTGGATTTTGATATTATTCTGATACAGAATCCTGGAGCCTTTCAAATAAATTAAAAGCTGGCTTATGTGATCCCATTATTTTAGTAGTTACATTAGTTAAAAGGGTGTTGTGTGACCAGGAAAAATAATTGTGTCCATTAAATCTTACTGAATTGTCTGACGAAACAAATTTAATAGATAGGACGTAATTTGGTCACTGAATATGGGTATTTAATCATTAAAAACACAAATAACATAGTGGACATTACAAATAGCGGCCCAACTCGAGGCTTTGTTGATAACCACATCATGAGATAGGAGTAAATAATAAAAGTTAAATATAAAAGAGTTTTGTGGTTTTTTTTTGTTTTGTTTTGCATATGTAGGTTTAAAAAAAAATAAGAGTATGCAAAATGATGGAAATAAAGTAGCTCATAAGGTAAAGTGACAGCAGGGGGGAGCAGCTTTGGCAAATGTATTAATAAAAGATAAATAATAGAATAAAAATCAAGCATAGTATATGAAGCAAGACAGAAAGGGAGCAAGGGGAAGGATGGGAAAAGACAGTGAAGAAATTATTAGGCAAGTATAATGAAAATTTTTCAGATAAACTGGGGATAATTAAGGGATATGAACATCAAATTAGGATCATAGATGGCATGCCATATCAGGCACGTACATATCCAGTGCCTTATCAATATCGAATGGAAGTGGAAAAACAATTGTTGCAGATGGAAGAGTGGGTAATTATAACAAAGGGATCATCACCATATAACAACCCATTGGTAATAGTAAAAAAAAAACATGGGTCAGTTAGGTTATGCTTAGATGCGAGACAGCTTAATAGAATTACCTGGCCTGACCAAAATGTGCCTCCACCAATGAACAAATTATTGGACAGGTTCTGTGGTAAAGAAATCTTTTTGACATTAGATCTGATGGCCAGTTATTGGCAGATTAAACTACACCCAGTGGACTGCCAATATACAGCCTTCAGATATAACGGCATATTTTACCAATTTAATTAATAGAATGCCATTTGGATTAAGGAACAATGGAGCAGGATTGCTAAAGTGCCTAGACAGAGTATTATCACCTGAAATCAAGATTTCATGACTATTTATATGGATGATGTCATAATTGCATCTTAAAATCCAAGAGAGCACTTAAGACATTTGGAAATGTTTTTACAAGAATGCCAAGACAAAGGTATCCACATTAATTTGCAAAAGAGTTGTATAGCTGTGGTAGAAGTCAGTTTTTTAGGGCACTTGATCAGTAAAACAGGGATTAAGCCTCATCCTGATAAAATATAAGCCATCAGAGACTTCCTAGCTCCTAAGTCAGTGAAACAGGTAAAGTTCTTCTTAGGACTATGTAATTTTTATAATAAATTTTACAGAAACTTTGCAGCAGATATGGAACCTTTATTACAGTTATTATGAAAAAACATCCCTTGGGAATGGACAGATAAACATAATGAAGTGTTCAAAGGCATGAAAGAGAAATTTTTGGGACAAATCATGCTGATATACCCTGATTTTAAGAAAATCTTTATAGTACAGGTGGATAGCAGTGGATACAGACTAGGTGTGACTTTGATGCAGATGCAGGAAGACGATAGTCAAGGAGTAATATACTTCATTAGTAGACCATTAAGGGGACCAGAAGTCAATTATTCCATAACGAAAAAGGAAGCATTGGCTGTGGTATGAGCATTCCAGAGATTCCGACAAATTTCTGATAGGGTCAGAGGTGATAGTCAGAACTGACCACAAGAGACTGGAATTCATTAACCACAGTTATCTGTCTAATAGTAGATTGATTCATTGGAGTCTTTCTCCAAGAATTCAACTATTCTGTAGAATATTGTAAAGGTTTAGAGAACATAGTGGCAGATGCTTTGAGCTGAAACCCAGGTTTGGTGCCCACAGGGCATTTGCAAATGGAAGATATGTCTGGCAGCATAAAGCACAGAAATTGACATGTCTGTGGAAGATGAATTGAACCACTTAGATGATAAGCAGAGGTTAGATTCCAGATATCAGGTGATTATAGATAATTTTAAAAAAAAATAAAAATAAAGATGGGGAAAAGGGAAGATGTTCTGAAAAATATGAAAGATATCAGTTGAGAAAACTATGTATACACACTGTTTATATGGCCATTATGGGGTCCACAAGACTGAGAGATTATTGAAAACTTGGTTTTACTGGCCATGTATGAGATACCAAATAACTAAAACATTGAAAGGGTGTGAACTGTGCCAGAAAACTAAACCAGTCAGCAAATCATACGCAGGAACGGTAAACCCAAAATAAAAAAAAGACCAAATGATCTGATAACGATTGATTTTTATGGGCCACTACCTAGGTTCTGGAAGATGAAATACATATTAGTGGTGTATGATGTTTTTTATGTGCGTACCCTATGCTGCAGGCTAATGCAAGGAACACCATATGCATATTAGAAACACAACTCTTTCCCAAAATGGGCAAACCAAAGACAATATTATCTGACCATGGAAATTCTTTCATGGCTAATGAATGGAAGGAGTGGACAGTGAAAATGAAAGTATGACACACATTGTCATTTATCCATAACCCTCAGTCAAACCCTTGTGAAAGGGTAATGAGGGAATTGGGAAGACTTTTTAGAGTGTACACATCTTCAAACCATAAAGAGTAGGTGAAACAGTTGCCCAAGGTGGTGAATTATATCAACTGGATGGAGAATGGTTCCACAAGGTTTTGTGTCTATTTGGCTACAGTTCTGTCAACCCGCACAAAGGCTATACAAGGCCAAGTTGCCAACCATTCCTGAACATATCGATGGAAAGGTAGATCAGAGAAAGGCAGCATCCAACATGAGACATGCTGCAGTTGCAAGAGTAGACAGGAGGGGTATAAGACCCAAAGATTTCAAAAAAGGGGACAGGGTATGAGTCTGGACAAATCCTGTTAGCCAAACAGAGAAAGGTATATGCAAAAAGTTTCAGGAATTATATGAAGGCCCATATCGAATAGTTAGAGAGAATGGTCCAAATGTATTTACTCTCGGAAATGAAAAAGGAAAAAAGAGGACTTTCAATGCGAGAGCCTTAAGGTCCTATAAAACAAATCCTGACAGATAGTGTTAGGAGATAAAACTGGATAGATTTAGATCCCGAAGACCATGGATGTATCAAAATAAGGTTGGAGAATAAAAGAAGAGTGTAGACACCATATTTTATTCTTGTCATTGACTGCAGAGATATTGTACTGTATTTTATCCTAGTACAAATAGTGTTGACAATTTAAAACTTAAATTGATAAATTCCTAACAAAAAATATATTTATATAAATATATTTGATCTATTCATTTAAACAACATGAGTGTATATATTTTTTTTATGTGTCTTTAATGAAATTAGAAAGAGAGAATGAATGTGGAAAGTATAATAAAAATCAAAGGGAAACTTACTTTGTCTTTGTTAAATTTAAAATAAACCATTATCGCAAGGCCATCAGCAGCATGGAAACAAAGTGATAACATTCCTTAGGTAATTAAAGATGGCAATCAAGAAAAGAAAAAGAAGACTTTGTGAGCTAAATTCTTTTAAATTTGGTACACATTGACAGATGTCAACAGGAGTTGCGCAGAAAGAAAAAAAACAGAATAATAGGAATAACACTTGGTGCATGAGGGTTCTTCAGAGATCATCCTTCCTGCAGAGATCAGTAAAAAAATAAATAAACGTGGAAGAAATTATGAAAGTGGGCCAAACTACTCTTATTAATAGACTGAAATATTAAGATGTGTGAGTAGTAGCAGTTCATTTGCTGGAGTTGCTTTGTACCTATGTCGCGAACTACCTGAGTGAAGAAGCCATCTCCTACTAGATTTCAAACACTAAACTTAAAGATCGCCGGAATACTGGACAGCAGAATCCTTTCTAAAGAAATCCATGCATGGTCAACATTAGAAATCCTGCACATTAACATTCAAACTTACCGGTAAGTAACTTAGTAAATCAAATATTAGTGATCACTTTCTTGAACTCTTAAGCGTGATGAACTGTCGCCATGAGTTGTACAAATAAAAGAAACAAATATTAGCTGTAGTTTTAATCTTTGTTTGTCTTTTTATATTTTATTCTCTCAATCATATTAATTTTTTGTTTCGTATTAATAAAGTAAAATATGACTTATTATTGATTCTTATAGTTCTAAATTCATTATAACTTAGACATTATTAAAAATACTTAATTGTAAATTATAAGAGAAAAAATATATAGTTAATAATAAATTTGGCTGAACGTTTTCGAGGAGCCGTGCCTCATACTCATAGCCTTTGTGAAAATGTACTTAATATATGTAAATGAGAATATTCAAATGAGTTACTGTTACGTAGCCCATTTTTTCGAGATGTCGAAGCACGTGTCTCTTCTGTTGATTGCATGGATGTCCCTGTTAATGTAGAATGCCTCCTTTATTTTTCTCCTGTAGTCGTTTGGTTCTGAGCATAAAATAATGGGGTTAGCGGGAATGAAATTGTGCCCTGATTGTTTAGTATGTTCAAAAAATGCAGAAGATGTACTGCTGTTCGTTTGGGCTCTATTGAAGGTGTACCGATGTTGAGCCAATCTGGTGTTAATTGTGGCTTTCGTTTCACCATAATATGTGGCGTGGCATCCGGCTTGAGAGCAGGAAATGGAGTACACCACATGTGGGGTGAGCGCTGGATCAATGTAGTCTTTGGCGTTCAGCCAAATTTATTATTAACTATATATTTTTTCTCTTATAATTTACAATTAAGTATTTTTATTATTACAAATAAGGAGAAATTAAAACTACACTTAGACATTATTATAATTCAAATAAATTGCCAGTGCTGTACTGAAACACAACCCTCCGGAGATTCTAAAATGTCATCATAACTAAATAAATAAATGGGTTAGTCAGCAGATTTTGATATTATTCTGATACAGAATCCTGGCGCCTTTCAAATAAATTAAAAGCTGGCTTACCTGATCCCATTATTTTAGTAGTTACATTAGTTAAATGGTGTTGTGTGGCCAGGAAAAATAATTGCGTCCATTAAATCTTATAAATTGTCTGACGAAACAAATTTAATAGATAGGATGTAATTTGGTCACCGAATACGGGTGTTTAACCATTAAAAAACACAAATAATGTAGTGGACATTACACTATCTCTTAATGTATAAATTTGAATCTATTCTTTTTCACTATACCTGCATTTCAGGTATGACCTTAAAATCATCAGATGATCTAGAGCCTTAGAATACTGAATTTTACATCATAATTTATAGTTCTCATTTATATTTATATAACATGATTGTAAATTGTTTACTTTCAAAGCATGAATACATACACAATCACCTGACTAGAATAGGTTAATATCTGACATGCATATGTATTACTAAAGAATAATTAAAAAAATTTTGCAGTGAAAGATGGTTTATGATATATTTTAAATAGGAAGTGGGCTTTAAAATCTTAATTGGTTACACATATGTGCACTATGTACACACACACACACACACACATATATATATATATAATTTTAATTAATAAGTATCAAACTTGCTCCATTTATAACAGTGACATTGACTAATTCAGACAAATATATTCATGATTATTTGTCTTTTTCAGATGTCTTTATTTATGTCTTAATAATGTATAGTAGAGTGAAACTTTTAAGAACATCTAATATATATATATATTAAAATAAAATAAATAATATATATATTAAAATAAAATAAATAAAATAAATATAAGACAAATTTGAAAAAAAGGGTTATCTGAAATAATGAATGTTAGCAGTTATTTTGTTCTGAGTGAAAATTAACTTATTAATTCTGACTTGGTATAAATATACTAATAATTTTTTTTAACTAGGTATCAAAGATACTAGGTATTAAAAATAAGAATTTTTAATCAGTTTGAATGATGAATATAGATTTTAAATAGAGTTTTAGTTATATTAACATATTTAATCCAATTTAGCATCTATGAAAAAATTTACTTCAAAATCCATTGGCATTTAGCAGATCTGTTTTCAAAATAAGGAATTTAATTGTATTTGGATATCAAATGAAATGTGCAAAGAAAATAATATGCTAGTTCCAGTCAAAAAATTCTTAACAACAACCAGTTTTAGTTTGTGTTCATTTATGATTTTAACTACAGATTCTTAGATTTTATTAAACTTCATTAAGTAATACATTTATAATTTCATGAATATCAGATATTTTATACACCTGGGTCTCTTTTTATGTGGACTTATTTAACATGATTTTGAAGTTATGTGCTTCATGTTTCACTGGAAGTCTAACTCTGATAATGCACTATTACTTTAAATAATAAATTTCACACACTTACATTATATTGAAAGTAATAGCACATATTGGAAATCATCTTAGTAATTTCAATATTTTCAGTGCTTTATAATAGTAAGGTTTTATGCAATAATGAAATTAAAATCATGATTTCCACATTTTATGTATATACACATTAAATTTTACAAGATTATAATGTAAATTTGTTCAAACATTGCGCCTGTTAATTTTGCATTTTAAATCACATTCTGTTTTTGCTTTTTAAAAAAGAACGTAATCAATTATTAATCATTTAGTGTCCACAAGTTTATTTTTAAAAGGTGAGTAATAGCAGTGGGCACAATTAAATTTGACAATTAAAAATTAAAATATGATTTTTAATTGTAATTAACAATTTAAAAATTACTTACGGCAACTTGAAATTAATGTGATGTGAAATTTGATTTTTAAATGGAATTGAAAATTAAAAAATTAAAGACAAAAATAAGAATTGAATTTTTAGTTATTAGTTTCATAAACAATTAATAAAATCATCATCTCAAAGATTAATTACTAATTACGTTGTCACCAGAAAACCATTGACGCAACATGAGTGTGAAGTTGGCGCTAGTTGTATTTCCTCTTGTGTAGATTGATTTTTTACCAGTTTGCAAACGAACGTGTTTTTCGGCAAATAGCATTAATAATTAAACATGTATAAAAAAATGTAAATTACTGTACTGTAAATTATGCATAAAAATATATTATTTTGAATAAAATTAAATATTATAGTTAAAAAAAGTTTGTCTTGTATCAATTTTTTTCAAATTTGAAAATTTTTATTAGTCATATTTTATTTCCTTATTTTTTTTTGCGCGAATTTTAAAGTAATTTTACATTGGTGCTTTGCTTTTACGTGAATTTTGAAAAATCACAGACCGCACCCCCCCCTTTTTCAATGTAAGTTACATCTATTTTTGCGTGATTTTGTTTGCGCATGTTTTCTGAGGAACCTATCTATCATGTAAAACGAGACCCAGGTGTATTTGTAATAAATCTAAAAATTATTAGATGCTTTAAATAATAATTTTTTATTATTCAATAATTTTATTCATTAACAAAAAAAATACTGTAAAAATACTAACAAAAAAATCAATTAACCTGAATTACTGTAACACTTAAGACAAAAAAAGTTTTTATTACCTGCAACATATTGATGACCCCAAAGTGAACTATGTTCGATATGTTCTTGATCTCGTAAATTTGGTTCTTTACTAAGTACAGCTGCCCCAGCCAAGTCTAGTTCTGGTTCAGCAACCATTCGACTGAGAACTGACACTCGATCCTCCTCATCATCAGAATATTTGGGATTAATGTCATCTCTTATTTTTTCTAAAAGTTCTTGAAATAATAAGTCCATAGAATAATGGCCTCCATAGCTAGCATAGCTAGTTTGAAAAGTTGTAATTAACAAAGAAAATAGAAGAATTTCCATTTTATAGCATTATCTCTGAAAAACCAACAAACAAAAAAAATAAATCTAAAAAATTAAAAACAAAGATCAAGAAAAATAATAGTTGATACAGATTTAATTTTATGTCAAAAGCAGCTTTCTATTTAAAATTCAAATTCATCTAAAGTTTTGAATTCAAGTTAACCAGCTTGAATAGTTATGTAGATGTGAAAACAGTTCAGCAACTATATTTGAGTATTTTCACTTCTTCATTAATTGTAGGCATTTATTTTCCCAGATTAGCAATGTAAAAGATATCACAAAAACAATCAATTTAACCATAAGGCAAAAGCAGCTCTCCACTTTACTAGGAATTATATATGCATCTGGTAATCACTGATTCCTTTAGATTACATTGGATGATAGTAATATAGAGAGAAGTTTTGGTCTTAATGTTTTATATGTTTGGTGATATTTTATTTCATATACGTATGAAATAGCAAAGCATTTTAAGTTTTAACTTAATTGTCTACAGTTGATGATTTTTAAATAATGAATTAATTAGAGTGGATTTGAACACAAACTTCCTAGCTCTCTCAACTATCCATTCCGCCTTATATAACCAATACACATGACCACATACATGTGAAAAAAATAAATGATCTCCAATATTTGTATTTTGTTTTGAATCAGTACTTATCTGTTGGTCTGGATCTTCATCTCCCACACACATATATAATCAGTGCTTGGTTTATTTTAAGATAGCAAATATTCAAACTTTAATGGACAAGTTATCTTAATCTAAAACAAGCAGTGATTATATATATGTGTGTGAAAGATGAAGATCTGGACCAACTGATGAGTGCTGGTTTAGCACAAAATACGAATATTGGAGATCATTTATCTTTTTCACATATATGTAGTCATATGTATTGGTTGTATAAGATAGAGTGGATGACAGAAGGGAGATTGAAAGTCTGGATTCAAATCTCCTCTAATTACATCTAGCTTAAGTATATATACAATATTTGTATTTAAATATTAATGAATTAATTATAATTTTTTTAAAAAAATATTTATCTACGAATATCATAGTTAATACTTTCATGTTTTATTAATAATTTGTCTTCATTCTAAACTTTCATGATTTAGCTCACAGATTTGTAAATAAAACAATATATTTAAATCTAATATGTTTGGAATCAAACAATTTAAAACCATTGGGTATATAAAATTCATACTTTAAAAAAAAGTTATTTATTCAAGAGATAAGGATTTGAAAAAAAATAGAGAAAAAAATTTCAAGTTTGAATTAAATATTTAATATGGAGTTATGTACAATAAGTTATATTTATATATTGGACTATTTCCATCATCTAATATCAGTATTGAATGTCTTTAGAAAAATTTAACTTTATTTAAATATTCCAAATACATTCAACTGTTAATAATAGCACACAGGTTACTAACAGTTGAATGTATTTGGAATTTTTAAATAAAGTTAAATTTTTCTAAAGACATTCAATACTCATATTAGATGATGGAAGTAGCCCAACATGTAAATACAACCAAAACATGATCATCACAAATCTTCAGGAAAACACTATATACAATAAGTTCTTTGTTCAAAGACAGTTTAAAATTGTTAAGACTTTAATGCTATGAACAAAATGATAATATTTTAATATATGTGGTAATAGCTTATAGTTGCTTATCTTTCTTTAAACAATTTATGATGACAACACAATATTTTTAAACTCTTCAATAGCACAATCATTAGAGTGAAGATAACTAAAATCATCTCTTTTCTGACATTTCTTATTTCATCATAAAACTTTCCAAGTATTACACACTTGCCTATCTAATAATACAATCAGAATAACAAAGTTTTGCATTTGTGCTTAATGAAAGTTCAAGTCTAAGATTATTGAGTAGTTATACTTATTCATTTTTATTCCTGTCTACTATTAGAAAACTTTGATAACATCATAGTTAAAATATATGAATACATTTTAATCTTTTTTTTAATGTGATTCAACATATGCATCAACAAAAAAACACAAAAAATAATACCATATAATGAACAATTTTTATGATCATATTTTAATCACATAGACTTACATTTAATAATTTTTTCAGGCTTTTTTAATTACAGTTCTGCATATTATCACTCTGTGAAGAAGACTTTAATTTTTGGTACTTGATTTTTATGCCTTCTCCATTAATTTAATTTTTCTGTAGTCATGTAATATTTGCTTTATTCATATTTAGAAACAATTTTATTAAAACAGACAAAACTCTTCATACATTATTGCCAACCAATGCAAGCCAGGATAGTCAATGGATTCCAGAAGGTTTGTGCATAAAATCCCCATCTAGTACCTACTCATCCAATATCCCCAGACTAGTTTCTGGCTTGTGGCCTTCGTCAGTAAGGAACCATGGATCTGAGAGCACTGCACCTAGATCTAATGCAACCCTCTAGCAGCCATATTTTATCTCTACTTAACTACAATTTTATCTTTTTAAACTGCTTTGTGGCTTTCTTATTTACTTCAGGTTCCCCTTTTATTAACTCATATGGAATCATTGGCACATTCAAAGTTATGGTGTTTATTTGCCTTCAATTAATATGGATTTTTTCTTTCTACATTTACTGTACAACTTAAAAAAAGTATGATGATATGCAGCTCTTTTGCAGCTCTTTTTAAATTTATTTCCATTTCAAATCAATTTATTTCATCATAATATATTTTACAATAGTTTTAAGTCCACATCAATGTTCTGATATATGTTGTGTTTTCCCTGAGAATATCTATAAAGTACAGATTGTCTTTATCTTTCAGCATTTTTAAAATTATTTAACTGACAGATCTTTTTTAATTATGTTGAATTATTTTCATCAAAATTTTATTTGCTTACAGTACAAGAAATATTATTTAATATTTTTCACAATTTTGTTTGTTAGTACAAGAATATAAATTGATTTTTCCAACTTATAAATTTTTCATGAGATAACTTTTTTATTGATTCTTTGTTATTTATTTCTATGGCATTATTTTTTGATAATGGTTATTAAGAATAATTGAACACATTTACATTATAGAGAATTTTCTATGCAAATGATCTTATTAAAAATGTCTTGCTTGTATTTGTGGTTTGGATTTACTGTGCATTCTTTAAAGCTGTAGCTATAACATATTTATTAAACTTGTTAACAAATACACTCAAAAAATAGTTAAAATATACACATTTGTTTTTTAACACTGTGTATATTTTCAATATCTTTGTCAATACTGCTAAAATATTACTTATTCTTTTAATTCCTTCATTTGCTTACTTTTCTTTGCAATTATCAGCCTATTCTCTGGTGTTCAATTGCTTTTTTTGATATATTCTTATTTAAATGTTTCTAAAATTCATGTTTAATTATTTTACTCCTTCTGGCATATGGTTCATATGCACTCTTAATTATATACAAGATTTCAAATCAATTTTTGATGTTATTTCTAAAAATGCAAAACATGTTCTTCCAGTTGTATTGGAACATTGTACAAACTTGGGACTTGTTCCACAATTTATTTCCGACTAAGTTTCATATCATAATTGGTGACAAGGAGATAATCTGATTTCTGTGAATTTCCAACTCCTAAAATTAAAGTTTATAATCAATATTTTGTCATTGAAAATAGAAAGTCATTGAATTTATAGTTCCATACTTGTTTTCCATGCCCATATTTGGTACATAATGAAGCACAAGTTGTATATACGCCAATTTTTTTTGTTATTACTATAATTTGTTAATTCATTAAATTATTATTTTAAAAATAAAGAATACTAGATATATCCATTTTTTATTCAATTCTCAACTGCATAACACACATTTTACTCAAGTATATGATTGTGGGTCATCAAATTCATAGAAAAGAATTTTAATTACTCACACGTTGTGCTACACCAGTGGTGATTTATGATGAAGCAATTATTTAAGGAGTTGTAGGAATAAATAAATCAAATCCAAAAGAAAATGTCATCAAAAAATATAGCAGCATTCTTACCTTTAAAATATATAAAGCTGACTGTTGCTATCTGATGAATGAGTAAGAGTAATAATTGCTAAGTAAATATAATCAGTCATCAATGTTGCACGAGGTTATACTTTGAGTAATCCCAATATGAATGATGATGAGTAGTTCTTCTGGAAGTGATCCAGGTGCTGATCATTATGCTGGAGGCATAAAATATTGGTTGTAAGCATTTTGATATTGATTCTTTAGTTTAGTAGTTGGTTATGCAACTCTCTACAGGTGGCATAATCATTAGATAATCAATTTTAGTACCAGAATTGTTATATTTATCATAAGATTTTGTGAACATTAGAATGAAATAGAAATTGTGGACTTAATCAATGAAGTATTTAATAGCTTCATACTCTCAAATCAAAATGCGTTAGATTCACCTATATATTTAAAAAGTAGGTTGAAGATAAGAGTGGCCACTCTTGTCTTTTAATATCATTAATCTTGTGTTAAAGATTTGTAGAGGTCTTTACTATCGAAGTTCAGGTGCATAGTCTTAAGGTGATAGTATATATATATATATTCAAAAGATGGCGCTATACCAAAACCGCCGAACAAGTGTAAGATTTGTTTTACATAAACGAAAAAAGAGTCAGAAATTAACTACCTCTTTCATTTGCTCACCCCCAGATCAGCTGATTTCAAGCTGGTTTGCTCTCCTCAGTGGGGGATAGAGTATAGAAACTAGATCTAAAACACTGACTCTCAAGTGTTTATGCAAAACGTTTCTATCAGATTGCAAGCGTGAATTTTTCAGACCGGTAAAGTCTTCAAACTCAGCCTAGCAAGCCAGATATTTATATGGGTCTGATCTCAGTTCAGAATCACCATATAATCAAAGTCTCTGCAATATATATCATTGCAAGAAAACTTTAAAGGTACATTTATGAAAAAACAAAAACAAGTTAATCACGTAACCTGCTATCACTTGTTATTTATGTTCAAAAGATGGCGCTATACCAAAAACGCCGAACAAGTGTAAGATTTGTTTTACATAAACGAAAAAAGAGTCAGAAATTAACTACCTCTTTCATTTGCTCACCCCCAGATCAGCTGATTTCAAGCTGGTTTGCTCTCCTCAGTGGGGGATAGAGTATAGAAACTAGATCTAAAACACTGACTCTCAAGTGTTTATGCAAAACATTTCTATCAGATTGCAAGCGTGAATTTTTCAGACCGGTAAAGTCTTCAAACTCAGCCTAGCAAGCCAGATATTTATATGGGTCTGATCTCAGTTCAGAATCACCATATAATCAAAGTCTCTGCAATATATATCATTGCAAGAAAACTTTAAAGGTACATTTATGAAAAAACAAAAACAAGTTAATCACGTAACCTGCTATCACTTGTTATTTATGTTCAAAAGATGGCGCTATACCAAAACCGCCGAACAAGTGTGGGGGTGAGCAAATGAAAGAGGTAGTTAATTTCTGACTCTTTTTTTGTTTATGTAAAACAAATCTTACACTTGTTCGGCGGTTTTGGTATAGCGCCATCTTTTGAACATAAATAACAAGTGATAGCAGGTTACGTGATTAACTTGTTTTTGTTTTTTCATAAATGTACCTTTAAAGTTTTCTTGCAATGATATATATTGCAGAGACTTTGATTATATGGTGATTCTGAACTGAGATCAGACCCATATAAATATCTGGCTTGCTAGGCTGAGTTTGAAGACTTTACCGGTCTGAAAAATTCACGCTTGCAATCTGATAGAAACGTTTTGCATAAACACTTGAGAGTCAGTGTTTTAGATCTAGTTTCTATACTCTATCCCCCACTGAGGAGAGCAAACCAGCTTGAAATCAGCTGATCTGGGGGTGAGCAAATGAAAGAGGTAGTTAATTTCTGACTCTTTTTTCGTTTATGTAAAACAAATCTTACACTTGTTCGGCGGTTTTGGTATAGCGCCATCTTTTGAACATAAATAACAAGTGATAGCAGGTTACATGATTAACTTGTTTTTGTTTTTTCATATATATATATATATATATATATTACATTACAAGCATAAAGCTAAACTAGTCAATATAAAAATCAAAACTACCCCAAATCTAAAATTAAACCAGACCAGCATAAAAGTAATATTAAAACATAACCTAAGGTTTCACTGCTACAAGCAGATTTCCCAAGTGTAAAGAACTACAAAAAACTACACAATATATATACTATTAAAAACTACCCACAAATCCATTCACTTCCCATCCACCCTTAATATTAAAAGCACTCTTAAATAAGTTAATTGCTTCAGAATAATAAATTTTCAATAATAAAAACTCTTTAAAATTCTTCTTTTGATTTCATTTCTCTCAAAGAAGACAACCTTAGTGTGGCCTGTATCTTTTTCATTGACATACAAAGCAGAACTAAGATATCTAAGATATCTATTTTTGACTCTACTTTTATGAACCTTTATTCCTGGTGTAGTATATTTTATTCCTTGTTTATTTTGTAAGAAGGTTTACATAGGTCAGAGTAGTTTGAGTTTAAATGAAAGAAGAAAGGTTCATAAAAGTAGAGTTAAAAATAGATATCTTAGTTCTGCTTTGTATGTCCATGAAAAAGAAGAATTAAAGAGTCTTTATTATTGAAAATTTATTATTCTGAAGCAATTAACTTATTTAAGAGTTCTTTTAATATTAAGGGTGGATGAGAAGTGAATGGATTTGTGGGTAGTTTTTAATAGTATATATATTGTGTAGTTTTTTGTAGTTCTTTACACTTGAGAAGTCTGCTTGTAGCAGTGAAACCTTAGGTTGTGTTTTAATATTATTTTTATGCTGGTCTGGTTTAATTTTAGATTTGGGGTAGTTTTGATTTTGATATATATATATATATATATATATATATATATATCATTATGCATGTAATATATATATATATATATATATATATATATATATATTACATGCATAATGAGTATGTGCTTAACAAATTAATAATAATTACAACTTTAAATTATCTTAAAAGATTTCTAACTATAAGATTTTAACACTAATTCATTGTAAATCAAAAGATTTCGTGAATGTTAGTGTGAAATAAAACTGTGGACTTAATCAGTGAAGCATTTAATAGCTTCATGCTCCCAAATCAAAATGCTTTAGATTTGCCTATATATTTAAAAAGTACATTGAAGATAAGCATGGTGGCTCTTGTCTTTTAATGTCATTAATCTTGTGTTAAAGATTTGTAGAGGTCCCTATTATTGAAATTTAAGCACAGTCTTAAGGTGACAGCCTTAATCATGATCATTGGTCTGTCTGATTATATATATATATATATATATATATATATATATATATATATATATATATATATATATATATATATATATATATACAAACACGGTATCCATTTTAATTTTCAGGAACATGTGATTAAATGTCTAAACTGTATCAATATTTGGACAAATAATATTTGTTTTCAACTGGTTAAAAATATTATTCCACAGTCACTGCAAAAATATGAACAACTGTTGTCAAAAATAAACAAAATACTAATTAAATCAAAAAACCACAAAAAATATGTAAATCACAGACCAGAACATGAGAAAGAATCATATTTTTGTCCAATCAAAATCTAAAATTAAATTAGAAGTGAGGATTAGACTTGAGGATTGTGATAATTGACTGATTAAATTTAAATTTAGTTGTAGGTTTTGATTAATCTGCAAAGTAAAACTCTTCTATATAGATAATAATTTGTCTAGTTTATTCTGCTCTTGTCAAATTTTCTATGCCTTCCATAAATATCTTCTGGTAGAACTTTGATATTGGAAAAATATGTGCAATGTGTTTAAGACATAAAAAGCAAGTGATAAAAATGAACAGTATTTTATTCATTTCTTCTAATACTGATGTGATGATTATTCATTTCTGTATATGTTATATGTTAACTGTAATATTTCACATTGAATTTCATATATTTTTTAAATTCAAGAGGGATTACAGTTTTAAATTTGGTCAAAATAATATTGATTTTTTGTTCCAATAAAAAATATTATCCTAATATTATTACATCTTATCCATGTCCAATTTTATCTGTGACTCTATTTATATAAAAAATGCATATCCTAATGGAAGCCTACCCCTCCCACATTTTGAGATTTTAAATCCGATGTATTATTCTGTTTATAGTACTGATTTTATAAGCATTCATTATTAAAACATTATGCATATGTTTGATTTCTCTCTGCATGAAAAAATTACTAAAAGAAGGACCCTTGAAAATAGTAACATTGCCAGGCAAAAATGTGAGCTAGTATCAATGTTTTCTATATAGAATATAGTAAATGTTAAGCTTTTATTACCTATTTTAGAAATGAAACTAGCAAAGAAAGAAATTGCCCAATGCATCTCTGTTTCTGTAGTGAATTTAATCTGAGTATAAAAGCTATTAATATGTTTGTTTATATGGGAAAAATTCTGAATTATTTCAGTTTTTCTTTTTCATATGATGAAACAATAAATATGTTATTTACCTCAGTCTCGGACAAATAGTGTGTACAATGCAGAATCAAAAGCACATGAATAAGGCTTGAGCATTAAAATACATTATGATATATTTCCTTCAATTATATATATATATAGTAATTATAATTGAAATAATAAATTTAACGGTTTATAAACTATTATACACAATCCTTAAATTGAGGCAGGTTCAAGAAATTAATCGAAAGTACTTCTGCGGATTTAAGGATTGTGTATAATAGTTTATAAACCGTTAAATTTATTATTTCAATTATAATTACAATTTTGTTTTAATTTACGGACATTATATATATATATATATATAAATAAAACACTCACATTACAACAATTTTTTCGAGTTTGAAATAATATTAATAACAGCAAGCAACATCATAGATGGATAAAATCAAGATATATGTTTACCTTGTTCACCTGTAAAAATTTTGTTTTAATGCGTTTTTTATTTTTTTATGGAAGAATCCTTTACAAGATGCAAGTGTAACAAAGAGGGAAGTAACATTGATTTAAAGACCATGCATACGTAATTAATAAAATATAATATGTGAATATTCTAGGTGGTTTTAAATCTATATTTAATCTGAAAATAACAAAATAAATGATTATCAATACTTATTAGAAATCAGGTTTAGAGCAATGATAGAGTGGCAGACTTTAAAGCTGACAAATCTGGAGATTTTAGCTCAATTCAATCACTTCCTCTGATCAAGCTTCCGTGAATTTTTTTGTAATCTTCCAAAAACAAACTATTGTGTTATTTAAAGTAATTGTCAAAAAATGATAATCACAATTACGCGCATATATGAAATTCAATTATTTTAAATAAAGTGTGGTAATTTATACACTAAATAATGATGAAGACCCCTGAGAAAAATATGCGACCTGGGCCAACAGACAAGCTTTTTTCATAATGTTTTTATTAATTTGTTTGAAGTGAAAAGACAAACTCCAAGATAAGTTTATATATAATACATATTGCATATAATATTTATAAGCTTTTTTTTTCTTGTCATTAACTTTTCTTTATGATTAAGGTTATTATGGTTTAATTCTGGATGAAATAAATGCAATATATTCAGAAAGTCTTCTCATATTATTTGAAATCTTTTCATATCAATATAGCCTTAGTAAAAAATAAAAAAAAAGGATTCTAAAATTATGTTTTATATATATAAATATATTTACTTTGTTTGTAAATAATCCATTCAGTATTTGCAAAATATTATAAAATTGAAGTATACAATTAAAGTATTGTTTAAAAATCCTTTTTCAAATATCTTTTATCATGGTTTTTTTTTTTTTAATAAAAAAAACTGTATAATATTTCCTATATTTAAAAAGAATTTTATCTTACGGTTAGTACTTTCTATGTCAAAATGCGTTGACCGGGAAGCGGACCCGGGCTACCTGCTTGGAAGGCAGTTATGCTAGCCACTAGGCCACCAACGCTTGACTATGGTTAGTACTTTCCATTTTGTTTTATTCAAATAATCAAACTCCAACAGTGTGATTTCTTTTTAAAAAATGATTTATTAGAACCAAACAATATGATATTACAAAGCTACTAATTTTTTCTGAACTTAATATTTTAATATTAACATTGCGAATGAATATAATATTTCTATTATATAATACAGAATGCAAACTGAGAGAAGTGTTATATGACATTTTATTGGAATTAATAATAAATATGTGAAAATCTCCAATATAAAGATCTTTTTAATGATTCATCTTTTTTAAAGCAATCATTATACACTTGAGATCTGCTTAAATTTTAGTATTTTTAAGTCTCTTCGCAGTTATATTATTGAATTAGTGTTAAATTATAATATAAGATAACTTTTTTAGACTTGACGGCAATTGTATTCATTTCTAATGACAGTCCAATTATAAAAAGTCGCATCCATTTCGATGGCAGAAACATTGATACAAGGATATAGAAGTATGTGTTTAATTACTTTGTTTATAATTTAAACACATACAAACAAAAAGTACATCCAATGTCTATATACGAATATATTAACAGGGCTAAGCTAATCAATTTTTTCACCCAAGACAAGCCGTAAAAAACTGAATTCCTAAAAATCATTTAGAAGACTTTTATAAAGCAATGATAGAACATCCATCTACTATATTTATTATTTTGGGATTCAAATCAAGATCATGAAGAAGCTTAAAAAATTTTCTTTCAGATAGCTAACCCATATTCTGCCTAGTTAATCATACAAACATTAATCAGTAAATAGTTATGTATCCTTCTATAGGTAGCGATAAAGAAGAATGAAAAAACAATCTCCATCCGATAATTGCCAAGACTGGGTGCTTCTCTGTCTTTCATTGTTCTGAGAGATTTTGGACATTTTGTCATGCAGTGAGCTAGTTATTTACAAAAGATTTTTTATATTTACTAAAAATGGTCTACTGCAGAAAACAACATATAAAAATATATATATATTAAAAAAAAAACAATATACATTTATTAAAAATAAAACAGAAAAAAAAATTAAACTAAATAATCAGAAAAAAAATGAAACAAAATAAACTAATATATATATATAGAATAAAAAGAAAATCATGCTTTGGATTTTCTTATAGCAAACAGCTTGATAGCTTGTTTATATCTTATTGTTTTTTATATAGACTTTTTTAAAATAAAAAAAATATTTTTCTGGATTGTTTATTTAATTATGAAACAATTATTATTTTTAAATATTTTTAAAATTTTCAGCTTAAAAAAACTTTTGACTGCTGTTTCACTTATAAGCAATATTACTAAAAATCTTTAGGTACTACAACAGTTTTCAACTGGGACAAGACAATGTATATAAAAAATGAATATACAAAAGGTTTAAAAAATAATCCAATAAAAATAATTAAACCAGTGTTATAAAGAAATATAACTGACCTGAAAAAAAAGTTATAGAAGGGAATAAATATCTCAAAAGTATAAAACATTTTCGAGAAAGAAAAGTTGTTTCAACAATAATAAGCAAACTACTATCAAAATGAGGGATGATATCATGAAATATGTAAAAGAGTCTACAAAAAATTATATTGTAATTATGAAAATAAAATAACCTCTACAATTACAGCATCTGAATTGCCAAGTATTTTAAATGAAAAAATGAAAAAAGATGCAGATGAAAAAGTAGAAAAATTATTGGCAAAACTATATGTAATGACTAAATGATAATGATGTGGAAAAACTGCAGTAGTGATATTGATATTTGAGAAAAGTAATACAATAGATATTAAAAATTACAGATGTATCATTATTTTTTTAAAGTGTCATAACATCGGCCGGGACGCGAACCCGCAACCCGGGCAACTGCCTGCAAGTGCAAAGCAGTCGCACTGACCTCTTGACCACCAATGCAAGAAAATGTATCATTTTTCTTTTAATTCTATGCGATTTTATCACGATAAACTTTGAGTTTAAGCCAACTAAAATAAGAAGTTGGATTTAAAAGTGATTTTAATATAATAGATCACATCCAAATATTAAGAATATTATAAAAAGGAACATTGTGTATGAATTAATGACTAATCTTTGGATTTGTAGATTATGAAAAGGCATTTATACAGTAATTAATGCTTAGGATGGATCAAAATATATACTCAGAATATCATATTCAGAAGAATATTTATCAAATGCAGCAACAGTTCTTAGAATACATGACAACATTAACATTGATGAGTGTTTAAAAAGATGTTTCCATATGTCCAAAATTTTTATAGCAGTTTTACAAGAATATTTTCTTAATTTTATAATAGGAAGCTAAGAGAAAAAAATATATAGATCTACTTTGTCATCTAGATTTCACAGTTGATGTTTTTTTTAAAAAAAATAATGTATCAGACTTTCAGAATCAGATAAAAGTAAGAAGATACAAAAGTAATGTTTAACGGATTTTCTTAGAAGAAAATTAAAAACTGATAATCATGAATTTAAAATAAATCAATAACTACAAATTCTTTGACTAAATTTTTGATAGAAATGAAAACATAATAGATGAAATTTAATCATAAAATTAAACCTGGATGAAATGCTATTGATAAAAATAACATTAAGAGAAAAAAATGCTTATGAAAAGATTTTAATAGATATGTTTTACCAGTTCTCACAAAGAGATCTAAGATTGGACATTTTATAGAAAAACAATTCAGAGATTTCAGAACAGTCAACAAAGTATGAAGAAGTGCATGTTAGCAGTAATAAAAAGAGATCAACATATCAATAAGTAATTTCAGAAATAAAAATAGCAAGAAAAACTTTTATTTTAAAAAATGTTTAAGATCAGCTGCAGCCCTTCAATGAACTGTCAAATATAAATTTTTTTGCAACACAAATATCAAAATTGTTGGAGACTTTCCGATTTATTTTTATTCTTTTGATATTTAAAGAAAGAAAAATAATTCAATAATTAATTTACATTCTCAAATCTATTTATAGATATTCTAAAAAAATTACTTGTTTAAATTAAATCACTTTTAAACATAGAATATATGTCTAAATCTAATTTCAAACATCTAAATATAAAATAATTTATTTTCCCTTTAAAATTTATTTCATTTGCAATTACCTGGAATGTTAAATTAACTAAGGAAAAAAAACACTATTTCCTAAAGTTTTTTGATTACATTTCTTGTTTCATTAAAAATTATTCAGAAAAATTTTAAGAATCAAATTTTTTTTAGAGGATTTAATTAGAATGAAAATATTTCCACCTTTTTGCTTTAATCAAAAATATTTAAACTTTCTAAATAAAATAAAAGTTTAAGAGTGATTTTAATAAAAAATATTCTTCTCTTCCAGATGCCCTAAGCTTTTATATTAATTTATTTAGGTATTTTTACACTAATAATTTAATAAAAATTATTTTTAACACATTGTTTCATTTTGACATTTATTCATTTCAGTACTTCAGGCAGTTGCCTCAGACCAACCATGTGTACCAATCACATTTTTTTTTTAAATATATACATATGATAACATTTATATACCACAATTAATCACATAACAATATATTGATTAATAATCAATAAAATAAAGAAATAGAATTCATTAATTCAAAGTTACCAGATCTTGCATTATTAATAATATGTAACAAATTAAATAGTTTCTTTTTTTCCACATAAAAATTACATACAAAATATTTGATTTTTCAAAATTCATTTTTAATCCAATAATATTATAAATGAATGCATTGAAGTGTTTTCAACTAACTCATTATTTGACTAAGATATACTGAATTGTGAAATATGATAATATAAATATATTTTTAACTTATATTTGTATATAATTCAAAAGTCATTTGTAATATTAGGTGAATAATTGATAAAGACATTAAAGGTTTTCCAGATACTATTAGGCAAAAAAATAGCACTTTGCAATTTATAAACTCTATTGGTAACATCTTTTAATTAGAAGCATAAAGTTTAAAACAAAGATGATTTGTAATTAAAATACTGAGTACTTTTCAACTAATCTCTATTCAGGAAAATAATATATTAGAAAAAGATTTTAAGTAATAAAATATTGCATAAGCTATAAGTTAACATAGATGAAATATTTTTATAAAGCATATATAGATATAATGTAATGGCCAGCAATATCAAACAGCACCAACTGATATTTGCCATTAGGAAATATTTTAAAAGTATATCTTATTTCTGTATTAAACTGGTTTGAAAGATTTTCTCTATAATAAAAGGATCATCTTTACAAGAAACTTTAAATCAGTTTTCATTCAAGAATAACTGAAATTACCTATTGTTCCATTGTATGCAAATGGCTGCCATTAGAAATAAGCAAAAGCTATGTTAAGTAATTCTTAGAATCATTAGAATAACATAAATTTTGAAAAAATAGTTTTAAACGAAACCAAATAATTCTAAAAAGAATAGAGACAGTAGAAGTCCTAATTTTATTGATAGAATAAAGAAAGAAAGCATTTGGTTATCAAATCTCATTGAAAATGTTGAAAATAAAAATGTTAACAAAGATAGTTTTAAGAACTTCATCTTTGCATCAGATATTAATAATGTTAAACAAGTTTCTATGGCTGAAAACCAGTCTGGGAAGACAGAAAACAGCCTAGGAAACATTATAGATACAAAAATTAATCATAAAACTAAGGAAAAAAATTCCAGTGTTAAATTGTTAATAGGAATAAAGTTACAGTATCATCATGTCAAACCAGAAGTTTCTGAATGTGGCAAATCAGTGCAGGGCAAATAAATTATTTTGAATTTTAATTTGATCTCAATTTTAGAATTGACCATTATAGATTATGACTTAAGCTATCTTCCTGGATAAAAACCAAGTTTCTCCAATAATCACAATAGAAGTTATTAGCCCATTTCCAGTGTGATTGGGGCACCACAAAAAATAAAACAAATTTTTTTTGTTTCAAATCAACACAGAATTACAAGAAATAATTCCTGAGGTAAAAAAAAACAATGATTTAAAGGCAAAATTTAGTACAAATGATGTTTTAGACCTAAACAGAGACATTGAAGCTACAAATAATTCATTCTATTTTAATTCAACAATTATTGAGATTATTCCAAAGTTTAACAACAAACTTTCAGATTATACAACTGAATCCTTGATTACTAATTAAGACCTAGAATTCAGCCAAAGATGCAGTATCCAATTAGTATCAACAAATAAGAATCATAGTGAAACCTGAAGGTTGAACAGGTATTGTGAACATTTGCAGACACAGGAAGTTGATAATGATTACAAACAGACTTTCAGCTTTATTGACCTCAGTGTGTAAGATGATATGGACAAATGGTGTGTTCTCATGGTGTGCAAGTAAATCTGGATTAATTCCAGACTACAATGAATCAACTGTTGCATTGGTGGGCATAGATCTGCATCCTCTTCTTTTCCTCTGGTATGGTGGTGGTGATCATGAGGGGCTTGGCTCCTTTGTGGGAGCAGTCAGCAATCATTTCCAAGCCCAGGGATACCTGCCAGGCAGGTAAAAGTCACTGCCCTTCATTGGACTTTGCCCTGAGAGGCTGATGCACCCTCTTGATGGATTGTTTATTAGAGCAGTATTGATTTGAGCTCATTATTATTTTGTTTTCTTAATTAACTTTAGAATTAGAGCATTTGTAATGTGGTTGGTCTGTTTTGGGCCACCACCAATTTTCGTAACTTTGATGAAGTTTTTATTGCAATGATTTTGCAGGCATGGGTCTGCACCCCCCTTTTCTTTCTCAGAAGTGGTGGCAATCATTAGGGTCCTGGTTTATTGGTGCAGGCTGTTGATAATTACTGCTGCTACCTGGAAAACCTGCCAGGCTAGCACTGGTCCTGCTCTGGTTGGCTGCTGTGCCTCCTTGATAGGTTTGTTTTGGGCAGTGCAGATCTGTCCTCATTACTTGTTAGTTTTTTCTTAGTTCACTTTCCAATTTTGGGCTGGTAGACTGAATGTGGTCCCTGCACATTTGGACTGTTAATTAATTGAGAGGCATGGCTCAGCTGTGGGTTGAGAATTTATTGTTTAATGAACTTGGGCCTCGGACCTTGCTGCCTGTTGTGGTGGTTGGCTCAATGCTGGATTTGTCCACCTATTCAGCTGAAGCATTTGGGTCTTTGATTCAGGGCCCCAGGGGTAGAATCATTGGCAGCTGGGCCATGTAGATCCGTGTACAGATACCAATGTACAGATACACATTAAAAAATTATAGCAACCCTTTTTATGGATATAATTGTTATCGAGCATATGTCCCTTTTATAAACCTGGTCAATAATTGTTTCACCTTATAACATTGAACACTTTATAATCCTCAATGGGTAAGTGTACCCAAAAAATTTTGTAATCTTTCAACTAATAAAGGCTACTTTTAAAAGATAAAAGGATCTAATACATCTGCTTCTATCTACATTACCTGGCTATATGACATAGAATTATTCTGGATGAAAAGGGCGATGGAAATAATATATATACACCAGGCAAGTTTTATATAAACTAATTCAAGCCACACCCTATTTAAAATAATAATAATAATAATAATAATAATAATAATAATAATAATAATAATAATAATAATAATAATAATAATAATAATAATAATAATAATAATAATAATAATAATAATAATAATAATAATAATAATAATAATAATAATAATAATAATAATAATAATAATAATAATAATAATAATAATAAAATTTATTTACATATTTATAATATAATTATCAGTGTAATACACTATTTTTTTCCTATAACAAACATACTTTCATTAGCAATTATTTATTAAGCATATTCATTAAAACTATTAATACATATGATAATAAAATTTATGTAACCAGAAAAGATATTTTTTTACTAGTCAAATCTCTAAATTATCATTTAGTTTATATTTTATAAGCACATATGGAAAGACAAATAAGGAACAAATGATACTATTCACAACTTTTTGTAAAATATTCATGGTTTACTTTGATTAACTTGAAAATATTAAATCTTATAATTCACAGTTTAATCTATAAATGTAATTATATAATATAGTATTACTTGAAATTGCTCAAAGCCTTTGATGATTTACTATCTTAACATAAACTGAGCAGTGACTGCATATATGTGTGGGGAGTTGATGATCTGGACCAACTGATGAGAGCTGGTTCAACACAAAATATGAATATTGGAAATCATTGGTCTTTTTCACATGTATTTGGTCATGTGTATCAGATGTATAAGATGGATTGGATAGCTGTAGGAAGTTTGAAAGTCCGAGTTCAAGTTATTATAATTACATTGTTTAGTATAGACAATATATATATATATATATTGTAACCAGTTGGATTACATAGACACACTAATATAGTGTGTGTGCATAAATATATATGTAAAATTGAAAGGAAAACTAGAAATAAACACAGACAAAAATATAGTAGACATTTTGTACATTTACTAAAATAAAATAATAACAAGTAAAGGGTTAAATAACTCTGGGTTTAAAATAAAATTAGATTAGGAAATTAATGTTTTACAAAAGGTCTTAATAAATATAAATATTGTATTGTTATTATTATTATTATTCTGATTGTGAAATGTAAAAACACAATACTTGTTTTTGAATTTTTTTTAATTAATTAAAACATATATGTTTTTAAAGGGATTAGAGAGCTAAAAATAAAAAAGTGTTTTTAATGAAGGTGTTGTTATCACCTCAGATAATTTTATAAAAAGGCCTGATAACAAACTAGCTCCAGTCTGGAGAGTGATTTTAAAGAGAACAGTTTGGCTGGCAGTTTTGTAAGAGTTAGCAGAAGAGTTACCTGTAAAAAGTTGGTATCTGTAGCAGAAAATGGCCATAGTAAAGCTAGCTGCAAGGATGGCTAATATAATTATCAAAAGAACTGCCATGAGGATTTAAGAATACAAGGAAGTGGCTGCTCTACATTTCACTGGAGGAGTTTGAATTTACATGGAGGAAACGGTCAAGATTCTTTGTAATTCATAGCCTTAAAAGTGTTCTGGAAAACAGCTTGCTGTCCTGAAGTTAAAAAAATCCAAGTATAAGTGGAACTGACTACAGAAAGGAAAAAAGCCAACCATACCTGAATAATGTAATTTTTCCTGGTTATGACAGTCACTAAAAAAACAAACTCATCAAGAAAAATCTTCCAGCTTGCTGAAAGGCAGAGAAACACGGATAAACGTATATACAGCTGGTGGTGAGTAGCATTATATATGATAAGGAAGTTTTAAACAATTTCCTTAGTAAAATGACATTTTATAACTGATAGAAATATATAAAACGATATTAGTTTAAAATCGTTTATTAAAGAAGAAAAAACTGTTTAAAGTTATATTTATAATTAAAAAAAAAAAAACTCCAAAGAAAGTTATAATTAATAATCCAGAAAAAGATTTCCAAAAATCTTTTAGACTAAAAAAAAAAAAGAAAGACATTTTAAATCAATTAACTGTCAAAAATTTGGTATTTCTTATTTTAAAGAAAAAGATTATATTCATCAAAGAGAATTAAATTGCGAAATAATCTTTAATAATTTTATTGTGATAAAGACAAATGTTATGTATATAAATTAATGTTTCGCACGTCTGTGCAAATTATATATACGTGTTTCAGTAAACCTAGTATGTAAAATGTATTTCATTTAACTGAAACTTCAATCATTTATTGTATTTTATATAATTTAAGAATTTGATAATTATTTTATAACAAGTCAAATAGGTTATTTCACGCACACACATATGTGTGCGTATATATGTCAATTGTATTGTAAATAATAATGCGTGTCAGACAGACACTTATGTGTAAAATTTTGATCATTTTTCTAAATTAAATGTTAATTCAAACATGTTTATTTTGTATCAAGCCACATGCCTGTGTGCTGAATGGGTTTTAAATAAACCTAATTTATTAATCATGCAACTCAATGTATACTTTTCAAAATCAGAACCCTTATAAGACCTTAAATACCATTTATTTTTTTATTGTTATTAATAAACTTTTATTTAATTGTTAAAATTGTATTCCATCATCTCTTGTTCACATACAGTAATAGAGCTTTATGTTTTCTGAGCTAAATTTCGGACACGGATAAATGGGGATGTGCTTAGTGCTTTGGGCATCCAGTGATGATCAATCATCATCCTGGTTGGCGCATAAGATTATACTCTTTAAAGCCCATGCACTATATTTTATTTTAATTTAATCTTGTTAAAAATTTAAGTTTATAGTTGGCCAGTACAAGTGGTCAGAGCATTGATGATGATCAGCATGTTTTAAATGTCCCAGCATTATTGATTTGATTTCTGTTTATTGTGTTTTTTAATGGATGGGCACTAAGCTGGTGCATCCAAGTTATGTTTATCTAATTGCCCAAGCTGGCAAAGGCTCAATAGTTAGCCTGGTCTAAAGAAGACCCATTTTCAATCCAGCCACAAGATGGTCTGTTGATTTTATTCTGATTTATTGTAATAATTTGTTTATTCCCATCAATGATGATGATGTATGATTATTTCTCTCTAGTATTTACTTATACTGATATTTACTTTATAATGCTGGTTGATAATAATTATGCTTTAGTTGCTCTTTTGAGTTAGCTCCTGATCTCTCAATGTTCTCAGAGATTCTATAATCTCATACTCTTATAATTTAATTTTACTGGGGTTGATGATGTTTTGCCATCACCTCAGGTTCAGTTTGTCTTTCATCCATCAACCCAGATTCATTTTCATTTACTTCTATACATATCCCCCCCTCATCCTGTTACAATATATATATATATATATATATGATAAACAAAACAAGTTATAAATTTTGTAACTTGCTTTTAGCTTGCATTTTATGATCACTAGATGGAGCTTTACCAATAACTCCTAACAAGCTTTGTTTACATAAATGCCGAGAGAGATAGAGTTCAATATCTCTTTCGTTGTCTCCCACCTCCAGACCATGGTTTCAAGCTAGTTGGCTTACATCAGTGAAGGGTTGGAAGACTAGAAACTAGATCTAAATACTAACTCAAAAATCAACATTTATCAAATATGAAATCCAGCTTAACAAACTAGATAGCTATATGGGTCTAAAATTAGTTCAGTTTTATCATATAGTAAAAGCCTCTGCAATATATATCATTGCGAAAACCTTCAAGGGTACATTTATGATAAACAAAAGTTATAAATTGCGTAACTTGCTTGTAGCTTGCAGTTTATCTGGACATAATTGCTGAGATATTCTTGACTTCATTTAAGGAGAAACCACAATACATCACATCACATCATATAAATTCATCTACAAAATACATCTCCAGGGTAAATCTAATACTAATTTGAAGAGGCTGCCTTATGCAGTTCTGATCCCATTTTTTAATAATAACCTAACTTATTTTAATGAAATAGCCATCTTTGGACTTATCTGGTTATACAAAACCAAGTTTTTGTATCATAATATCATAAACATAATAAATAATTAACTATATGAACCAATGACCTAAATAACTACATTTATATAAAGAGCTTCACACAAACATAATAGTGTATTTTAATTTAATGCAAGAATCAAATCACATACAAGAACATCTTGATCCTATTTAAAAATAGTACCCAATTTATCTGTTTAATTTAAAATTACAGTGTTTATGATTTTTTTTTCTTATAGTGTTTCAAGAAAAGTGAGTGTTTGAATCTAATTTTATTATATAGAAGTTTGTATGTGAAAATGTTTTTGAAAACATATTTCCAAATATTTTGGCCTAAAATATTATTCTATTAATGTTAGTAACTTTATTAGCAACTAGATACTCTTTTCTAAAATGAAATTTAAAAAAATAATAATTTAAAAACAACAACATCCAAGATCAATAAAGTGAGCTAAAAATAATTTTTCAGGAAAATCTACATCTGAAATAAAATATAGAGGAGTTATAAAGTTATTTGATTTAACAAAAGTCTAAAATGATTTAATATGCTATGATTTTTTAAATATTTTGTTAATTTTTATTACATTTTTATTTTAAGGTTTGAGCATTTTTTAAAATTTTATAATATTTAAATGTCTTTATTTAAGTTAGAAAATCTATTTGGTAGATTTAACAGACTTTTATCAAATGGATTTCCTTCACATTTTGTACATATGTTAGAAATTGATAGCAATGCAATATGACAGGGAAATATGTCAGATTGATATCCTGGTTTCTTTACTTTAGAGGAGTTGACAGGCTGAATTTCAAACATGTTGATATCAGTTTAGTGATGTGCATGAAAGGGTGATATATTTTTAAAACATTTTTATTTTTTAAAATAGACAAATCTTATTTTCACTTGATTGTTAAAGTTGTTTCTTTTGAAATGGATGAAATTTTACTTTCTTTTCATTATAAAAACATTAAATATATTTCTTTCATAAACAAACTAATATTGAATCAATTTTTAATGAGCCATGATTTTTTGTGTTCTAAATAAGAATAATTATGAAAAATATCCAAATAATAAAAAGTTAAAAATAATATATATATAATATTTTACCATAAACACTAAACTGTACACTAAAAAGCCAAAAATAATAATTATTTTTCCAATTTTTATATTTAATTTAAAAATAAAAATCTGGGATGGCCAGAAATGGACTAATTCAATCTTTAATTTTTATAACAAGTATTTAAATCAATTAATTTTTAGAAACTCTACATTTTTATTTCAAATTAAATATAAAAATCCCAATTGTGGTTGAAGAAAATAATTACTTTTTGGCTTTTTAGTGCATGATAAATAAAAGAATTTATAATAAAATATTTTTTATATATATTATTTATTTATGTTGTATTTATATATTGGATTATTTCCACCATTTAATATTAAGTAATGAATGATTTTAAAAAAATTCACTTTATTTAAATTTTCCAATTGCATTCAACTGTTAGTAATACCACCCAGGTATTGCTGACTTGACCAGTGACAAATAGCATGGAAATCAAACCTTTATCCTTACATTCTTGAATATTGAATTTTAATGTTTTCCATACTAATAGTGTGATTGGACAGGCCAGCAACACCTGAAAAAGATGAGAATAATACCTCTTGAAACATTAATGCGTATATTAACCTGTGTGCTATTACTAACAATTGAATGTAATTGGAAAATTTAAATAAAATTTAATTTTTCTAAAGATATTCAATATTTAATATTAGATTATAAAAATAGTCTAATATATAAATACAACTAAAATACCATCATTACAAACTTTCAGAAAAACATTATTTTTGTGTTATTTTAATTAAATAAATTACTTTTATTTAATGAATGTTTTTACCTATTATGCTTATTGATATATTTAAGTGACCATTTCAAATAAGTAGGGGAAACAATATTTTTAAAAAATTGCTCATTGTAGAGCAAAAGTCTCTCCAACAACTCTCATTGAGAAAGTAAACAGCCCTCATAAGGCTTGCAATTTGCCAGATGATAAAGGTTTGAATAGCCTTTCATTCTTATTTTATGTGCTAGCTAAAAATAACTAATAACTATTTACTAGCCAATGTTAGATGATAAGCTGGATATGCTATGAGTTGCCTACCAAAAAAAAAATAAATAAAAAATCATAAATTTCTTGAAAATAATTTTATTTGGCCTGGAATCAAACTCCATGCGGTAGTCATATGCTCCAATTCTGCACTAAGGCACCCATGTAAATGAATATTAATAACTGTTTAAATAATTTTTAAAAGCAGACTTTTTAGGCTTGCTTCTGCACTGAAATTGATCAATCCAGTACTGATCTTAAAATATTCCAATGGTTTAAACAGAAGATATTTTAAACTATATATAGGTATTGATTGACGAGCAAAAGACGGTGAATAACAATAGACTAGAAGATAAACAAAAATTAAATCAGAAAATTACTTTGTCGGGTTATTATAGAAAATTAAGACTGGAGTAAATATAAAACTTGTCATGACTATTCATTCCATAGTAAAACAGAAAGGTTAGCACATAGTAAAATTTATTTAAAAAAAAACAATAGCAAGAATAACAAATAAATTGATTCGACTAGTATATAAAAAGTTATAAAAAAAAATAAAGGCAAAACATAAGTCGTTTTAATATACAGTAGTTAATTGAAAATAATTTACCTAGCAATCTAACTATTCGTTTCTTTAATGATTAAAATATCCACCCCAAATTTACATGTTTAACTAATTAATTAGGAGTCTGTAAATTGTATTTATGTGGGCATAAGGTTTATTTGTTTACGCGACTAAAATATATATGTATAATTTTGTATAATATTAACAGATGCGTTCGTGTACATATAAACACACACATGTAAACTATTTAAATATATAGATGTTTAAAATGTTCTATTTATAAAATAGTCAATTATATTTTATAATTAAGAAATATTTCCCCCTCATCATACATATTTCGTTTATCTTAACATGAAATTAACAGAGATATTTATATTTTGCCTATGTAAAGGGCTAAAGCGCATTTTTAAAGTAAATATTTTCAGAAACATAATAATATAATCATATAGCATTTTAGAAAAAGAATAATACTCACATTAAGTGTTAGTAAATATTACAACTAGTTAATAATGGCGTTTATGACGTCAGAAGATTGAATGGAAAATGAAGATTTTATTTAAATGGTAAAAGCTTTTACCTAAATTTGATTTTCCGCATGGAAAAAATAAAAACTTACGTCAAATTTTAATTCGTAATATCTAAGTCTTTTTTAAAAAATTAATTTCTCGACCACACCTGTTTGATAATGAGATTGATCTTCAAGAGAGAAAAAATGGCTGCACATTAATCTGTTGCTATGATACATACTGATGCAGATACATATGCGCTCAGTTGTACATGCAAGTGCCCGAGCGTACAGATATTTTTTTTCCTCTTAAATTTCATTATATATAATTTTTATTAAGTTGAAATAAAGGCGTGAAAAATAAAACTTTATAATGAATGTTTTTATTATTGGCATTTCATTAATATTTAGATGGTTAAAAATTAGATAATAATTTTAGTTAAAGGAATAAAATCCAATATTAAATTAGCATTAACGATAATTATTTTTATATATATTGCTATGGATATAAGAATAGAAATATATAATGGACTTAAAGTTCATACGAATATGAACACCTCTTAGAAGTGAAGATTAATTACATTAAAAATTATATTTTGTTTTTATATTCAATGCATCAATATTCTTCTAACTCAGATTTCCTTTGGACTTTTATTTTGTAGCTAATAATAGCTTGATATCCATTATTGACCAATATTGGATGATATGCCAGATTGGATATAATGGCTATCTGAAAAAAACAAAAACAAATTCTAAATTAGTTTAAATCTAAATAATTTCGAAAACACACCCTGCCTGAATTCCAAAGCCCAAATCAAGAACATAACATGCTAGTAATCTCTTTATTACCATTTTCGATTACATTCACATAGTTAATTTTTGTGGAGGAAATAATTCAATTGATTTGATTTTTTTTTTTTTACACTGATAATGCTGATTTATTTTCTATAAGTTACATCAAAGTTCAATTAAAATGTCTGTACAATTTAATTATTGTACATAAAAAAGTGGAACAACAATTGATTTGAAAATTAGACGTGTGCTTTTATTACAAAGGCATAGTATTGAAAGTACAAGTAGAATGAAATTCGTTATAAATGAAAATAAAATAAAATAAAGAGCATCAACATTGAACAGATTGACGATATGGCAGACAGAATGAGAGAATGGTTATTCAACTTAATGTAATCAGCACTGCCACATGTCTAAGAGACACTGTTGTGCAAGGTACACTTTAATACCACCTCTCCAATTTTTTCAAATAAAATTTGTAAATTAAAAGACATTTTTTCCTTGTGCTTTTGCAAAAAAAAAAAAACAAACTTGAAAATATGGATTTAGTCATTTAACATATGTTGGTTAAATACCTTATGTGTTTTATTTATCTATATCTATAAAATAAATTGGAGAATAAAACACATGCTAAAATAAAATAAATTAATGTTTAAAAAATATTAATTTTTGAAACAATAGTTAAATAATACCTTAAAACAAAAATATTATTTTAATATATTTTAATAATTTTTTCATATTACTTTTTGGACAATTCTGTGAAATTGCTAATAGAACTAAGAATATCTGCAAATAGGATAATTTTTAAAATATCTAAGTGTTTTTATCTTATTTAAAATAACCACCATTATCACACCCACCCACAAAAATATTGCACTGCTCCCTTCCCCTTCTCAGGCCTGTTCTGATATTAACTAAGTAATACTAGTTAACTTACTTGTTTATTAAAAATATTATCTACAGCCAGAGTATGATTTTTTTGGAATGCTTCACTTCTGAGTTCCATTCTACATAGTAATGAGGAAAGAAAGTCTGGCTTGCCTCCTGTATTATTTTTAAACCAATATTTAGCTCAAATTTAAGCAGCAAGTTTGAAAAACCATTCAAAATCTCTCATGTATAAACTTATTTACATTTTCTATTAAAAAAGTAATATTTTTTAAACAACAAAATAATTATTCTTATTTAATTTTTTACATGGTATTATTCCACTATTAATAACTATAATTTATTATATTTATAGAATGATATTTTAAATTTTTATACATTGTTTATTGATATAACTTTTATATTTCATTAGGACCACCAAACTAGTTCAATTTTAAATAACATGGCTGATATAACTCTTACAGTCCATTAGTAACTTCCTATTAAAAATTTTTTTATTTTAAAAATCCATTAATTATTTTTAATGCAGAATCTCTAACACTCATAACTTGCTTATGTTTTCTATTACCAAAAATAATTTCACTTATTTTCATTCAATAATAATATTTACACTACTATATTATTTTATTTTTTAATATTAATAATTAAATTCTATTATATATTTTTATTATATTTTATTATATAGTTTGACAATTACATTTAGTCAGGATTTATTTAGGGGAAGAAATTTTAAATTTTTATACTTAGATTGTTTGTTCAATACATTTTTAGAAGAAATTAAAATGACTTTCACTTTATTTTGCTTATTCATAGGTTATGTTGGATAACTAGATATATTTTTTAGACTTTATCAATAATGAAATCATATAAAAGTCTGCATTAAATAATATTGTTACCATGAAATTTGTTAAGAATTACATATTTTGGTGTGCAGTAATATCTTTTTAAAAATTATATTTTTTTACTCATTCTGTTTTTCTTAAATTTGGACCATAGTGTAGATTACAGATCAATTATGAGTTTTAGCTAGAGAACAAATCTGAGTCCTCATCCAAGAAAACCTGTTTAGTAAAACATGTAAATAGATAATATGGCATATATAAAAAGATATACAATGAGGATTAATAGCTCTTAATAAGCTTTTCTGAACATCCCTATCCTCAGACTGGTTTCTAGATGCTGTCTGTCATCAGCAAGATGCTAGGATAGGCGTTCCCCCGGCGCGCCCGTGCGGCGTTGGGGGGTCGCTTCGTCTTACTGAATCTTTAATAGCTGGGTTTCTCAATAAAATATTCATTATATAAAGAAAGCTAGAAAATGCTAAAAATCTTCCTATAATAGAAAGGTATTTATCTTAAAACTTTTGCCAGCGCGTGTTGTCCTTTGCCTTTTTCGGTGCCCTCTCTCTGTAAAATATCATTGGTAAACTATTTCATCACATGTAGAATTTTGTAATTATAAAACATATTTTTTACTATTTTATTTTAAAATAAATTATTGATAATAATATTATTTTTATATAAATTAGGATATTAAATAAAGTGTTGGATCTACTATTTCGTTTTTATTATAGGCAAAAGTGGTGTTTACTGTCACATTTGATTAGTAACATTTACATGGAAGACACTTAAATCATAGCCATAAATGTTACTCACTTAAAGTTTCATTTCATTATGTAGATGTTATATTTGCTGTGTAGCTATATGACAAGGCATTAATACAAATATTCTACACACATCAATAATATATCCTCTTCAATTAATTCACAATATAATCAGACCAAGAATAAATATTGGCATTTTTAGATATTCTTGTGATAAAACTTTCTCTTGACAAAATCAAAACTACAATTTACAGAAAACTGGCACACATAGGGAAATACTTATATTTACATCCAACCATAACAAAACACAAAATGCAGTAGCTTGTTATCATTAAAGAAAAGAACAAAAAGTTCATTCAAAAACCAGTGATATGGAAAAAGTAAAAATCTGCATAGAACTAACTCTTATGAAATCTGGTTAGTGATCATCTGTCACTAAGAAAACCTTAGACAATAAAAAAAAACACCAAAAAACAATTATTGATGCTATAGGGTAGTTATTCATACTGAGGATAGTAGATAAAGAAAAAATGCTTTCAATACAACAGCAGAACAGTTTTCCAAAGCTATAGCACATTATGAAGAATCTTAATTGCTACAAAACCTAAAGTAGAGATGCTGAAAAACAAAAGCTGTATCTATGAAATACCATGTAAATGTGGATAGATGTATATTGGTAAACCTGTCACAACATTGAAAAGCAATTAAAAGAGCACATACTAATGATTAGACAGAAAACCATGTATTTAAAATAAAAGACCACTTATGTACCAATAAACACATGTTTGATTAGGAAAAGGCAAAAATATTGGCATTGGAAAAAAAAGTAAAGAAAAAAATGATAAAAAAAAAATTCAAAGAAACTGTTCACATATGAATGCCAAGTAATTTTAACCAAAAATTTAATTCATAATGTTTGGCAACCACTCACTATTCTTGCTTTTAGAAAAAGTAGAGAAATCAGAAGAATCTTTGTAGTTATTTATATGAAATTTCTATTGTTTGTTGACTTTAGCAAAATAGCCTAATTGGTTATAACATCACCGTAAATTCAATATTTATGAATCTAAAGATGCAAATTTGATTGCCATGCTAATACTGTCATTGATCAGGTCATTCACACCTGAAGAAAAGAGAAGAGTAATACTACTTAAAATATTGCATTAATAACCTGTTGCTGTTATTAAAAGTTGAATGTATTTGAAAAGTTTAAATAAGGTTTCAATGTTTTTAAAGACATTTAACAATAAATATTAGATGAAGGAAGTAGTCCAACAAATAATTACCACTATGAAGAAGGTTCCGTTATAAATGAGAATAATAGAAAGATAACTGATACTCTAGCAATAAAGATAGTTACTATAAAAAAGCAACAATTCACCAATAAATTTTCATCTGAAACAATGCAATGTATCAAAAAAAAAAAGAAATATAAAAGTATTTAAAAATGATTCATTAAGCTTAAAGAATAAAATGGTATGAAAATAATAATAATAATATAAAACAATGTATTTGAAAATTGGCAGGTTAAAGCTATAGCAGAGAATGAAAATCTAAAAGTATAAAATAATATATTGTTATTAAAAGGAAAGATATTTTAGAAATAAAAAAAGATGAAACTATACTAAAAAGAGACAGGGCATAATAAAATGTGAGACAAAATTTTCCAAAGAATTCTACAAGAATAAATAACAAAAAAACAAATCAATGCTACAATTGCTATGTCTTTTGAATTGCCAAGCAAGGGAAAAGATGCAGGAATAATGTAATTATTAATGATATCTTAAAAGAAACAAATTCAAGGATTAGAAAAATTGTCATCAATATTATATAACAAATGTCTTAAATAATGATGTACCAGATGAATGAAAGTGCAAATAATAATATTGATATTTAGTAAAGATTATAAAAAAGATATTAAAAATCACAGATGTATCAGTTATATATGAAATCTTTATCAAAATAATACAATTCATCTATAGTAAACATAAATTAAACTGGATTTAAAAGTGACTTCAACATAATTCATTAAATCAAAGTATTTAAAAAAATGATAGAAAGTACAGATGAATATGAATTACCATTATAGTTTAGTTTTGTAGATCATAAAAAGAGGGATGATTTCATTAGCATTTTAAAAATAACTAAAACTATATCACATTCAGAAGTATATTTATTAAAATTCAATAGCTGGTGATTAGATGACATGCTGATACCAAGATGGTTAACATTGATAAGGTGATTCCATATTTCCCAAATTTTTTACAACTTTACAAGAAATATTTTAAAATTAAAATGAAAAAATAATATAATAAGAGTTAAGTAAAAATTATTTAAGTTTCTAGATTTTGCAGATGATGATAGTTGTGTGTGTCTTTTTTATTTTTTTACAAATATCATGCTTCAGAGTTACAGAACTGTTACAAGATTTATCAGATGGAAGTACAAAAGTAGGATTAAAAATAATATGGATTTTCTCAGAAGAGGAAAATAAGGCTTGAAAATTATAAATTGGAAGAAATTAACACATATAATTATCTTGGTCAGACTATTAATACAGACAGATAAACGAAATTAATCATTGAAATAAACTTTGATGGAGTGCTTTTGTTAGAAGTAATATAATATTAAAAGAAAATATTCTTATATATTTAAAATTGAAGATTTTAATATATGTGTTTACTAATTTTTATTTATGGATCTAAGACTTATACTCTTAATAGACAAGCAATACAGAAAATTCATACTACTTAATGAAATATGTAGAGATACATATTAGGAGTAACAACAAGACTGAAATTAAATGTGAGGGGGAATCCAAAAATAACTGGAATCATTCTCTGCTTTGCACACCTGTTATAGTATATACTTCTGCTGTTACATTCATCTTGTAGAAATCCTTCTGCATTAATCTGGAAAATGACATCACCATGTGAAATCACAGGACCATGTAGCACATTTTTTTGCAAAGTGCATTTTAGTTACTTTGTCATATTTATTAATAATGGCTGAAAAGTTAGATAATTTAAAATTCTGTTTTTGTTTACACAAAACAACAAGGGGAAAGTTATAATGTTATAAGCAAGCTGATCTCATAAAACCACCCTTTTATGAATGGTTGAATTGAAATGTTAAATTTATCACATCCCTAAAAAGCATTGCAAGTGAAGTTCAAAATCAAAACAATGCTGATTTTTTAAAACCCAAACAGCATTTTTTTCTCAGATTTGGTTTGTAATTCAAAACAATGCTGATTTTTTAAAATCCAAATAGCATTTTTCTCTCAGATTTGGTTCGTAATGGTCAGATATTTTATCTGCAAGTTCTGTAACATTACACAAACATCTCATTTGTGCAAAGAAGAGTGCAAAGTCCACCCCAACAGTATCATCTCTCAAAGACTTGAGCATGAAACACTTTTTAATTAAATTCAGCATGACCCAATTTATCTATCAGCCATATTTGCTTAATCTCACCTTGTGCAATTTTTTGTAATCTCTTGAATGAAAAAATAACTCATTTTTTTTATTTTTGCGGAGTTAAAACTGGAGGTGAAAAAATGACAGAAGCTTTAAAACACATCATTTTGCAAGACTTTTGGGACTATTTCAAAAAGTGACAAACTGGTTTAGACCGATGCATTGCATTAAATAGACTATACTGTTTAAAGCTATTAAATTTGCAATATCTAAAAATAAATATACAATTTCTTATTACAAAATTCCCCATTATTTTGTGTCCCCTTGTGTACATGGGTAAAAAAACAAACAGGCATCACTCTCATCATTAAAAAAATTATGATATTGTCATAGAACTGGGATTAACATATTAAAAGAGATTTTAATAAATGGATAGTTAAAATCTTAGATTGCATTTTAAGGTATTAAAAAATTAGAAAGGGACTACATATGAATTGGATGGATGAAATAAAAAGTTTGTTGGTAGATGCGGAGAAGAAAAACTATAGATTGAAGAAACCAGATTAAATTTTGAGAGCACTTCCTTTTGTGGGTTGATAATGATAAACTATGATAATTATTATTTTAGTTGGCTATTTAGATTTTTATTAACAAAAATTTATAAATGAAGTAAAAAAATAATAACCATTATTATTAGAACCCCATTATAACCACTTACATATAATCTAAATATTAATCATTAAAGATTAAGCTTTATTTTACAATTCAAATATTTTAAATGGCTGCAATGACAATCTCATGTAAACACACACACAAACACACACACACACATATATATATATACTGTGTATACATTCAAACTATCTTATAATTACTATTTTTTATGTATATCTTAAAATAAGTATATATATTTTCAATATTAAATTACATAACTCGGCAATGTTTTTTATAAAATATAAATTAGTAATTGTGAACATTTAATTATTTAAAACTAAGCTGTTTTTTTTAAAAAAGTCCTTGCATGTTTCCAAATTCTACTAAAAAAACCCCATAAAAACAAATTCTCTTTACTTATTTTTTTATGGTCTTGCAACTAGGACTCAAATTTTTATCAAATATTAATATACATTGTAAATATGATACATAGTAATAAGTCTGATGTTATATACTCAATATACTAGTCAATGCAATCCCTTAAGTCAATCTCCGAATAAATTTTAATAAGTTATCAAATTTTTAGGAATGTGTTGTATAAAATTGTTACTAGTCAATAGAAATTTGGATTTGTGGGTTGTGCAATAATTTTTTTGTGTAAATATTAATAATTCCAATTTTTAAAGTTAATACACTTTTGAAACATAAGCTGATGTCCTCAGCAATTAAGACAACTCTAGAGAAGATGATTGCAAACGGTTCAAAGGGGAATTGTGGTTAAATTATTTTATCTCCTCAATGCTTTTTAGCTGTATTCTAATCTTCCTATATTATACAATGAACTTTTGCTTGATTTGATGCTTGCTGATTTATTATTGAACAACTCAATGTCGTCCCACCTGATCATTTTCTTTTTATACATTTTCCAATATATTTTTTATTTTATTATTTCTCATGACTTTAAAAATTGGGTGATTTTTTTTTAAAAGAATAAGCAATAATATGTTGCTAATTCTTTGATTATGACTTAATACTTACTTTTCATTTTTCAATAAAAAACTACATGTACATTTTACACTAATAAGATCAAAATAATCTCTTTTTAATCTCAAAGTTAATTACACTGCACTTAAATTAGAGAGAGGGAAAAGGCTTTATAAATATAATTAATTATGATTAAATTAAAAAAAAAAACTATCAAAAAAAAATTTCAACATAAACAATCATATAAAATAAATTTGTTGTATTTTATCTAATTAAAGATAAATATAATTATTTAAGTTCACACTCTTTTCATATCCTAATGAAATACTGGCTTGAGCTCATGTTATTTGAGTATTAAATAACAATAAAATTTTTCACATAGCACAACTCTGTGAATGTTGCATTATTTGTCATCATTTTTATGACATGAGATCTTAAGTCATAATAAATATTAAATATGTGAAAGGAATAAGTTAGAGTGGAATAAGCATGTATAAATAAATGGTGGTAGAAGAGTTTTTTAAATTGCATTGAGAAAAGTATAATAATTATTGTATTGCAGTACCCAATATAGTAAAATATAATGCAATTAGCTGCACAACTGAAATGTAAAACATTTTCATTTCTGTAGATACGATTTTTGCTGTTTGTTAACTAATGGAATAATTTAAGTGCCAGGTATTCATTCTAAAAGGAGTTCTTCTCTTCCTCTGGGAAACAATAACATTAATTTAATATTGAAAATATGTTGAAATTAAAACTCAAGATTTTTTACTAACCTTATTGTTTAGCTCAAGATTTATGCTATTGCAATTTAAGAATCTCAGCATTTTTCTAATATTTTACATATTAAGATTCTTATATTTATAGATTCTTGAGAGAATACATTATAAACATGGCATGGCTATTTTCTATTTTAAACCATCTTATACAATAAACAATTTTTATTGAAAATAACTCAAATGATATTATAAGCATCATTTTAATAGATTATTATCTATGCAACATTTACAAACATCCCAATACAAAACGGCATTATTTTTTTCCAAATCTTTCTAAACATTTTATATGCACAGGATAAGGATCAAATAATGTTGTCATTTTTTAGAACAGACAGAAATAACATGAAATTACTTTATGATGCCAAGCAAGAAGAAATATTTTAATTAAGCACATAGTGAACAGATACTGATTAGCATTTTGTTTTGATAAAAAAGATTTACCATCATCTGATGATCTATAGATATAGTACCATTTTTCTCATAACCAACTTAAATTGAATCTAATGATTCTTAGAAATTTACATTTCTATAGTTGAAAGTTATTCTTTTCTGAGATAGAATTAAGGAAATGATAGAAATTATTATATTGGTTATCTTGACTAAGATATTAATAAATTATATTCAATTCCTTTTTGATATCATAATAATAGTTGCTAAAAGCTCCCTCTCCCTCTTTAGAACATTGGAAGCAATCCATTTCAGACTAGAATAAAAGTACCAGTGCTATTTATAATAATATTTGTTTATCAAAAATCCAGAAATTGATTAACCGATTAAATAATTGGATGATGTTGGAAAAGAGAAATGGAAAGAGGCTATGAAATTTTTTTTTACTAGATTTAGTTATAACCTTATTAGTGTAAAAACATTTCTAAAATAATTATTAATAGATATTGAACATTGGAACTTTCCTTTGATTATTCAATTCAGGAACAACCCCAGAAGCAATTACCACACTCTCAAAATATTTAGAATCTAAAGCTAAAGCGTGGATCACAAAATTAAATAGCAACATTGTTCACATAAAAATTATTCCAAAAATTTGTCAAGAAAATAAAACTTTAGCAATCTTGAAGACAAATAATCATAACAATAATCCAAAAAAATTTTCATCTGATATCATTATATGTCTTTACATCAATCTATTTGAAAAAGCCATATTAATAAAATGTTGGTAATAGTTAGAAATTATTTTTTTATAGAGCAGGCTAGGAAGAAGCTGCTATGGATAAGTCTTACCTTTAATAACAGACATTAAAAATTTTTTTCAAGATAAATTTAAAACGGGTATTATATTTATTAATCTAATCTCAGCTATGATTTTATTTGGAAAATGATCAAATAGTTTCTAAAATCCTTAAATGCAGGTAAATCATTAATATACTTGATAAAATGTTCTCAATAAAAACTTCAAGTAACATAAATAATAGTCATAATAGATACAAATATTTATACAACATGGCTTAATAATATTGCCTACTACATTTAATATATTCATCAGTGATCTTCTATACAGAGAATGTAAAAAAAATATCTATTCTGAGGATATTGTTTTTACTTCATAAAGCAAATTCTTTACAGAAATATGAAAGTTCTCTCAATAAGAATATGAATATATTTAACTTTTTAAAAAAAGTTTTGGGTCTTATTCCTAATCCAATAAAAAGTTTATTCTTAACTTTTCATGTAAATACTATAGGAACACCTCACAATCTAGACTGAAATACAATCCTATCCCACTATTTAGGAACCATATTGGATCATAGTTTAAATTTTTCTTTTATAGAGGGTAAAGGTTAGAAAGACCCACTCTTTCCATCAAAGTGTTTTAACAGTCTACCTGTGATCCTATTCTAAGAATTTGAGTGAGAACAGGTTACTACCCAAGCTTTGAATAGGTATATTTATAAGCATGGAACAAGTCCTATCTCAAGCACCAATCTTACCAATTAATAAGAATTATACCCCTTGAAAACAAAAGGTTCCAGTGGACCTTTTTGGGTACCTTATTTAGACTAGCTCAGTCTCAAGGTTTGGGAGACAATGTCTATTGGGAGAATGAAGCTGAGGTTATCTTACAAAGAAATGTCATTTATATATTTTTATAATTTCCTTATCTGCCCTACAAATCTTATTATTTTATTTCTTTTAGAGATATACGGTAATGAATACCAGTAAGCTTATATAAATAATAACCCTGAAATTATAAAAATCTTATAATTCAAATAAATACACAAGTTATAGCATAAAATTCTAATATTTATTAATACACATATATAGTAATAATTCAATCATATGACCCAATAATTCCAATACATATATATAATATCAGTATACACATTCACGAAAGAGTGCAATTATGCATCAGATTTGTATTTATTAAATAATTGAATCTATTTTATATAATTCTTTCTTTAAGTTGGAACAAAGCGCATATTTCTTAATTTATTACCAAATTATTATATGTTCATTCAATATATATAGAAAAAATCATATTTACCCCCTTTGAGGGCTTATGTTCATGTGTTTAAGGCTGGTGATCTGTAAGATTACAGTATTATAATGGCAATTGTTTTAGTGAGAGTTGTCGGTCTGAAAGATGATGAAAGATTCCATAACATTTATACATATGATAATCCATCCTAGAGGTGTTAGGTAGATGATTCTAAAATTGAAGGCATGAAAGTTCTTGTTGTTTGGAGCTCCACGATTACTTCACTTGCTTGAAATAGATGGCAAAATCTCCATAGACAATGTTCATCATGGTAGGCAGGTCAAAAACAGCTATACACTGGCCAGTTTAATGAATCCACATGATTCTTTTACTCCAGCATTTCGATGGAGTCCATTCTTATTAATTTTTATTAATTAATAAAATCACTTTATGAAATTTACTTTCCACACTTCTTTCTCTCTAACAGTCACTTTTCCAAATCATGACAAAATCAAATATATATATAGTTCTTTTCTTTTATCTCTCTTTCACCTCACTTTTTTTTCTATCCATATGCCCATGATCATTAACTCAGGAATGCTTTTAGCATGATCAGGTTTTCATTGTTCCAAAATACTAAATGGCCAGTTCTTGGAATTCTGATAAGTGTAATTAACAGAAATCGTCCATAGCACAACTTGCAATTCTTTTTATTACTCTCCAGCCTTATATATTTAATTTGCTTTCGTTAAGAAACATGCTCTACTAATGATATTATTTAAATAACTATAACTTACGATAATAAACAACAAAAATACATAAAATGAAAAAATAAAATAAAATACAACTCCGTACATAATTGCTCCTCTTCATCTTCACATACAAATCTATTTGTTAGTAACTAATTCTATGCAACAATCACAACAACACGTGTAATAAATATATATATATATATGTATACGCTCATGCCTTTAAATGGTTAATGTATTTCACTCACGCTCTTTTGTAACAATGTATATCTATAAATTTTCTCGCATCTATTAATTTAATCCATAATAACAATCGCAATAAACACTCTTTTGTAATCATTATTGCCTTTTACTCTCTTTAGTACCCATATTCAAATACAGCTACTGTTACAGTGTCAATGTTGTCATTTAAAAAATCGTTGATTTTGGCTTTGATGTGGGGGTGGGGGTGTTATATATATATATATGTTGTTGTTATCGTTATTTACTTCTTTCAAATTTTTTTTTGGTATATGCATTTATTTATGATTTTGGGATTTGAAAATGGCAGTGGTGATATAAAAAAAGAAATTATGTATATATGAATTTTTACAAAGGACTTAGTTCGTATATTAAATATTTTGTTAATGTCAATATTTAAAATATTGGCATATAAAATTATTAAATGTATTTTCATTGTACATTTGTTTTGAAATTATTTCGATGTAATTTTATTATTTATATATATATATATATTTAACTATAAAACCATGTTTGTATTTTTTTTTTAAACTTTAATATTTAAGAGTCAACAGTTGTTCTAACATTAGGACGACATCAGTAGCACATGAAAGACTAAGCTAAACACTATACTAACCAGGATTATTTTTATTGAACATTGCCATTAGAAAAAAGAAATAAAACTTTGCTGCTGTTTAACATATATATATTTAGCGTAATCACAATACTCTATTTGGATTTTCATTAAAAAAATGGCAGAGTAAAAAAAGGAAGCTGCAATCTTGGGATTTAGTTTCCTCTGTCTTATCCTACCCAATAATTAACATCCATTGGAAGAGAATTAAATTATTAACAAGCATGTATTTGAAAGGAAATCAACCTGAAAAATGTATAGCTAGCTATTCATATATAGCAAGTCAATATAAGTATTACATAGGTATTCAAAGTCAGTATGTCATCTTCAATTGATCCACTACAATCTAGCTCAGATAAAAGAACACTTCAAGAAAATCATCTACAAATGGTTTATGCACACATTTATTATTTAAAATTGTTCTACATATTAATTCAATATCTGCCAGAATTAATAAAGACATGCCAAATAATTGTCGATTTTTTAAAAAAAACAACCAAAAAGATTAAATGGTAATTAATTTGATTTTTTTGTTGTATATGATTGATTTAAAATTTTAAACATTTATATACACCTGGGTCTCATTTTATGCTGTAGATAGGTTCCTCAGAAAACCCACACAAAAAAAATCGCACAAAATAAACTTAACTTACCTTGAAAAATGGGGGATAAGTTCTGTAATTTTCAGAAATCAGCATAAAAGCAAAGCAACAAGAAAAAATTACTTTAAAATTTGCATTAAAAAATAAGGAATTAAAGTATGACTAATAAAAAATTTCAAATATTTAAAAAAAATTAATATACGACAAACTTTTTTTACTTTTTTTATTAACTACAGTATTCAATTTTACATTTTTTCATACATATTTTAATCATTACCACTATTTGAACTATGCGTTTGTTTGTAAACTGGTAAGAAATCAGATTCATGACATGATGTACAACCAATGCTACTTTCAGCCTTGTGCTGTGTTAATGGTTTTCTGTTTCTATATTTAAAAAATGAGATTGCAATCAAAACACAAAGATTATATATTATCATTAGAAAGATTATTTTCAGTTTATAAAATCAATAAAATCTTCATTATTATTTATTTTAAAAATCTAAAATTTTTTTTATTTCTGTTATATCTAAAAAAATACTTTTAAAAGTTTAAATTTTTTGAATATTTATTATAATATTTTTATACGTACATATAAATATATTATTATTATTTACTCATTAGTATAAGTAGGTTATTTACATAAAAGCTAAGATTTTAAATACAGCCTCAGGCCATATTCATGTTAGCTGCTAATATAACGTTATATTTTTGAAAAAAAAAGTATTTCAAGTCAAAAGCAGTTATTAATACATCTGGATCTTGTTTTATGTGATAGATAGGTTCCTCAAAAAACATGCGCAAATGAAATTGTGCAAAAATAGACATAACTTACATTGAAAAAGGGGGGATGCGGTCTGTGATTTTTTAAAATTCGCGTAAAAGCAAAGCACCAATGTAAAATTACTTTAAAATTCGCGCAAAAAAAAATAAGGAAATAAAATATGACTAATAAAAAATTTCAAATTTGAAAAAAAATTGATACAAGACAAACTTTTTTTAACTATAATATTTAATTTTATTCAAAATAATATATTTTTATGCATAATTTACATTTCTTTTATACACATTTTAATTATTATTGATATTTGCCGAAAACACGTTCATTTGCAAACTGAGGAAATACAACTAGCGCTAACTTCACACTCATGTTAGGTCAATGGATTTTTGGTGACAACGTAATTAGTAATTAATCTTTGAGACGATGATTTTATTAATTGTTTATGAACTTAGACTTATGATAATAAAAAGACATTTATTCACCACTGCTGGGAAAAATTTCATTAAAACTAACAACTAAAAATTAAATTCTTATTTTTGTCTTTAATTTTCAATTCTGTTTAAAAATCAAATTTCGTTTCACTGTTATTACTCACCTTTTAAAAATAAACTTGTGGACACTAAATGATTAATAATTGATTACGTTCTTTTTTAAAAAGCAAAAACATAATGTGATTTAAAATGCAAAATTAACACACACAATGTTTGAACAAATTTACATCATAATCTTTTAATTTTTAATATGTGTATACATAAAATGTGGAAATCATGATTTTAATTTTATTATTGCATAAAATCTTACTATTATAAAGCACTGAAAATACTGAAATTACTAAGATGAAAGTCAAATTCCAATAATGTGCTATTCCTTCAATATAATGTAAGTGCGTGAAATTTATTATTTACAGTAATAGCGCATTATCAGAGTTCAACTTCCGGTGAACTTCAAAATCGCGTAACTTCAAAATTGTGTTAAATAAGTCCACGTAAAAAAAGATGCAGGTGTAATTTAAATTTCTTGATAGCTAATAAATATAGTGAAATATGAAAGATATTAAGAAGAAACATGAATCGCATAACTCTAAAATCGCATTAAAATAATCTGCATAAAACGAGACCTAGGTGTACAAATTAACTTTACATTTTGATCCATCAGTATAAATAACAACATGCTAGATATCATTTAGCATTAAAATTTTCTCTTTTATTTTAATTCATATGCAATATATATATATACATACTTATATATAGAGCTTGCAAAATAAGCTATATATAACATTTGTAAATACAAGCGTATTAAATTAGATCATGTGACATCTGGCTTGATTTTTTTTATAATATACATACATTATATAAGTAAATTGGTTTTAAATTTCAATTCATCAACATAAATAATAATATACTAGATATAATTTGTCATTAAAATTCTCTGTTGTTTCAATTTATATGCATTGTACATGTATGCTATATAAAGTAGTACACAATGAATGCGAGAAATTAAATTTATTGTCATTTGTTCACATAAGAATCATTTATAAATATTTAATATTCTTCAGAAAATAATTCAGAACTTCATCATAAGTTAAAAATGTAAATCAGTATGTAGACATCTTATATATATTACTTGTGCATATTTCTTCATATGTGAGATTAGGAATTGTTTTTATATTTTTTATTCATAGAAGTTTAATATATTAAAAGTTATGTAATTGGGCCATAATATAAGCCCTATTGTGGATAATAAATCTAAGGAGTTAGTATTTGCAGTTTAAAGAAGTATAGTTTTAATAGAAAATGGGTTATATAGATATTCAGCATAGTATAAAGAGAGTGCTGATGATTTTATATCAAAGTTAAAGTAATCTGCTCTTAAAGAACATATCTATGATTCTGAACTATTATTTTAAGAAACTATTATGATTTTCATAACTTTTCTGTTATTGCATATTTCTTCATGTTAAACAGTAAAAATTGTTTTTATTCAGATACAAACATCAATCCATGCCTATTGTTAGCAAACATTGTGAATTTGAATAATATTGAAGTAAAATAAAAACTTAGATAAGAAATAAATATTGTATGCTGTTTGAATATAATTAGTGCCATTTGAAAAGAAAATTAAACCACAATTAAAATAAATGATATAGCATTTGTTTTATATAAAATGGCTTTGTAATTTATTTGAAATTTATTTATTTATTTTTTCTTTTTTCAGTACAAAAGTTATTGTGCAATGCTTGAGAATGAGAATTACTTATATAATTTGCACAGAGAAGAGTGATGCCAAAAGAAAAGTCAAAGAAGCTTTTTACATAACAAATGATCTCAGTGCCATTAATAGAAGAGAGGCATGCTTTGCTCTCTCCAAACAATGGACTAACTAATTAAAAATTCAAACTCATTTGCATATGTGTACAGTAAATCACAAGTCTTCATTCATAAAACTATGAGTATAAGATTTGAACATTAAATCTCTAAGTAGACATATTACACATTATAGTATAATTATAGCTTAACTAATGTATGTAAAAAAAGTAGCATATTTATAATTATAATTTTTACTGGTGAATAGAAAAACAATTTATTATATACTTTTTGTATTTTGCCAATATTCAATTTTATAATTACTTGCATAAGCCACAGTTATTTAATATATTGTTTTGTATATTATCCTCCATTTGCAAATATAGGTTGGATTCAATAAAATTTTCTTTGTTTCCAGTTTATATTTTTGTGAATAATCAAATCTCACTGGTCATGTTAAACCCTGAGAGTAAGTCAATCAAGGTCTCTTATCATTGCTCTTGGTATCTACGCATACTTTATGTATAGCTAGTCAGATAAGTAATATTACAATTGTTAATCAATGATTGTACCATATTTTACTCATGCTTAAAATTTATCTTCTCAGGCACAGATGCAGTTCATAACAATTGCTTCTCAAATCTATGGGATTGTAGCATCACAGTCCAATCCATTACAATTGATATCCAATGATTAAGCTAGTTTATTTTCCATTGCACAATTGCAATCCATTACAATATCTAATATTAGACCAAAATATTTCCTAGCAATAATCTTCATGGAAAGTTATTTGGCTCTATATGATGCAAACACTTCATGGACACCTTTATTAATACTAGCATATTTTACTAGTTAGCACTGCATCCCTATTTGGAGAGAAAGTGTCCACACTAAACTTCTGAATACTCAATTAAATATTATCATGAGAATATTATGGATAGACTCAAAATCTACTTCTTCACAATGGATTTTTGTTCCTTTATGTATTCTTTCACCAGATATCAAAAAAAAAGTTGCCTCACAAAAATATATATAAAAAGCTGTTAATTCTAAGGCAGCATGTTATTTGCTTATACTGAATGTTTCTTATATACATAAATATAAGGATTTGAACTTACAATTTTTCACCTGTTTATCCTCCAGTCTATTTCAAGCAACTGCTGATGCACATAACTACATACACATGAAAAAGATACACGATCCCCAATATACATATTTTATGCAGAACTAGCACTATCAGTTGGGCCAGATTATAATCTCCCAATACAATCAGTGTTTGGTTTATATTATGATAGAAATTCATCAAATTTTAATGGGCAGGCTTCAATCTTCCCACCCTTCCAACTATTCAATCATTCATTTCATGAAAATCTGACAATGTAATGCTCAAATCCTTTGTATTTTATATATATTGAACTTTCCAATAATTTAAAATATGGCTGCATCACCTAAGACTTTTCTCAAAACAAAATATCCTTCTTAAATATTCAACCAAAAATTTACAAATAAAAGATTATAGCATAAAAATGGACATCATATGTGGTGCCAAAATATTATCTTTTTTCCTGATCAAACAATAAGAGTTAATCTTTTTCAATTTTATTGGAATCTCATCAACAGTTTCAGAACAACTGAGATCATTACATTCATTTGCTATATAAATAAAGCTTAAAAGTAATTGATATAGTACAGGAGGACAACATAAACCATAAAATTTATGATTGTCAAATTTATAGTTATAGTTTCAGAATTGAAGAACTTGATAAAGTCATTAGTGATTCTATCTTCTTTAGAATCTTTACACATTTTTTATATTATTTTGTTAATAGTTAAGCAGTCTAAAAATCTATATGTTAAATAAATAAATAACAGATAATATGGGCACAAATATTGCTCACTCAGTTATAATTTGAAATGGATAGTAGAAGTCATCAGTTGACCAAAGCAGCTAATAAAGATGCTTTTAAGTATAGTCTAGTACTTGTGAGTAGTTCACACATATTTATAAGCAAAAGCAAACAAACAAATTTTTCAACAAGAAATGATACTACTAAACATCACAAGATCACCATCCTTTATGCTAGCATATAATTGTTATTAAATAGGCAAAACTCTCCATACAGTAGTGCCACTCTGTGCCAACCAGAGTAATCAATGGATGCCAGAAGACTTGTGCATAAAATCCCCATCTAGTGTCTACTCATCCAATATCCCCAGACTAGTTTCTGGCTTGTGGCCTTCTGGCATCCATTGAATAATCTGGTTGGCACAGGGTGGCACTACTGTATAGAGGGTTTTGCTTGTTTAATAACAGTTATGTGCTAGCATAAGGGATGGTGATTATGTGATGTTTAGTGGTCTACCAATCCTGCCTAAAAGGATAGTAGTGGCTATGGTTGTTAAAGAGTCAAAGACACCAAAATGTATGGGTACTGAACTGAGTTCAGATCCATATAACTATATAAGCTATTGAGCTTAGATTGAAAGTATTATTGTGTTTTCAATTTCATTCTCATAGTTGTAATTAAGTAGAGATAAAAGGTGGGTGCTGGAGGATTCCTAAGATCTAGGTGCAGTGCTCTCAGATCCAAGGCTCTTCACTAATGAAGGCCACAAGCCAGAAACTAGTCTAAGGATATTGGATGAGTAAGCTCTAGATAAGGATTTTATGCACAAGCCTTCTGGTATCCATTGATTACTCTGGTTGGCCCAGAGTGGCAGTACTGTATGGAGAGTTTTGCCTGTTTAAGAAATGATATTGTTATTCATAAACTTCAAATCTGGGATTAGGCATCGTGATTATAAAAGAACTGCATCTTAGCAAGTCTTTCAACTTAGAAATATTTAAATATATGTAAGCTTTACATATATTTAAATTTCTTTATTAAAATACATATAATTATCTAAAGATCCTCTCATTAATTGGAAATTTTAATCGCCTTCTATTTTCAATATCGAGTTTGGGGTCTGGACAACAACAAATGTATCTTTACGTAAATTTATGTAACTTATAAATAAAAATTGTATTTTTTTCACTTTAATAACTATTATTTTTATTGTAATAATGATTCTTAAAAATATTAAAATATCTAATCTTTTTTATAATTAATTTAGTTTATATATATTTAACCGCATACATCATATGTTTTATGTATGATGGTGATTTGTGTTTTTTTAAGTGTAATATTTGCAATATATTACAATTAATTTACTAATACATTTTTTACTAATTTTATTATTTATAATGTTAAAATCATTTTTTTATCTAATCATTGCTCATCGTCCATTGTTTTTTATTTATTTGTACATTTGTTTAGTCTCTGTTGTCTGTAATTTTTTTACTACATTTTCTTTTGTTACTATTAATGCTTTTTTTAATTGACATCTATCATCTCCACCAAGTTCTACATTTATATAAGCTCAAATTATCTGACATTTCAATTCATTCTTTAATTTATTGTTTATTCTCAAAACGCTCAACAATCTCACGACGTTTAAAAAATATTTATGCAATCAATCTTACCATTTTTTTTTCCTTTGAAGAAAAAAATATACAAAGAAAGTATTTAAAGTTGTGTGATTAATAGCAATGACATATTTTGAAAAATAATCCACAAAAGATAAAGATATGTGAGAAAATAATGAATTTTATAGATTTCACTTTATTTTATGAGCATATTCTGTATAAAGCATTTTCTTCTGGAACTAAAATATCTTAAATAGCATGTTAAAATTTTTTATTAATAATTCCTAATTCCTTGTTGTTATAAGAATCTGATTAACAATACTTTAATTCTTTTTTTTAAGAGTCATAGCATCGGCCGGGATGCGAACCCACAACCCGGGCAACTGCCTGCAAGTGCAAAGCAGTCGCGCTGACCTCTCGACCACCAATGCAAGACAATACTTTAATTCTTGTATTATAATATTTTGAAAAAATAACAAAAGGCGTTAAGAATAACGTGAAAGGTTTTATTTGATTAGCTAATATATATACATAGTGTGTCTCCATGAGAAATAGCCTTGAGCTTTCTCCCAGTTATCTGCAATGCATTATCTGAATCAAAACATGCATTACATAATAACATAACTTGGTTATTCACCACAAAAGTTTTAATACATAGTGTATCTGGATCATTAATTATTATTAACATTAAATGCGACAGTGAGTTTTATACCCTAGTTCATAATGGAACAAAATACTACCATAAAATTTTGTTTTTAAATTGGAAAAAATTGCTACTGAAACATTTGAAATGATTCAAACTATATATGGAAATAAAAAACAAGAATACTTTCAAGTGTTTTGTAAGATTTTATGATGGCAGCGTAAGTACTGAAGATGATCAATGACAGTATGAAACACACTACACATTTTAGATAATCACTCATGATTGAGACACACTAGTGCCTTAAAATGTTTGTGGTGAATAACTAAATTATGTCACTACATAACACATGCATTGATTCAGACATGATACTACAGAGAGATTGGAGAGGAAATCAGTTATCTTTTCACTAAGACACAATATTTTAAGATATTAATTGCATTTGTATTTTTACTTTCTAGATAATATTACTAAACTATTTTTATGATTTTATTTTATTAGTTACTAAATTTCAATTAAACCTTTTTTTGAAGATTATGTCACTGATAGTTCTTGAATGCATTTCTTCTTCAATATTCTATTGAAGAGTGTTCTAATGATGCATTTTCTATTTCCCTTCTTACCAAAATATTATATTATAAATGTTTCAGAAGCTTTTATACAATCTCAAAGTTTGCAACTTTTTCATTAAAAATTTAATAACTTATGATTTGAGCATTTCTATAATTTTTTTGTAGATTTTTATCAATTTATATTGATAACCCTGTATGCCATAGTATAATTTGAACACTAAGAAATATTAAGGTTTTTGAATTTGTCATTCTTTGCTTTATTTTTATAAATTATAATAAATAACTAAAATATCATATGTAATAATAATATAAGTAGATAACGGTGAGTATCCACTTTTATTGTAAAAAGAGGTTGCCTTGGCAACAGATTGAGATTATTAATTGCTACTGATATTGATATTGTTTATGTGCTGACTACTTTCATGTAAATATTTATATATAGATATAAAAAGCCTTTTTTGGCACACAGTTTTATATCCTTTTTAAATGTTAAGCATCTATTTTAATGTTAACTTATTATTACACATAGAATATTATCTAGTGTTTTATAGTAGAAATAAAATAACAACAATAACAAAATACAATTTTGATACAGAGATTCATTAAAACTTGAAAGAATTAACTATATAATATAAAAAAATACAGAATAAATAAAAAAAACATATCTTATACAGCTTTATATACTACCATATTTGTTAAAAAATCTATATTAAATAATAACATTTTTATACATTGGATAAAAAAGTGGATCAAACTTTGTTATTATGCAACATTTATAATAGTTATTAAAAACAAAAATTATATTGTAAATAAGGACTAACTCTTCTGAGCATGCACTTTAATAATCTCCACACACTCTAAAATAATCTCCACACACTCTCCTGTGAAGATCGACTTTAAAAGCATATGTGTATGCTTATGCTGAGTTTATTCTCCTGCAGTAGATGGAGTATGTTTGTACAATTCAATTGACAATTCATATCTCAGGCACACAATAGAATGAAGCTCTTGATTGAAGTATGATGAGCAAAAACTGGTTTATATAGAAATCAACTCTAATCATAAGCATACACTTACGCTTTTAAAATTGATCCTCATGGGAGAGTGCACACATATTATTAAAGGGCATACTCAGAGGAGTTAGTCCTTATTTATAATATTACATATGTATGTGAGCTATATAAATAACAGGATATTTACTACAAAAATTATAGTGATAAACATATAAATATTGGATGATCAAATAGTAAAAATCTAGAAAAACTAATATGCAACTATAAAGTAAGAGATTATATAAAATACAAAAAAGAAATCATATGAAAAATTAATTATGATCATTGCAATATGACTTACTATGGACACACAAGAAAACATAAAAATGTAAAAGCCAAAGACCATAAAAATGCAATTAATATGCAAGATGATAAATTTTGCTCTATATATTTATTACTTAACATATGGACATAAAATAGATACTACAAAAAATATTAAAATTAAAATTACATTAAAGATTCAAAAAGGAACAAATATATGAAACATATTACATTAAGCATAAATTAAATAATTGTATGAATATTTATAAAACTCATAAAATTTAATTAATAACTGGTCAATTAAAAAAATTGGAAAATTATTTAATAGGGTTTTTATATTATATATATTTTTATATATATATATATATATATATATATATATATATATATATATATATATATATATATATATATATATATATATATATATATATATATATATATATATATATATATTGCAACAGGGCAGGTATGATCAAAACCTGTTGCAACAGTTAGACAAATACGTATTCGTATACTTAACGTATTATTAATATATATTATAACGATCAAAATGAAAGTGGAGATCGAATCTAACCTCAAACTACGATATCTGCTCTACAGAGTGCCATCTAGGATTTAAACCTAGAAAAATTTATAGAGTAGGCAGATACACGCTGTTAAGATTCCACTTTATTTAAATATTCAGATTATTAGCCCAAGTCACTAGCTCAGTGGAGACGCAGAGATAAAAATCTATATCTTAATTTATATCTTAAATATAAATAAATAAAATCCACTGCCAGAAATTAACACATAAAATTTATTTATTTACACACATATAAAATAACATTTAAATTTTGAGGAATAAATTCACCATTTTAGATTTTTCTATTAATCTTTAGTTTTACATTTAAGTAAATTACAACCATGAGTTTAATATTTATTTAGTGAGTCAAGGATGAATAGACTACATAGATCTGCATTTGAAAAGAAAATATTCTTCCCTGATTTAACCTTAGGCAACAAATTTCACACTCATACTGGCGCCAATCCATCTGATACATTTATGTATTCAATGTAGCATGAAAATATGACAACACAAAATACTATACTGTCAGGAATGTACATCTGATCAGTAAGTAGAATTAGAGAAGACATTGTCTCTCCACCAACAGGAATGTTACATCTGTTGGCGAGTAGAACAATAAACATAAAACTCCATAGGAATGGACTGCAGTCCTTTGCCATCTTACAAACCCATCCATAGGCAAACAGAAGGTGTGTGGCGTATATATATAATCCTGCTCGTAGTGGATCTCATACTACATCTACAATTACACAAATATATCCAATCCATTGAACCAATTCAACTACGAAATGAATAACCTAAGATTACCCTCCCTTAATATAACTTTACAAAACTATATAGCCATTCATGCCTGATTTAAATTTAGACATTTAAATACGTTCACACATATTATTTTTATACAATTTGCTTTATAATGTCGAGTATAGATCGGCTGCACAGATTCCACGGTCAAAAACATTCCAAATTAAACACAACCGATCAAAATACAAAGTCAATCGATAACATCAATTGCTGAGGGAATACAGGAGACCCTTTGGTGTTCATCATAAGACACCACAGTGACATTGTTGACTTATATGTTCTAATCGACTGTGAAAACCACAACATAATCAACCGCTAATGAATCTATGCAACGTCTATACCCAACTTAAATGTAATGCATTTAATAATTTCTACAATAAATATTATTACAAATAAAAATAATAAAATAGAAATGATTTTAGCAAAACTTAACTATATAAATTTAAACAATCAATTATTAATTTGAAAATCAAATAAAAGTTCATTTTAAAATTTAAATTAGCTGAATCTTTAAAAAAAACAATGACGAAAGTTCTTAATTACTTTTTTTTTGTTGTTGTTAATTTGTAAAGTTCATAGCTCACGGTAGAAGAGTCCAGGTTTCTGCTTTTAATTCCCGTGACACCTCCATTGGAAGATAATGTTCTGGAGATGGCAATAGCTGGTTCAAGGTATCACAGTCTTTTCATTTTTTTTTATAGAGAGTGTGGTATGTGTGTCCTACCACATCTCTCAAACACAAAACGCTGGAACTGCCTTGAAAAAACTGTATTTCCCTTTTTATATTATCCACATGGATCCAATCAACAAAATGTCACTAATCCATCACTTTCGTTAGGGTCTGAGCCAAGGCTTGGTGCTTCCATTGGTCAAGCTAATTTCTCTTTATTTTCTTATCTATCTTTCATCAGATCATTTTAATTATACAAGAGCCCAAGGCTAGCTTGCTTTTCAAACAATTTATAAACAATCATTTCCATTTACAGATTACAAGAATTAATTAATACCTGTTTTTATTTTTAAATCTTGTACTTTTTTTTATAAAAAAGTACGTTCAAATACTTATTTATTTATTTATTTTTTTTTTTTAAAAAAAATATTTTTAAAGTTTGGCATCTGTGCGAATGTATATACGTTTAACAAACATTTTAATTTTAGCGTTTAGTTTTTTACTTTTATTTGCGAACTTTTAAGTTTTTATTTTAAATTAATGTAACGACATATTTATATATCGTTACAATATATTATTACTAATGTATTATATATATGTTGATGTATAATCAACGGTCATTTGGGTAGTCATATTCAATTATAGATTTACATAGTTTGAATTTAAAAAAAACTCATAAAAGAGAGGTATGGGGGGGGTATACACTTGCTCTGATTTTTTTTTCTTTTGCAAAACCCAGCTATACACATCGCTATGTATATGTATGAGTGCATTTTGAATCATTAAACATGACAATTCACAAAATAAAAATAAAAACATTTTTATTTGATAAACTTTTTAAATATATACATATTAAGTCAAAGAAAGAACTATAAAGGCCAAGATGGAAAACAGTGATTTGCAGAACAAGGAAATTGACTTATAAAAAAACCTTGGAATGTCAAGTTCTAATTAAATACTAATTAAAAAAAGGTGTTAAAAGCTTTTGCAGTACATTCCAATGAAGGCACATGGAATGTTAATTGGAAATGGAAAAAGGAAAATGAATGAAAAAAAAGAATTCAGAAGAGGGGTGGAGTCGGCATTGCCAATTTGAAAACAATGATAAGTTTTATGATTAAAAAAAAATTAATTAGTATAAATTTGGGAGTGGAAGAAAGCAGATCTTAGACTTATAGACAGAAACAAGAATCCAGAAATCAATGTTAGACAGTGCTAAAATATGATCAGGCTGAGGTAGAAACTTCAATGTGCGAGGTGTTTGAATCTTCCCCTGAATGTATAGCAGCTGCCAATATCGGAGAAGGGACATCAAGCCTGGAAAATAGCCTCAATAAGTAAATGTTGGATCATCATGAGATGTATAAAAGATTAAATAAATAAATAGAATTCAGCCATGGAATCTGAACTTCAAAATGTCTATTCATCATCCAAGAACTGGAGATTTCTCTTCCACCAGGTGAATCCAATCAATTCCCTGGGGAAAACACAGGTACTTTTTCTATTTTGATATATATGTGACCTTTTAGTAAGCTTACTCCATGTAATTGAGAAAACTGTTGTTTGACCAAATTGTGAACTTGAACTTTTTTTTCTTTTTGTATGGAGAGTTTAAACTATTTCTTACTAGATTTATTAGTATATGAATTAGTCCATAATTAAATCTTCATTGCAACATACATATTATAGTGTATTTGTATGTGTGTGGGTTTTGGTAAAGAAAGAAAAGAGCAAACCAACAAAAGAGAAACTAATAGGAATCTTTGATTAATAAAAAAAAACATTGATTTAACTTGCATAAATAAGATATTTTTTTGATAGATACGTAAATATTATTACTAATAAATATGTATAAAATAATGAATAGTTTTTTGTTTGTGTTTTGAGTTTTTTTTTTTTTTAAAAAAGAGAGGATTAGATCTACTGCCGGTAATTTTACCACCCACCCTGAGAAAGCTAGCCACAGGCTGGGTCATTTTATTATCCTATTACATACTTCCATATTGTCCAGTATAATTCTTACCTATGGGTGAGCTTGGTGCTTGGAGTCTTTAGTTAGACATCCATAAATATACTGTGTATGATATCATACTCGCGTAAAGATGAGTACATTAAGAAATATATGGAAAATGGCAAATCTCATTACAATGGCGTCCCAACAAAAGGGCATCAAAGAGAAGTAGGTCAATGAGGGAAAGAAAAATATAAAAGAAATTAGCATGAATTTTTTTTTAAGAAAATAAATAAATATATACATATTGGTTTTCTCAGATCATTATTGTTTTAGCTAAAAGAAAAATTAGGAAAACAGAAGCTATATTATATTGGCAGAGTTGGATTAGTTAATATTAAGTTTTATATAAAAAAAAACTTTTAAGCTATATGAAGAATCCCAACTGAGTGCAGAATATAAAAGTGTTTTCATAAAGTAATCAGTTTAGGTTAGACTGATTTTAAAGAACTTTCATTTTGTTATGGATTTTTTTTTTTAAATAACAGACATAAATGTTTTTCTTGTTCATGATTGATTTTTTTTTGGAAAAAAAAAAGTAATACAAATATTTAAAAAGTAAACAAGTCTTTAAGTGGTTAACTTTTGCAGTCAATCCATTTTAATTAGATACAAAATAATTATTTGAGTTTCTGCCACTTATTATTATAAGATGTCATAACGAAATAAAAATAAATAAAACATTTTATATATATTGAAACATATATGTTTCCTCATATAAATATTCAAAAGATCCCCCCCCATTCAAAATGTCTAGCGTGATTCAGTCTAATTGGAAACGCAATAAAGTTGTGATTCGTTAAAAATGAAAAATAAAATCATATTTTTAATTTTGTGATTAATGGATTTGAATAAAATATTATATCATCTTATTTTTTTTATCTGTCTCAATAAAAAGAGAAGAAATTAATTATCCAATCATTAAAAAGAAAAAAAGAAAAGATACTTGAGTTAAACTGAGGCAGTATTCAAATTAGACACGTCGTGGGAAGAAAAGAACTTCTCTCTCTCGTCTTACACAGAGAGCTTTAACAAAACGTGAAAATAAAAAAAAAAAGCTTTGCTAGATGAATAATAATGAAAATGGAGTAAATTAGCGGCTCCACTCTCTCCACGCTGTGCCATGACTTTCCATAAATGAAATAACCCGCCGTCGTTTTGAGTAAACTGAACTGCAAAAAAAAACTGGAAGGTAATTATGTTATAAGAATGTTTAGACATCTTTGTCATAAATTATAAATTGACATTATAAAATAATTACATAAAATTCATTTTATAAAATATTAAAACATCTTCATCATATGTTATAAAGTGAAGTTATGAAATAATTACCTAGAATTTGTTTTATAAAATATCAAAATATCTTTATCATACGTTATAAAGTGAAGTTATAAAATGGTTGCATACATTTTGTTTTATAAAATATTAAAGCTTCTTTATCGTACGTTATAAAGTGAAGTTATGAAATAATTACCTAGAATTTGTTTTATAAAATATCAAAATATCTTTATCATACGTTATAAAGTGAAGTTATGAAATAATTACCTAGAACTTGTTTTGTAAAATATGAAAACATCTCTATCATACGTTATAAAGTGACATTATGAAATAATTACATAGAATTTGTTTTATAAAATATTAAAACGTCTTTATCATACGTTATAAAGTGACATTATGAAATAATTACATAGAATGTGTTTTGTAAAATATTAAAACGTCTTTATCATACGTTATAAAGTGAAGTTATGAAGTAGCTACATGCAAATTTATTTATGAAAATATTTGAACGCAATTACTAAATGATAAATGCTCCACAAGCCAAACAGAATTTATGTGTATGAAAATACTTTTATGTTTGATTAAATTATAAATGCTTCGATTACTAAATGATAAATGCTCCACAAACCAAACAGAATTTATGTGTATGAAAATACTTTTATGTTTGACAAAATTATAAATGCTCCAATTACTAAATGATAAATGCTCCACAAGCCAAACAGAGTTGATGTGTGAATATACTCTTATATTTGACTAAATTATAAATACCTTAATTACCAAATGATAAATACTCCACAAACCAAGAATTGCTGAGTTCAAATATCTACCAATCAGTAATAATTCATAAAAAAATGAATTATTGGATAAACCATAAATGCTTGACTGTTCCCAAGCTTCTTCACATAAATGAATTTAAAATGAATTATTGTATAAATCATAAATGCTTTACTGCTTCCAAGCTTCTTCTTCATAAATGAATTCAAAATGAACTATTAAATGAATTCGAAATGAATTATTGTATAAACCATAAATGCTCGACTGCTTCTAAGGTTCTTCTCTAAATGAATTCAAAATGAATTATTGTATAAACCATAAATGCTCGACTGCTTCTAAGGTTCTTCTCTTAAATGAATTCAAAATGAATTATTGTATAAACCATAAATACTTGACTGCTTCTAAGGTTCTTCTCTTAAATGAATTCAAAATGAATTATTGGATAAACCATAAATGCTTGACTGCTTCTAAGGTTCTTTTCATAAATAAATCCAAATGAACTATTGTTGAATTAGAATATTCACAAGCTTCTTCTCTTAAATGAATTCAAAATGAACTATTAAATGAATTCGAAATGAACTATTGTTGAATCAGAATAATCCTAAGCTTCTTCTCATAAAGGAATTAATGAACTATTGTTGAATTAGAATATTCACAAGCTTCTTCCCATAAATGAATTCAAAATGAACTATTATTGAATTAGAATGTTTCCAAGCTTATTCTCATAGAGGAATTAATGAACTATTGTTGAAATTGCAAATTAATTGTTATTTAATAATTTTTTTTTGTTACTAAAAATTAAATTGGTTGTCCAGTTATCCAATTCTGTTTTGTTTTAATGCATCACTCATCAGTTATAGCACTGGTTCATGAGAATCTCATGTTCTCTGAGCTACGTCTGACATAACTTGACCTAGGCCAGTCAGGTTGTAGTGAGATGGAACTCTAATGGCGCTTTTTGGGAAACCAAACATATAAATATTTAGATGTTTCCAGTCTCTATAAAACTACATCCTCTGATGAGCAGGAAATATTGTTGTAGGAGGCATTAACATCTGCATTAGGAATGTCAATTGATAGTTCTTTCCTACAGCATGCTCATCAGAAAATTGTTACAACTAACATAATAAAAGGGTTGTATGGTGGTCCGGTTACAATATATATATATATTAAATTAATGTTGTTTTAAAAGAAATTTGAGTAATGAAATATATTTAATTTACACCCACACAGTAGCTATGATTTTTAATATATTTTACCTTTATAATCATTTTGACAATTTCTGAATTTGAAACTAACTTTGAAATCAAGGTTTTGAAATAACAATAGTATATCTGTACTAGTTTTCAAAGTGAAGTTTTATAAATGTGGTAAACAAAAGTAAGTCAAATTAGTGAGTGGGCCAAATCAGGTTACTCAAGGATTTCATATATATATATATATATATATATATATATATATATATAGGCAGAATGTGTATATATATATATATATATAGGCAGAATGTGTTAGTCAAAATAATATAATGAAATATTGATCAGTCCACAGTAAAATTCTAAATATATACTTAAGAAATGTTGAAGGCATAAGAAAGTCCAGGAAGGGGCAGCACTGTGCTTTGTGGGTTGGAGGTTTGGAACCTAGCACATAGAAAAAATATATATAATCACATAAAGAGGATGGAGTCAATAAGTATATGGAGGGAAGAAGGAAGAGATGTCAGTAGATCACCTTAGGAGTCTGCAATGATACTTTGTGAGTCATGAAACACCAGACAAGGTTAAAATGATAATAGCATCTTACCAACTAGAAGGGCAGGCCATGGATTGGTGGAACTCATTGCTACACCAACCGCAGACATTTTTAGATTACAAGACAGACCTGGAGAGAGCTTCCTGCCAGTGAAGAAAGGCAGGACAACATTAGATCCCAATTGATAAGAGAGGTTTCAAAAGAATGGACCAGAGGAATATGTGCATTTTTTAGGCATCAAGTAGCCACACTCAAGACATTAGAAGCATGTAATTTGTCAGAGAACCAGATTGTGAAGATGGTCTTCCAAAACCTGCCAATAAGAATAAGATTGATGCTAGAGGGAGGAGATAACATGTCTAAAGAAATAGACAAGATATTGAGCCAAATAAAAATAAGTGCAGAAATGAGATAAATTCGAGAGAAAAAGGAAGTAGACCAAGGGAGAGACACAATATTCAGACAGCAACCGAATTCAAAACACATTGAGAACCTAATTTGTTCATGGGAGGACCGCGTACCAAGTTATGCATGCCAAACATGTCCAAAAGTACAAATAGCAGCAGGACAGACCAAAGTAGAAGTGCTTATTGATTCAGGGAGTCATGACTCTGTAATAACAGAAAGATTGTATTATAAACTCACCAGAGAACAACCAAATATACCTGTTCTACCATTGAAAGATGATGGCCAATAACAGAAAGGCCAAGATTGAAACCAAACAAATATGGCTGGATGTCAAAATCCATGGAATAAGTTGCCCCTATGTATTCATAAAAAATTTGATTTGTGATGTCTTATTGGGAACTGACTTTTTATACAAATATAAATGCAAGTAAAGTAGACAAGCCACGTGTAATGGGGAGGTGGTTGGATTTATAATGGATAGCACGGATAGTTCAATAGGGGCTGTGAAAGTTTTTGATGAACACAATGATGACTTGATAATGGAAAAAATAGACCAGGTGAAGATGGCTTGGAAAGAAGGGAAGGAAATACTAAGAAAGATACTGAAGGAATACAATCAGGTATTTTAAGACAGGCCAGGCGTGATCCCAGGGTTCAAACAAAAGATTCAGGTAAATGAAACACAACCATTTAAGGCAAAATCATACCCAATTCCTCATCAATATAGGGAGCAGGTGAAGGAGCAGATATATATAAATATTGGAATGGGGTATTATATCAAAAACCTCCTTGGCTTATTGTAACCCAATAGTCATCATCAAGAAAAAGAATAATTCCGTATGGTTATGTCTTGATGCGAGGCAATTGAATAAAGTCACAGTCCCAGATTGTAACATACCACCATCCATTCAAGAATTACTTGGAAGATTTAAACATTTTATCTGACAGCAAGCTATTGGAAGATAAGACTACAACCAGAAGATCATAAGTATACTGCCTTTAGGTATGACGGCTGCTCATATCAGTTTAACCATATGCCATTCAGCCTGATTAACAGTGGGGCTGTTTTACTGCAATGTTTAGATTGGGTATTATCTGCTGAAGTCAATAAAATAGTTACAATGTATGTGGACAATGTATTGGTGGCATTGGCTACTGTGGAAGAACATACCAAAGATGTGGAAATATTTTTAAGGAAAAGTTGGAATAAAGGGATCAAGATAAACCTGAAGAAAAGTGTGCTATTTCAAGAGGAACTTACATTCTTGGGCCACCTTACAGGATCACAGGATATCCAGCCACACCCAGATAAAATCTCAGCCATTGAAGGTTTTCAAGCATCTAAGTCCAAGAAGCAGATACGATTCTTTTTGGGTACATGTAACTTCTACAACTGTTTTTAGGAGCAGTTTGCTCAACATATGGAACCACTAGTTATATTACTGAGAAAAGATGTAGTGTGGGAGTGGGGTGAAAAGCAAAGCCAGGCATTTGAGAGGGTGTAGCAAGGGTTCATGAAACATGTAATGCTGGATTTTCCTGATTTTGAGAAACCCTTTTGTAGTGCAGACTGACAGCAGTGGGTATGGGATGGGAGCAACAGTATAACACAGATTCAAGAGGATGTTCAGGTGAAAGTGCTGTATTTCTTAAGTAGGCTGCTCAAAAGTCCAGAGTGTCATTACACTGCCACAGAAAAGGAAGATTTAGCTATCGTTTGGTCATTCCAAAACCTCCGCACATTGTTGTTGGGTTCAAAAATAATTGTGATTATGGATCACAAGAGTTTAGAAATTTATTAACCATAGTTATCTGACAAATAGTCAGTTGGTGCAGTGGAGCCTATACCTCTAAGAGTATAATTATGTGGTAAAGCATTGTAAGGGGTCAGATAACATTGTAGATGATGCTCTTAGCCATAACCCAGTGTATTTGCCATCATGTCATCTTAAAGCCAAAAATTTATATATAGCAGGAATAAACTTAAGGATTAATGAGGGGGTGGAGAATGATCTTAAGAGATTAGCCCAGTGTCAGAAGAAGAATGCCCGGTTAAGTCAAATAATTGTAAAACTGAAGGGAATACAAGAAAAAACATGAGTCCAGAATTTGGATCAACTGATACAAACTTGACCATGCTGTTTTCCAATACAGAATGAAAAGGGGACCAGAAAGTTGGAGACCTGTAATACTCCAGAAAATGTGGAATGCAGTGGTGACTTATGTCCACCAAATGTATGGACATTATGGGGTGTGGAAAAGTGGCTCAGACAATGGTTTTATTGGCCAGGCATGCAGGGGACTGTCATGAGGATGACCAGGCAATGTGATCTTTGCCAGAAAACTAAGCCTGCTAATAGGAATTATGCAGGCCCAATGACTTCCATAATTCCAAAGAAGCCACATGAGATGATTGCGATAGATTATTATGGACCATTGCCCACCTTTAATAGAAAAAAATATTTGTTGGTGGTGTAGGATCTATTCAGTAAATTTGTGGCTGCATATCCCATTACTCAAGAAAATACCTGAAACACCATATGTCTCCTTGAAAAGGAATATTTTACAGTGGTGGGAAAACCTCAAAGCATCCTCTCGGATCATGGCACACCATTTATCTCTGGAGAATAGAAAGCATGGGTTCAGAAGTCAGGGATACAACACATACTAACATCAATTAGGAATCTGCAATCGAATCCATGTGAGCGGGTGATCATGAGTTGGGTAGGTTGTTTAGGACATACATCCCAACTAATCACCGAGGATGGGTTAAAAAGATTCCAGAAATACTGAACTACATAAATTGGGCAGTTAATGAGTCCACAGGGTTTTCTACCATGTAGCTCCAGTTTGGCAAACATGCCCCTAAATTAATCAAAGCCAAAATACCAGGACCATAAGAAATGCCAATAAATGTGGAGGAGGACCAAGAGTAGGCATATCACACACTTTTGAAAAGGAGTCAGGAAAGAAACAAACATACACTGGAGAGACCTCATCGATTTAAAGTTGGCAATCTAGTTATGGTGAAAACCCCACACATGAGCAAACCAGGAAAATTTGTCTGTAAGAAATTTTGCAGTTTGTATGAGGGACCTTTCCCTATTGTTAGATGTCAGAGGGATACTGCATTCTGGGTGAATACTGGGCAAAAGTTAAGGGAATCATACAATGCTCATTCCCTCAAGCCCATGCCATTATGAATAGTACATGATATTTAGGAGCCATTCAAATACATATACCATATTTAAAGGCTTCTGGGAGGGGGGTATTGCAACAGGGCAGATATGATCAAACCCTGTTGCAACAGTTAGACAAATACGCATTCATATACTTAACGGATTATTACAAAATATATATATATATATATATTATTAGTAATGTATTATTAAATATATATATATATATATGTTACTTTGCTAATAATACTAATATTTACAAGTTGATGTATAATCAATGGTCATTTGGGTAGTCATATTGAATTATAGATTTACATAGTTTGAATTAAAAAAAACTCATAAAAGAGAGGTATGGGGGGGTATACATTTGCTCTGATTTCTTTCTTTTGCAAAACCCAGCTATACACATCTCTATGTATATGTATGAGTGTGTTTTGAATCATTAAACATGAAAATTCACAAAATAAAAAAAACATTTTTATTTGATATACTTTTTAAATATATACATATTAAGTCAAAGAAAGAACTATAAAGGCCAAGATGGAAAACAGTGATTTGCAGAACAATGAAATTGACTTATAAAAAAACCTTAAAATGTCAAGTTCTAATTAAATACTAATTTAAAAAAAAGGTGTTAAAAGCTTTTACGGTACATTCCAATGAAGGCACATGGAATGTTAATTGGAAATGGAAAAAGGAAAATGAATGAAAAGAAAGAATTCAGAGGAGGGGCAGAGTTGGCAATTCCTGATTGGAAAAGAAAGATAAGTTTTATGAATTTGATGATTAAAAAAAATTGGATGATTAAAAAAAAAAAATTAATTAGTATAAGTTTGAGAGTGGAAGAAAGCAGATCTTAGACTTATAGGCAGAAACAGGAATCCAGAAATCAACGTTAGACAGTGCTAAAATATGATCAGGCTGGGGTAGAAACTTCTATGTGCGAGGTGTTCGAATCCTTCCCCTGAATATATAGCAGCTTCCAATATCAGGGAAGGGACATCAAGCCTGGAAAATAGCCTCAATAAGTAAATGTTGGATCATCATGAGATGTATAAAATATTAAATAAATAAATAGAATTCAGCCATGGAATCTGAACTTCAAAAGGTCTGTTCATCATCCAAGGACCGGAGATTTCTCTTCCACCAGGTGATTCCAATCCATTCCCTGGGGAAAACACAGGTACCTTTTTTATTTTGATATATATGTGACCTCTTAGTAAGCTTACTCCACGTAATTCAGAAAACTGTTGTTTGACCAAATTGTGAACTTGAACTTTTTTTCTTTTTGCATAGAGAATTTAAATTATTTCTTACTGGATTTATATAGTATGAATTAGTCCAAAATTAAATCTTCATTACAACATACATATTATAGCATATTTGTATGTGTGTGGGTTTTGGTAAAGAAAAAAAAGAGCAAACCAACAAAAGGGAAACTGATAGGAATCTTTGATTAATAAAAAAAACCTTGATTTAACTTGCATAAATAAGATTTTTTTTTTGATAGATACATAAATATTATTACTAATAAATATGTATAAATGATGAATGTTTTTTTTTGTTTGTGTTTTGAGTTTTTTTTTTTTTAAAAAAAGAGAGGCTTGGATCTACTGCCGGTAATTTTACCACCTGCCCTGAGAAAGCTAGTTACAGGCTGGGTCATTTCATCATCCTATTACATACTTCCAAATTGTCCAGTATAATTCTTACCTACAGGTGAGATTGGCACTTGGAGTCTTTAGTTAGATGTCCATAAATATACTGTGTAGATTTGATATCGAAGAAAATTATATATTTGTATAGGACTTATATTTGTTTATATGCGTATATAGATATACACGTTCATACTCATGTAAAGACGAGTACATTAAGAAATATATGAAAAACAGCAAATCCCATTTCAATATATATATATAAATTGTATACGATATACTTTTATTTATTCTGTATAGTCTTATGTTATATAATTGATTCTTTCAACTTTTACTGAATTTTGTATTATAATTTTATTTTGTTTTATTTCGTGTATTATTTTTTATTATTTTATTTCTATTATCAATTACTAGATAGTGTTCTATGCACAATAATTAGTTGTTAAAAGAGATGCTTAACATTTGAAAAGGGCATAAAAGCATGCACCAAAAAGGCTCTTTATGTATAATATTAATATATATTTATAGTTGTTATATATATTTTTGTTAATTATTATAATTTATATAAAAAAAACAGCATAATGTACTTAATTAATTTCGGTTTTGATGATTTTTTTTATATCAATGTGTATGCTGAACATAATAGGAGTTTACTTTACACATTGCTAGACATTTCAGCAGTATCTCATAATCTCAATATTTATAGAGTTTTTTATTTCCTACTTTAATAAATATGATATTTTTTCAATGTTTTAATTAATCTTTAATTACTTTTTTGTAATGTTTTTTTAATGTTTTATAATTAGTAGAAGTGGCCATTAAACTTTAATAAAATTAAAGAAAAGATTATGTATAGCAAAATATGAGTATAACTTAACATAAAATAATAGTAGAATTTTTAAAAAAATATTTTATCAGATTTTTAATCAAGAATTAGTTAGAATTTAGAAAATTAATGTTATTAATATATCATCATCATCATCAACCATTATCAATCCATTGCAGGATGAAGGTCTCTCCAAGTTCAATCCATCTCCGATCTTTAGCTTCCTTTCTCCACATCACCCCTACACACTTACTTATTTCATCCATCCATCTGACATGTTGTCTCTTTCTGGGTCTTTTACAATCTCTTGGAATCCAGTTTAAGATTTCAATTGTCCATCTATTATCATCTCTTCTAGCAATATGTCCAGCCCAACTCCACTTTAATGAGGTCAACACCTGTTTGTTCTTGTACCCATACATTGCATTTTCGATCTCTTCTTGTTACTCCCAACATGCATCTCTCCATACTTTTTTGGGTGGTATGAAGTCTCTGTATTGCTCTTCTATTAAGTGTCCAAGTCTCAGATCCATAGGTAAAAATATTACAAAAAAACATCAAGTAAATTAAAGATTTAAGACATTGTCTAATACTAATTTTAAAAAATATAGGTAGTGATAACAATTAAAATGTAATCTATTGGTTTTTAGAATCTATAATAAAAAGGTAAATAAAATACTAATAAATATATAAAGCAAACTATATGATAAATTACAATTTTAGTCTATAAATATAAAACAACATTAAAACAATAAGGACACATGCACAAAAATTTATTTCATTTATTTTTATTGTATATCTACAATTTTACATCTATGAGATTTTTTTTTTGTATGCGTTTGGTGAATTTGTACATTAAAATTTTTTTTATTTAATAGAATACATTTTAATGTTCGTAAATCTTAATTTGATGTACTTTTGCAATGCTACAATTGTGCCTTATATTTTGGCATGAGTTAAATTTCAACTACTATTGCACTGGAAATCAATATTTTTTATGTTCATGGATTCAGGAACAGCAGAAACACCTTCATAAAATATAATACTCAACACTTTTTAGAAAGAATCAAACATAGTTTAAAATGTTATGTATTCATTAGTGTATTTTGAGATATACTAGTAATGATTATTTTTAAAATTACTTAATAAAAAAAATGGAATTACAAAATTTGGTAATTAAATTGTGTTAAGCAACTATTCTTTATCATCTAATTATGACATTCTCTTCATGTGCATAATAATTAAATATTTTCCAATAAGTTAAAAATTGTGTAATGACAAAATACACTTCACTATATTCAATACAAAATTCATTTGGAACTTTCCAGAACTCATATCATGTTGGAGAACATGAAATTGAATAAAATATATCCTCTTTCTAACCATATGCATCACATGATTCATAATCAACACTTGAGAACATATGACAAACATTGTCAGATTTAATGGATATTGCTTCCTATTCATTTATAAGCATATTTTTGTCTTTTTTAATTTTTGTTCTAATCAGTGCTTTATTCTTTTTACCTCTAATTGAAAATTCTTATCAGGTAAATAATTATTTATGGTTTGTAAAACACCATCTTTAATGGCATTTTTTCCAAATGTTAAGTACTTTTGTCACAACTACCAAAACACCACATAGTCACCATTTCCTCTGCTTACATGTTAATAACAGTATCAAACTCTTTATACAGTAGTGCCACTTAATGCAAGCTTTCAATTGTTTACTAAGGCTTGCACTGAGTGACACTACTGTATGAAATGTTTTTGCTACTGTTATTTTCTGTCATATAAAAAAATTATTAACTTTATTAATAAATAATGCCAATTAAAATTATCATTGAATTCTTTAATTCATCTTGCAAATCAATTTAAAATAACATTAATGATACATTGTTTAATGTAATAGAATAATTCCCATATACATATATGTTGATTTAAATATTTCATGGATTCTTATTGTAATAAAGAATAGAAATAAAGAGATTACATTGTCTTTAATGTTGCTAAGAAACCACCAGTTACTACTAATTGTCAAATCTGAAACTAAACAAGTTTTCTCATTAACCTATAATAGCTCTTTTGTTATATATATTAGCAATAAATTATATGTTGACTTAAACATATCCATGGATTTTTATTGTAATAAAGAATAAAAATGAAGAGTTATATTCATGTAAACAGAGATAACTTTTAGTCTTTGATAATGCTAAGAAATTATCAATTACTACTAATTGTCAAATCTCTGATTAGCAATAAATTTTCCAAAGATTTTTTTAATCAACCTTTTATAATCTATTATTATGACTTAAACATTATGCCTTTAAACCAGATTTGAAAACAATTAAGTTACTTATTTTCATTTTACTTATTTATCATAACTTTACTTTTCAATGTCTTTCATCATATTATTTTTTAAGTATAATGTTGATCATAATACTAATTTATTCTAAAAAGTCAAAAATACATCTATTATTGAATATTTTAAAATTGTTTATTAATGTCAAAAAGTGCTCTAAGATAACTATTTTATGAAGACTTTTTTATTAGTAATAATATTCTAGAAAACATTGTGTACTAAGTGTATATGTGGAATGATGATATTGGAGTTGATTGTGAATTCTGAGTTTATATCTTTATCAAGTTGAGAAGAATTTTAAATTATTTAAATGTTGCCTCCTTCTCTTTTAGGATTATTTGATTAATGTGTACTAATTCAAATCTTTCTATTTCAGAGTTATGGAGGCAAAAATGACTTTAAAAATGAGATCTTTATCACTATATAAAAACCTAATTGAAAGCCCAATTTTAAAGAAGGCAGAAGAAAATTAAACTTGCAAAAATTATATATGTATATCTATAATATGTAATAGCATAAATATTAATGCAGATTAGGAAAAAATAAATTTTAAAATAAAATTGTTTTATATTTTTGGAGATTATAGATTTCCCTTCATTTCACTTATTAAGTAGTTGATTCAATTATCATGAGATCACATAATATAGTTTATGGTAATTTTTTGTGGTTCTCTGTGAAAAATGTTTACATATCTTTTATACTAATGAATCCCTAATCATTCTTCACTAAAATATTAGTTATACTGCCAAACCTTACATTAGCAGCAAAATAAGATTAGACCTCTATTGTTGATTGAAAGTTACCATTAAGTAAATTAGGTATTTTTATTCATAAATTCATAAAAATAAACCCACATATTGATCCTATTGTATAGGATGAGACAAGAGTTACTTTGCTACAATATTTTTTAATTAATATAATTATATTTTATTAATTACTATATTTTATAAATCATTTAATAAATACAATGCATTAAATATTTATAAACAAAATGAAAAATAAATTAAAAAATAATAACTGCAGTTAGGAGCTAATGTACAATTTTTTGTGTATCTAAATTTATGAAAAACATTTCAGAGTTCTTTGTTGCTATGATTTACTAAAGTGTACTTTCTATTCAAAGAAGCACATCAAAAAGTTTTTATATAATTTATATTAATTTTTACATGAAAACAAGAGCATATATTATATACAATTTTATATTTTCAATAATATTAAAACAATGAATAATCTAAAAAAATGATTTCATAAAAAAGATTTATAAAAAAAAAAGACATTAACTTTAATATATATAAAATTGCTAATTACAATTTCTTTTATATATAAATAAATTTTTTTAAGAAAGAAATATCTTTTTTACACTATTTTGGATTCCTTTTTTCAAGAAGATTATTATTATTATTTAATAATAAATAAAGTTATCCTCATGAGAAGCCAAACAGCAAAATTAAAACATAAAATGTTTTATTTAACACTATCACATGTCATGCAAATGAATAAAGACATTAGATAAAAGTAAATTTTCTTTCTAATTAATAATACTGATATATTTATCTAAAAATATAGCAAGAAACATCAAGCCTGTTTAGACATAGTGCTTATAAAATTCAATTATATCACAATCAGTTTACTATTGAAATTTATAGAGATTTTTCCTTTTTTCTTATAATGTTAAAACTGAATTATTATTCAATTGTTAATGGTATAATATATTTAAGATATTTTATACAGTTTGTAAGTATGTATGTATATATTTTACAATCCAAGAAAATTGATCATCTATTTTTTAAGTGGAAAAAAGAATATATCAAAAAATAGATAGGGATTGTGAATGCATATATATTAAATTGATAGTCATACTAACACTTAAAAATAGTTGATCAGCCAAAAACTAATTATTTTCTAACTTTCTGAATCTATAGCTACTTAATAATATTAACACTCTTGAAGGGAATATGTGTATGGGGATAAAAGATTATTTGTGCATGTGTACACAATATTGCATCAATTATTTATAAATCTCCAATTAGTTTATAATTTTACAAAATTAAATATTTTATTATTTTCAAATATTAATAATGAACTTTTCTTATACCACTGTAATTTATCAATGTATGCACTTAAGTGCTGTTCTAAGAAATGCGTAAGATATTGAACATGAATATGCATTTGTTTATAGCTTTTCTTAGGATAGCACTTAAGCATACATATTTATTTTTATTATAAAATCAGTTTTTACAAAAAAAAAAGTTCAATTTTTTTTACCAATATTTACTTTTTAACTTCTTTAATAGATAATGGAAAATCAAATTAAAAAATTGTTGCATATCTAATTATGTGAATAATGAAGAATTATATCAAGATTCCATTAGAAAAAGTATATTTAATTTTACCTTTTTGTTAAAAAAAAAAAGATTTCCTCAAGACGTTTTTTTGAAAGAGACAAATAATATTACAAATAATAATTTACTTTAAAACTTTCTAAAACCTGTTAAATCATACTAATTCATTAAAAATATTAGTAATAATTTGAATGCAATATTAATTAAATGCCCAAGGATTAAAATCTTTATGGGAAGAATAAAATCTGTTATCATTCTAGAGAGAACTTCTGGAAAAATTGTCAGGTGCAGAAAAAATATTTTTTTAAAAACTGATTTATTAAAAACAAAAAACAAATAAATACTTAACTAGAAGAAAACAATGGATATCAATAAAATTCACTTAATTCTAGATTTATTTGAAAAAAAACAACAATTAAGGGTGCCTCATATCCAAAATATATCTAAATTAAGTATATACTAGGATTTAAAGTATTTAAAAGAATCTCTATTCAAAAAAAAAGTGAAATCTCAAATTTCAATATAGTAATGTCTAAAAAGAGAAACATGATTATAAATGGAATAAATTAATGCATGCCACTGTAGGACAACTATTAGCACACATAAAAATCTTCACAATGAACTGTAGAAAATTATATATACAAAACATTATGCTTTATAAGTTTAAAAAACTGTTTGACAATTTGACTGTTATTCTTACGTATTACCCATTTTAAGTGTTATTTTATGATTTCTTAATGCATATTTAATTCTCAAAAACTATATTTTATTATGTATAAAGTGTTTATATAACATATTATTCAATTGATTGATTAACGGAAAAAGTGAATGTCTTAATAATAAAAAAGAGGCAGGGCTAGAATTTGCTGTTAAGCAACTATAAAGCAATAAAAATTCAAAATTCACTTCATCTTTTTTTATAATATATTTATATGATTAATTAAAATTTTATTTCCATTTTTTTTTGAAAAACAAAACATAAAGCAAAAGATTCTTTTTCATATGGAAATGGTCAGCAAATATGTAAAGTCAAATAAAATACAGAATGTGATATTTATTTTAAACACATGAAAAATTAAAATATTTAATATAAAATGTCTGAGGGTTAGAAATAATGAGTGATATTATAATTATTAGAGTTTAAGTTAAACAAAAGGTTTATTTTGAAAGTTGATTGGGTCTATTTGTAGGTAATTATCCCTTGCATTAATTACCATGAATTAGATTTCATAAATGTAGAACTTATAATATAAATGCAGTTATTAGATCACTGTTGAATGGTTAAAATATATTATATATGGTGAATTTATTTATGGTTTTGTATTGTAAATATGAGTTGGATTCAGAAGAAATCACATCTCATAATTAAGGTGAATTATTATCAAATTTGAGATCAGATTTAAAATGTCCATCTCTGTAAATGGGTTATTCTTAAATCGGATTCAGATCTAAAATGGCCACTTTTTAAAATTACTATTCTAAGAAAATGAATGATTATAATAATTCCACACTAGATATATGTGCATGACTATGCTATGAAGCTAAATATATCAATAAATGTATTTGTGAGGGAAATCCATAGGACAGGGATTTCCTTTATGGCACATGTGCTCAATCATATAATCATGTTAGCATTATAATATATAATTGGGAGTTTAATGTTTTAAAATTAATCAAAATAAAATTTGGAGACTTTAAATAAATACGATTATTTTATATTTGTTTTCTTTTGTGTGTGAACTAAAAGTGAAAGATAGTAAAATAAGGTCTTATTAAAGCAATTATTATAATTAATTTAAAATTATAAAGATAATCAAATTATAAAAAAAATTGTCATAAATTTTTATGATAGTCTGTAAAGTAAGCATGTTTAGGGTAGAAGAACTTTATATTGTCTGACAATTATGATATTTTCTGTTTTGTTATTTGTTTAAATAATGTGTGCATTTCCTTATATGTAATATTGTTAAATCTGCATATTAATTACATGTCCATTTCATTGAGAGTAGCTTATGTTCTACATCATGATTTGATCAGGTATTGAAATAATATTGTATAGTGGTCATAATCATCACATATTAAAGAAAATATTTTGATTTAATGAATATATGCTCATATATTTCCTGATGCTTATTATCAAGTGGCACCCAAAGCTGACCATTACAATATATTTATATATGTGTGTATGTAAAATGACAATATTAGTTATGGTATATATTTATGTGATAATAGGTAAAAAATAAAATATCCTTTAACTAGCCCACTACAGAAAATGCCTTTTAACAACCTCTTAATTTCTAAATGTTGAGAGTTTGTGTAGTTTTCCATTTTTTTTTTCTTTTTCTCATGTGTCATAGCATCAGCCGGGAAGCGAACCCGCTAACCCGGGGCAACCGCTTGCAAAGCAGCTGTCGCTGACCTCTCGACCACCAATCCATTTTTGTTTTGCCTTCTAAAAATAGCTAAATAACCATTTACGTGCTTATTAAAAAAAAGTTTACTCAGTTCGAATTCCAACCTAGATTATGAATACAACATTAAGATGTGTCACCATTAAATAAAGAGACCTTTCACACATAATAAAAAAATATAAATGTATAATTCTATAAATATTGTTATTTATAAAGCATTATGATTTATATAAATAATATATAGAACTTAGTATTTTATTAATATAGATAATGCTTGTTTTTTAGTCCTTGACTGAAAATGGTTAGCAAAAGGAACAGTTGTAAAAGTTTTTAATAAAAGTCGAATTAAAAATATATAAGTTTTATATATTATTTAATGAATCATTTTAAAAAGCTTTTATTATTCATCTTCAAATAGTTCTGATGAATTTGATTTCACTTTTTTATCTCTCGCTTTTTAATTATAAAAGTTCTTTGCCTACTAGTCAAAATATTATTTTATTTATCTTATTTCATAGGACAATTTTTTATGATTAAGAATAGTTAGTCGTTTTATAAGATGTTATGAATATCTTTTTAAATGCAGTTATATATATACACACACACGGCGAATGTGCTAATAATCATTAGAATAAGAATAGAGAAACATAATAACTTGGAGAAGATTTGAAAGCTAAAATAGTAGTAAAAAGTTATTAATTCTTTTGAATATCAAAAATCAGAATGCTTTTAACTAGTTGTAAGACATTTGAAATGCATTTTATTCAAGTATATATCTAATTGTACCTTCTAAAAGCAAATTCGTGTTCTTTTCTGGCCCATATTAATTCTGGGTCACTAAATGTGTTAACGATTTTTCACATTTAAAAATAAAATTTTAAGAAAATGGTTATATAATATTTTTTCCAAAAATGAGTTGCCGTAATATTCTTAAAATTAATGTTCAGTGCTATTTTATTTATTAATAAAAAAAGATTTTTTATTTTATATTTAGTTTATCTATTATAGCTTTAATATAAATAAATAAAAAAAAACATTAATTATACTTTTTGAATATTTATTTTTATATATTACACTTTGTTTCAATGTTTATTATGCTTCTATTTATAATTATTTGTTCATTTGTAATGTATATGGCTATTTTAATAATACATTTGTATTTCTGATGTCTGTTAAAGAAAGAGAAGAGCAACAGAGTATCGTGATTGCCATTAATGCTAGTTTCCTAATGTTTGTTGTTTATGTTATTATTTTAAATATAGATCCACAATACAAGTTTTAATAATACGTTTTGCATTAATATGGTAATGTTAAAGCCAAAATTCAAACATATTAGATCATTCTATAAAAAAATGTAATTTATATGGCTATTATGTACATGTAAGAGTTTTTTTTTAAATTTTTCTTATTCTCATTTTTTCTTGACTTAGTGGTCGAGAGATCAGTGACAGCTGTTTTGCAAACAGTTATACTGGGTTAGCAGGTTCACTTCCCGGCTGATGCTATGACACATGAGAAAAAAAGTGGCTCCTAATATTGATGAATTTGTTATAACTAGCAATTATATGAGCTAATTATCTATGACTTCTACTGTTAGTGGGTAGTAGAATGATCTTCAAAAATAATGATTAACTATAAATAATCATTGAACAGTATCTTATCAAGAATATTCTCTGCTATGTTATAAGACAATAAAGGGATAGATAGTGTTAGTGATAAGAGAAGTATTGAATGTATTTCTTTCTTTTTTTTATATCTTCAATCACTTGTCTAATATTGACTGAAGTTTTCATAAGCTTTTTATGTTTCCAGTTATTTTACAGTCCGGATGACAATTAAGATTCCCACTTATTTATTTATTTACTTATTTTGTATTCAATCATATATAAATGTATAGGGCTTGGAATTGAAAATCCAGTGACTTATAAATTCTTAACTGTAATTTTTTTTTGAGAAAGTGCAACCAGTGATAAATTACTTTGGAACTGAATTTGAGAGAGGATAAATTGTATGCTGGAAAACTTTATTTAGAAATTTTCCTGCTTTTAACAGATAAAAAAAGATTTAAAAATTGAATTAAAAATAATTGTGTACTAACATCTGGCAGGATCACTATATCTGGCAATTTTAAATTTAAGTGATAAAATAATTGTACCAGTATTTAAATTGCATTCTAAACATAGATAGATGTAATGTATTAACTTTACTTGAAGTAACCTCTTCATCTGAACATAGAGATTCTCAAGATTTAAAATTAATATAGCGTTTGTTCTGAGTGAATAGATCTTATAGAGGATGAAAATTGAATTGAACAATAGTTAACTATAACATTTTAGAAAAGGCAGTAAGAAAACTTTAAGTTTGTATGAGATGAAGACTGAAACAACTCACTGAAGAACACAAACATAAATGTTAACAAAATTTAGACTGATATTTTAAAAATTTATTAAACGCACATTGATTACATAAGTAATATTTACCGAGGCTGTAATCTCAAGAATATGCATGTAAAATGCGATAGTAGGAACCTCTGCAGGTGTTTAACCACAAGCTTACACTATGGAAGAAAAGAGGGGAACCCTTCTTTACTTCAACCTACTTTCTATTTAAATAGGTGAAGCTGAAGCGGTTAGATCTGCAAGCGTGAAGCTATTCACGCTCGCAGATCTAACCACTTCAGCTTCACCTATTTAAATAGAAAGTAGGTTGAAGTAAAGAAGGGTTCCCCTCTTTTCTTCCATAGTGTAAGCTTGTGGTTAAACACCTGCAGAGGTTCCTACTATTGCATTTTACATGCATATTCTCGTGGTTACAGCCTTGATAAATTTTACTGATACTTTAAGAAGTCATCATTAGTTATGAGACAGAGATTCATCACTACAAACCTGAAAATAAACAATAGGTATGGAATAAAACATTCTCAATCATTGACAAAAAAAAAGTTTCAAAAGTCAATCATCAACTGAAAATTTAATGCTTATAGTTTTCTGGAATACTCTAGGGCTAATATTAAAATATTATCAAGAAAATGTTCAACAATAGCACTCATTAAAGTGAAATGCTCACTGAAGATCTGAAGCCTGAAATTCAAATAAAGTGCAGAGGATTGATAGCAAAGGATATTATGTTGTTTCATAACAATGCACATCTGCACATCACTGCTAATACTATCAACCCTCTCCAAAAATTTCATTTGAGAGTTTGAAGCATCTTTCTATAGTTCTAATCTTGCCCCATTGGACTATATTTGCTACCTAAAAACCCTATTAAGATAAAGATTCATATCTGATGTAAAGGTGAAGATAAAGATGCATTCATTGATTGCAGCTCAGTCTAAAATATTTTTAGTGAGGAGAAATATGAAAGCTTGTGATAGATGAACAAAGTGTATTGAAAAGCAGAAAATTATGATTATAAATGATGTGTCTTTTCTGAAAGTTGATTAAAATAAATTCTACAACAACAGTGCAAATAATTTTTGACACACTCATTATATGAGTGGCACTATTATATGGAGAGTTTTGCCTCTGTGTTAACAGTATGTGTAAGCATAAAGAATGGTGATCATGTGATGTTTAGTGGTTTAATAGCAATCCTACCCAATAAGACTATAGTGACTGTTGTTATTGAAGAACCAAAGATACCAAACATATGGATGCTGAACTGAGTTCAGATCTATATGACTATCTTAGCTAATGATCTTAGCTTGAAAACATTATTGGGTTTTCATTTTGAATTCAGAGCTTTACAGTTAACTAAAATAGTAAAAGGTAGTTGCTGGGAGGGTTGCATTAGATCCCAAGATCTAGGTGCAGTGCTCTCAGATCCAAGGCTCCGCTTACAGTTAGCTAATAAAGTAAAAGGTGGTTTCTGGAAGGTTACATTAGATTCTAAGCTCTAGGTACAGAGCTCTCAAATCCAAGGCTACTCACTGATGAAAGCCACAAGATAGAAACTAGTCTGGGGATATTGTATGAGTAGGCACTAGATAGGAATTTTATGCACAAACCTTCCTGCATCCATTGATTAATCTGGCTTGTACTGAGTGGTGCTACTGTGTGGAGAGTTTTGCCTCTGTGTTAATAGTGTGTAAGCATAAAGAAGAGTGATCATGTGATGTTTAATGGTTTAATATATAATATTGATTAAAATTTATATTAATAACTCAATTTCTACTAAGAATAATTTTTGTTACTTTAATAATACTGATAAATATTATATTGTTTTAATTATCACAATAAATCAATTATAAATAAACCTCAAGTAGAATCTTTAAAAGATAGCATCTTTAAAGACTGCTAAAATATTTCTAAAATATATTCCAAATTCAAATTAAAAGGAGGAAAAAAAACCTAAATTATTGCTGCTGAAAATAAGTCAAAATACTACTTTAGTAAATCCTTATGGTATGGATAAAAAAAAACTTTCTAAAAATATACCACTTTTACTTAAAAAATTAAGGAAGTTTGAACTCAGACTTTCAACGACCCTCAACTATCCAGATATCTGATATTGCTGACACACTTGATCATACGCATGTCAAAAAGATAAATCAATATAAGTATTTTGTGCTAAACCAGCACTCGTCAGTTGGTCCAGATTATCATCTCCACACATATATGTAATCAATGCTCAATTTATATTAAGATATCCAATCTTCATACTTTAATGAACAGGCTTCAATCCACTCCATCCCACAACTCTTCAGCCGTCCATTTCATTGAAAATCTGATGATGGAATGCTCAAAACCCACATTGGTGCCAACCTTCTCATCCTATTCATGTTGACCATAAGTCCCTCTGACCCCTCATGTATAGGACACAATCCATTTACATGCATATACTCAAACCTTACCACACTATATTTTAATATATAATTTTTTTCTACAGTAAAGGCTTTTTCATACCTGAAGTCCAATATGTAATATATAGGGATTTGAACTCAGACTTTCAAATGACCCTCAACCATCCACACTATCTCATGGTGCTGACACACTTGATCACACACATTGAAAAGACAAATAATCATCAATATATATATATATTTCATGCTATGGGGTGGAGTGGATTGAAGCCTGTCCATTAAAGTATGAAGATTGGCTATCTTAATATAAGCTGAGCATTGATTGTATATATGTGTGGAGATGATAATCTGGATAAACTGATGAGTGCTGGTTTATCATGAAATATATATATATATATTGGTGATTCGTTATCTTTTCGAAATATGTGTGATCAAGTGTGTCAGCAGTATGAGATAGCGTGGATAGTTGAGGGTCATTTGAAAGTCTGATATCAAACACCCTATATATTACATATTGGAGTGCAGGTATAAAAAATCCTGTACTGTAGAAAACAATCATATATTAAAATTTAAGGAAATAAAAAATTATTATGAACTTGTTTCGATTTTTAAAAATTAAAGCAGGCTTTAAAAACAAACAAGAAAATAAGAAAAAAGTCACTAATCTAAAAAAACAGTCAATGTAAATTTGCAGGATCAGCTCAACAAATATAAAGGTTGCACTGTGGAAAATAATTAAAAGATTTTGACAATAAAATTTTACAAATTTCTTTTGATATTTTTTCTATAAAACAAATTCAAGTTAGAAAATAAATCACTTTTTAAAAACTTTTTTGAAATTAAATTTTTACTGGAGAAAATCCTTTTCATATGCCAGAACACCAGAAACATATATATATATATATTATTTACTTCACTGTAATCAAACTAATGAATTTATTTTGTAAGACCATTTTATATTGTTACTTAAAGGTTATGATATAATAAACTTCATTAGTATTTGTTTACAAAAATGTGCAAGATTTAAATGTAAAAACTAAGTAATTAACTTTAAAAGAAAAAAAATGTAAAAACATCCGCTATTTCTGAAATTAGTGGAAGAATTATGGCATTGATATCTGGGTATTCTCAAAAACTGTAAAGGATATTTGTAAAGTTCTGAATTAAAATGATCAATAATTTATATGGAATCTCATCAAACTAAAACAATACTTTTAATTTTAAAATCAAACTAGAGTGAGATAAATTCTGAAGTGAGATTTCTTACTTAATCTCATTAATAGTAATAATAACAAGTCAGATGTCACATGACTTATATATAGCTTGCACTTACAAATATGTAAAATAGCAGTAGGCAAATAGATTTTTCCAAGGATTATATGCCAGGACATAAAGCTTCTAACTGATCACTTAAAAATGTTAATATTCAATTGTTTTGACAAGTTAGGTTAAATTTGTTTAAAATCAAAATCCTTATCATGTTTCAAGAAGTTGAATATTATATATTCCAGGAAAATCAAATTAAAAACTTAATAATTAAGCTGGATTAATTATTCATTATTGATAACACATCTGTCAAAAATGGGATTTCTTTATCTGCTTTCTAAGTGTAGGGAATTTTTTTTTCAAATGTCATAGCATCGGTCGGGAGGCAAACCCACATCAACCATCTGCAAACAACTGTTTGCTTGCAATGTGGCTGCGCTGACCTCTCGGCTAACAAAACTTGACTAAGTATAGGAGATTTGAACTTAGATTTTCAAGCACCCTTCAATTATCCACAATATTTCATACAACTGATACACATGACCACCCATGTAGAAAAGATAAATAATCACCAATACATATATTTCGTGCTAAACCTGCATTCATCCCATGCATGGGATTTGGGTTTTCATCATCAGATTTTCAATGATATGGATGGCTGAAACTGAGCCCTGATTATATATATGTGTGGGAGATGATAATCTGGACCAACTGATGAGTGCTGGTTTAGCACAAAATACACATATTGATGATTATTTATCTTTTCTATATGTGTGTGGTCATGTGTATCAGTTGTATGAGATAGGATGAATAGTTTAAGGGTACTTGAAAATCTGAGTTCAAATCCCCTATACTTACAATTACGCTCCAGGTTTGTGAAGAATGTCTGGTTTTCAAATATTTATCTGCTTTCTACAAGTGTAATGAATCTATGGATATTTCATCTAAAGAACTTTTTATTTTTCTTTGGAATTTACTATTTCAAGATAATAAACTCCACTATGAAAAACTGAATAATATTTCATTTTTTAATTTATAGTAAAATATATAAAATCTGGTTGCAACTATAATTAAAACTAAAATTCAAAACAACTACCTCACTGAACTGAAGATTTAAAATTTATAGAATTTACAAAATGTAAATGAATAATGGACTAATAAACTCTAAAACCATTAAAATCAAAGAACTTAGAATTAAGAAGAAATTATCTAAAGATGTAAGACCAATTCCTATGCTAATATTGCCACTGGTCAGGCCAGCAGCATCTGAAGTAAAGCAGAGAATGAAATCGCTTGGAATGTTGTGAAATCTATTAACCTGTGCTGTCAATTTGTGTATTATTACTAACAATTGTTTGTGCTTGGATACGTTTCAATAATATTAATATCTTTACACACTTTGAACAATGAAAGAAGATATTTAGTTTTTGTAAACAGATTATCACTGAATAATTTGGGGAATACTTTTTAAACTTTTTAATGTCATTTGTTAAATAAATATTTTCAAATTATGTATTTACTTATAATTTAAACAGGTGTCTTTATGACAGAAAATCTTTAAGTAACAACCATTATTGCAAACTGCTACTGCACTCTAATTATCTCATTTAACTGTAATAAATACTAATGTACCATAAAGTATATGTTTTATTTCATTTTTTGTGAAGTATTTAAATATATATATAAAATGAAAGGGCTTATTGCTTCAAGTTCATAAGAAGCTTAAGCATCAGAAATAACATATTTTGACTGCAATTCATGGACTTGTATCAATCTAACGCTATACTAAATTATATAAAAGAAGTATTTAAGTGATTGTTTGCTTATTACATAAATATGAAAACAAAAGCTGTCTTATGAGAAGACTGTAATAATTTAAAACAGTCATCAATAACAATTCAAGTCTTTTAAAAATGGTATTTACATTTCAATAATATTCAATAATATAAATTGAAAACATCTTAAAATATTTAATAATTTGAAATCATAAAGCCTAGGCAATAAAAAATATAAAAAATGGAATCATATATCACATGACCTAATTTCCTTTTTAAGCTTGTAAAATATAAACAAAGAGTTTTTCTAATTACCATGACCAATGGTTTCACACTTTGGCACTCCTCAGAGAGGTGCTAGGATAGCATCAGACCTTAGATCTAAAAATACCAACCCAAAGCCAGAATTTATCCAAGAGTTAACCATTGAGTAGAAAAATCTGAAATTTTCAGACATTTAAATGCCTTCAAACCCAGCTATCTAACTGAAATAGCTATATGGGACTGACAGATATTTAGCCAAACCATATATATATATATTAGTAGTATTAGCAATATAACATTACTTAAGTCTTAAAGTGAAGACTATAAATAGTCAACAAAAATATGGTCATATATCTCATGACCCCAATTCTTTTTTAAGCTTGTAAAATATAAACAAAGAGCTGTGCTAATTGAACAACAAGCTTTGTGATAAATGCTTGGAAAGAGAAAGCATTTAAATTATCTCTATAAGAAACCACACCCAAAATCCTAACCAATAGTTTCATGCTTTGGCACTCCTCAGAGAGGTGCTAGGATAGCTTCAGACACTAGATCTAAAAATACCAACCCAAAGTCAGCATTTATCTAAGAATTAACCATTGCTCTTTGCTTAAATTTTACAAGCTTAAAAAAAGAAATGGGGTCATATGATATAAGACTCAAGTTTTTGTTTTTTATTGACTATTTATAGTCTTTGCTTTAAGTCTTAAGTGATTTTATACTGCTAAGACTACTAATATATGGTTTGGCTGAAGATCTCTCAGCACCATATAGCTATTTCAGTTAGATAGATGGGTTTGAAAATATTTAACCCTTTAACTGATTCTTTTAACTTATTTAAAAGAGTTAATCTTTGTCCAATTTTTCTATTGGCCCACTACTTAGATCTGAGAACAATATTATTCGCCAGTTTTATTTCCAGTCGGTTTCTATTGTTAAAATATTAATCTAAAATACACAGAATTTTTTTAATTCAGCTACTAAAAATTGAATAATTTTAGATTCAAATTGGTTAAATGTAATGAAAAATTAAAAATAATTTTAATAACTGAAGGAAAATATAAGAAAAAACATTTAAAAAATAGCCAGCGGTAAAACAAAAGAATTATATTTGAATCGATCACTGGTGTCATTATTCAATTTCTACCTGTCAAAATAATTTACTTTTCTGAAGAGTTATCATTCCCAACTTATTTTTCTTGTAAAAATGATTATATTCACGATCTTATTTTTCTTGTAATATTAAAAATTTTCCGAATCAAACTTTATATTTCGATAGAGTAATGTAAAATATTATTTATGAATGTAAAAAATTATGTTAAATATAATTATTTACTTCAAAATACGAATGTGTAAAAGATTTTATTTTGATTTATTTAGAATCACCTACTATTCAAATTAGAGTTGCTACGTATAAACAACTGTTTTCAAAAATGATTATATTCACGATCTTATTTTTCTTGTAATATTAAAAATTTTCCGAATCAAACTTTATATTTCGATAGAGTAATGTAAAATATTATTTATGAATATAAAAAATTACAATAAATATAATTATTTACATCAAATTCAATTTTGAACATGTAGAACTTCTTGGTTTAGTTTCTGTCTTTGTCATTTAGAAACGTCTATAACCCAATTTCAAGATTTGGCTGATATCCAATCAGAGTAAGGGGCAGGTCTAACTTCCAATAGCTAGCAAAGAAAATTGATTTTTTTAAAAATATATAATGCTATATGTGGACATTTTTAGAACTACAATTTTAAATTTTGAATTTCCTATAAAATAAGCCTAAAATAAAAAAATTGTGACCAAAATTGACCAAGAGATGGCACATTCTATGTGAAAAAACCGTATTTTGTAATTTTGTGTCTCCTTGAAATAAACACATAATTGGTTAAGTGTCTGAAAATTTCAGATTTTTTACTCAATGTTTAACTCTTAGATAAATGTTGGCTTTGGGTTGGTATTTTTAGATCTAGTGTCTGAAGCTACCATAGTGCCTTTTTGGGGAGTGCCAAAGCACAAAACCATTGGTCAGGGATTTGGGTGTGGTTTCTTATAGAGATATTTTAAATGCTTTCTCTTGCTAAACATTTATCACAAAGCTTGTTGAGCCATTAGCAATGCTTTGTTTATATTTTAAAGCTTAAGAAAGAAATGGGGTCATGTGATATATGACTATTTTTTTTTATTGACTATTTATAGTCTTTGCTTTAAGACTTAAATGATGTTATATTGCTAAGACTACTAATATATGGTTTGGCTGAAGATCTCTCAACCCCATATAGCTATTTCAGTTAGATAGCTGGGTTTGAAGATATTTAAGTGTCTGAAATTTTCAGATTTTCTACTCAATGGTTAACTCTTATATAAATTCTGGCTTTGGGTTGGTATATTTAGATCTAGTGTCTGAAGCTATCCTAGCATCCTCTCTGAGGAGTGCCAAAGCACGAAACCATTGGTCAGGGGTTTGGGTGTGGTTTCTTATAGAGATATTTTAAATGCTTTCTCTTGCTAAACATTTATCACAAAGTTTGTGGAGCAATTAACAAAGCTCTTTATTTATAAAGCCTAGAAATTCATTATTTCCATTCATAGATAGGATTTGTAATAACGAAACAATTTGATCAATCAGTTTAAACCATCAGCCTTTAGCAAATAAGAATTCAGAACAAATCAACAAAATAGTATTGGGTTTTATTAAATGATAAATTATTACTAATAAAGCATATAGTTCTTTAGTACTCTTATTCATGCTAATATGTTTATTAAATCATGTATTGATTGATACTTTTGTATTGCTATTACAAGACTAATTAATTAACAAATTTATTATATGTGCCATCTACTTTTGTCGTATTTATATTAATATAATCATTCATATTGCATCAAATAATTGTGTGAGTAATAATAAAAATTTTGTTATAATTATTAATTATTTAAGATTTAATAATAATAATCTAATTATACCAAAATAAAATAAACAAAAAATAGTATAGAACATATGTACGTTTAATTAGAATTTGCAGAGAAAATAATGTGATGTGTATAACTGTAAGAATGCATCGAACATTTAATTCAAATATGCAATATTAAAAATTCCGGAATGACAAATATTAAAGCGAAAAAAATCACAAAAGCTTAAGAAAAAAACGCATGACTAAAGCCCATACATACACCTACCCAGTCATATTTTCCAAGAAAAGCTTCTATACTATAAAAAAAAATATTAGTTCTCAGTTTATAGAAAATTATTTCTTAGTATTACGTGGTGCCCTCTTCTGCATAGTATTATTATCAAAAAAAATAATAATAAACAATTTCTAGACAGTTATATATTTAAAGTTTGAAATGAAAATGTAAAATTAAAAATTTTATATATATGCAAAAAAAAGTATGTTTAACATATTATTTAAATAAAAAATCAGATTAATTTGTTATCTAAATACATGTTAATTTATTTTTAATGTAAAGTTAAGAAACAAGTATAAAAATAACAATATATTTGCTCTCTGGGGTTCAAAAATAGGGGAGATTAGTTTTAAAGGCAAAGTCATATAAAAAGGTAAACTATAGCAAAAAAAGAAAGAAGAGGGGAAGAGCAAATGATAAAATACACATCATTATAACTGTAACAAAAAAAAAAAAATCTTCGATTGAAAATATTCGCGGAGAGAATTAAATTCTAATTGTAGAAATAAGTATCTATAAATTAAACGACAAATCGTCTTAAATTGAAATCACAAATAGCGCCATAGAAGACAAATGCAATATGAATCATAAAGTATTAGGAAATAAATATCTGTGAAAATTTATGTATAATTTAAAGGTCTAACAAGAAAAAATAAACCAAACATTTCTATCTTATAAAAACAAAAACTGAAAATAAAATAAATCAGGAACCTTATAATGGAAAAATAAAAGCAAATGATAACTAAATAACTTTCTATTTCACAGACCATGTTATCGAAAAAAAGTAAATAATTTTGCAACCTTAAGGTAAAAAAAATAAAATTTAATGAATCAGTAATTAAATATATATTTTAGTTTTCAAAAAAAGGAGCATCAACTTAAGATATTCATAATCCTTGCATACTCCTCTCATTCTTTCTCTCTCTCTCTTTTAAAAAAAATTGTTTTATTTTAGAACCTTTTTATATATATAATTTATCTTACATTTTCTAGGTTTTAATTATATCCTATAGGAATTTTTAAAATCTGTTTCTACAAATATGTACAAAAATTATAATTACATATTACTAATTCCCCTTATTTTTACAAGCCCATTCATATTTATAATTTGTCTTTAAAATCAATAACAAAAATAATATAAAAATTTACTTGAATAAAATTATACTTTTTGAAAAGCAAAATATTTTTTTTTTCAATACAATTTAAAATTATTGTGACTCATCCTAATTCAGCAGAAACTTACTGTGAAATAATAGATTTGTCATTACTAGAATAACTGACTAATGAAATAGCAATAAAAAGAATATAATAAACACCTCCATACTTACTCATTTTTTTTAAATTCATATAAATAAAGATATAATAAAAGACAAATGACCACTAATATGCATTTCATGCTGAACCAGCACTCATCAATTGGCCGTGTTGAACCAGCACTCATCAGTTGGCCCAGGTCACTATCTCTCATATATATCTTTATTATACACAAAGAATTTATCTAGAGTAAATTGTGACATTTTCATTTACCATTGTCAAATTTCCTCTATTCTCAACTTTGACACCATCCATTTCTGATAAATACACTAATGATTATTACTAGTCATTTTTGAAACTAGAGATTATCTCTAGCACAGATATAAACTTTAAACCTCAGTTAAAGATTAATATATCTGATTTTTTAAATTTACATCCAATAAAAAGAAATAAATAGTCAATGGTATAATAGATTGATCGAAGAGTTAAGTCAGTGAATCCAATCATTTCCAATAAGGATAGAGATCTTGCCACATACTGAAGTCCATTTAAGAGAGGGAACACAGATTAAGACTTTCAATTTTTTATACACCATTAGACAAAGTAAGACACTGAATGGCAATACATACTGTATCAGAATAAAAAATTGCCCTACAGATTTGGACAGCATGATGATAAAACAATCATTATTAACCTTAAAGTTAGAGCACCATCCATAACAGGATAAAAATGAAGATATACTCTTCTTTTAATGTACCTTAGATTTAGGAGAATATAAGAAAACCATGATGGAGTGATCCTGTTTAATTATGCTCTGAAAACTTGGGCACTAATTGTAATAGAAGTATGCTAACTATTTGTAATAGATCAAAAATATACAGTGGGAAATAATAACTCTAATATAATCTGAATAAAATATAACTCAGCTGTTGGTCACTCTATGTAATAGAATGAAAATGAGTCTTGAAGTTGGATCATTTATAACTGATTAAAATGTAAATCAGAGAAAAATAATACTGATTTTATAATGCTCTTTGTATAATAGTATCATTCATAATATAATAAATATAATAAACTAAGTTAAATGAATATCAATCAATAAATAATTATTCAGTACTTAAAGTAATTCTTTATCTTATCACATATCAAAATGAAATAGTGACGATAATTGTTATAGGATCATGAGTTCAAACAGAATAAACAGAAAACAAACAAAATCATCATTTCAAATAACCTTAATTAAAATAGATTAAAATAATCAAATATCACTATCCCAAAGCAATGATATATGCTTAAGATAGATTTCACTTAAAATCAAAAGAAGCCAATAATAAATCATTAAACAACTAAATTCTAACATACTCAACTAATAAAACATTGCTTATAAAAATACAAACTTATACTAAAATTTAAAGATGTTCGTATCTAAATAAAGTGATTCATGAATGATTGAGATAACAGCTTTAGTATGTCCTATAATTTTACAATATTTATAACATTTAAATAAATATGTGATCCAATAATTAATTTTAAATCCTAGTATAATAAAATGATAAATAATAAATTATACTAACTCAGTCATATTATATTGTTATAATGTTGTTACTTTTATTAATCATGCTATTTATAACAAGATAAGATAAATACTTATTGATGTAATATCAAAAAACCTATAAGATAATCTTGAATCTATAATACACGATCATACCAGTCTATAAAATAAACAATTGATTTCTATTGGATATTTATTTAAGTACAATTAATTAATCATATCAATTTATTTTAAATTTTCCTGTAACAAAATTATTAAAACTGCATATTATAACAATCAAAATATATAAAAATATTAACATTTATTATAATCAAGTATGAATTTTAAAATTTAATAATTAACTGGATTTACAATTCACATCCACTAAATTTAATATAATTAAAACAAATCATTCTGACTTATAACAGAACAAAATATGTTGCTATCAGCTCTATAATTAAATAAAATTAAGATCTTAATGACTAACCATGAACTCAATACAATACTTATCCAAACAATAATAATTTAGATCAAACAAATATTTGATTGTGGTTACCATATAAAGTTTATATCTAGTAAATAATAACTATTGAATTCAATATAAAAATAATAATATAACTATACTCACTTACCAATCGTAGGGTTTGATTTATAAATTATATGATATAGTTATTTTAAATAAATTTTATGATATAGTCAATTTATCTTATCTCACTTGAGTATTATTAATCAATGAATTTGTATTGGACACTTGGACAATAATCAGACAAGTTTATTTGATTTAGATTAAATTAAAATATATTAGTTATATAATAATATATACATAATGAATAGATTGTAAACAATCAATATGTACAATAAATCATTAATTGACATTAATTTGATATTTACATATGTGATTGCCTATCAATCTTCAATTATTTAATAACAAATACTAAACATACATGTCTATGAAACACAAAATATATTGCAAGATGTTCTTACTTTTCAAAATACAAGAGAGTTTACCATATACATCATTTTATATCCTTTATATATATACAAAAATGAATTTAATTGTTTATTAATAAAATTTAAGAAAACAAAATAAAGTTAATACTTATTGTGATAAAATCCTTTTGAACTTCTATAAAAAAATTGAATATTTTAAATTAAAATAATAATTACTATATCACAAGATATAAGTTTAAACTTAGGGAAACATAACTCGTATATTTTGATATGTGAATAGATCAGTAATTAATTTAAATGAATATATATATATATATTGTACTGGTTGCATTTGAAAGATGATCTGGATTACTCTGTTTGCTAGGTTTAACTGGGTTGAAACCTTATTTATCATAATTTTATATTATAAATATTACATGAACAAACAGGCCCTTTGAGCAGAAGGGAGAATATTATTGATAGCAGAGCTATCCATGATACCCATGATCAGACTGAGCTATGTGATGCATAACACAATCAGATTTCCAGACTGTGGCCCACCTTGACTGCTAGATTCAAACCCTACTATCCAAGCACTTTATTTGTTTTGAGGTAAACCTCAGGCACCAGCTAGTTACAAGAACTAATGTGTTTGAACAGTATTCCCATAATCCAGCACTTGAAATATTCCATGACTAGCTCAATCAAAAGAATAATCTAACACATTTATTGCTTTAATTAGTGGTAAAGAATTGACCGACAAATATTAAATTTTAAAGATAATTTATTTTAACTAAACATTTATTGTTCTAATTTTTACTACTTATATGAATCTTAATTAAATGAAACAATGACTTATCACCACCTCAGGTACACACATATTATAGTAAGATATACAATATAATATAACAAAGAGTATTAAATAATACAAAGCATTTAATAAACCCATGAAATCAATATAAAATATAAAGCATTCACATACATGACATTTTAAAACACACCTATCAATAGTTCTTTATGCATGCTATAGAGTTCATTATTAATTGACTCTGGGATGTTTCAAATTATTGCAATGGCTACATTAATTATAAATGGAAATAAGAAATTGTTATTTGTTACCTAGGATTTTAGAATGTGGATACTTCTTGCTGTTTGCTGCAAATTTTATTTTCAATAGGATTTTGTCTTCTTGCTGGTTGCTGCTTTATGTAAAAATCTTTCAAACCGGTTGGATTTGAAGTTTTTGTGGAGGTTTTCTGTTGATTGCTGTTCTTTGCTACTTCTTATTCGAGACAGTTAGACATCAGGCAGCTTCAGATTATTAGGTGTGCATTACTTCCACCTCGGGCAGGCTACTGGCATTTACGACAAGCTTGTAGCTCATCATATGCTTTTACAAGCTGCTCAGCACTGCATGATCTTTATTAACAAGTACATGAGAAGACTGATTGAGAACTGATTGATTGAACTGAACTGAAGAACTGATTTAATCCGATTGATCTCAACTGATAGATTGATGAAAATCCAGACTATTTATATGAAGATCTGTTGTCACTTTGATAATTGGTTTTTATGTTCACTAGCTATATTTGTTGTTTAAATTCCTCCACTTTTTTGAATACATTCCTTTGATAAGATTTTAATCATGTTGTTTGAGATCTTTTAATTAGTAGCCATTGCAAATTTGTTGTTTTGTGGATTTTGTTTAACTTAGTAGCCATTACAAATTCTGTTTTTATATCACTTTATCAACATGCACACATTTATTTTACTTATTATTCACGCACATGTATATTTTATTTTAATAAATAATTTAAATGAAAAGAGATTTTTTTTCCTTTTAGTTTTAAGATTTCCTTTTTTTTCTTTAACTTAAATAAAAAGAGAGTATCTTATAGTTTAAATTGTTATGCTTTTAATTTTTTCCTAAATTAATTTCTCCCCCCTCCTTCCAATTACTCCTTAATACATAAAACTATGAACTAATTGATTTTTAGCAAACTGTTTTAAAAAAACTCTTTAAACTTCTTTTATTAAACTTTTAACTATTTCTTTGAATGAGATGTTTTTATTTCAATAATTTTTAAACAAAAATTATTATATGTACAGCTAAGATATTGGCACAATATATATCAATAATAATGACAAATATAAGTGACCTAAATGAGAGTCTTTAAATACTGTATTTCCAGAATGGCATCACAGTTCTGATCTCTGCTTCAAACCATAAGCCAATAGTATGTCTTTGGTCCAGAAAAGATATAATTTATTCACAAAATTTTTTTAAAATCCAAACTACATTTTAACATTTCTGATGTTTTATATGCATATCTAAATTATTCTTTCAAATAATAATTATTTAGTTAATGCAGCACTGCACACCATAAGTATTAGTTTATATTCATTATGATATGAAGAGTTATCCTTTAATGAACAAGTATTATTTCAAAATACAATGAATGAATAGATGCTAGCTTTATCTAGAACAATATGATGGGAAATTAAACTAATTTATATCTTGGTAAAATTTGATCAGTTGATCTAATAAAATTACATAGGCAGGTAAATAAATATGACTTTTGTACACTTTCTGATTTGTATTCAAGTTTTAAAATATAAGTAACATCCATTTCAAAAGATAAAAATATTCTGATCATTTATGACATAATATAGCAATTCTGATGATTTTTTCTTTTATAATAAATTGTTAATTTCTCATAAAATTTTGTCAATAAGCTGCCCTGGATCATGGGCAGACAATGTTGTTTTTTACTGCTCCATTTTGTTCAGTCAATTATGTACTTTTAATGTAAATATAAAAAAATTGTATAAAGAAAGTTAGATGTTCTTCTGTTTAAAGCAAAAACAGAGAGAAGAATAAGTTGAAATTATTTAATCCTATTTATAAGATTTTCTTATTGATGTCAGTGTTACTATAGTGAGCTGATAATTTTGAGCGGCTCATGTTATATTCTTTATATATGTAAAAATCACATATATACACATATATATTAGGCATAGAATAATAAATTAAATGCTGTGTATATAAAAAGTTTTTTTGGGGTATTATTTGTTAGTTTTTTTTTTATATATATATAGTGGGGTTTTTGGCATTATTTATTGTTTTATTTTTAATGGGATTTTAACAGAATAGAATAGAAAGAAGAAAAAAGGACAAAATGGTAGATTAGTTATTTGTTAAATTGGATTGAGATTACATTGAAAGTGATATTAATTAAATAAATTTTTGTTCTTTTTTAAAACAATTTCATAATAAAATTTTTGATTCTTAGCCTACAAACTTTTAGATACGAAAAGTAATGGCACAATAGTAATCCTCTTTTAAGTAATTCACTCTTTTAAGCAATTTCAGATAGCATTTTATAAATAAATAAAAACTTATTACACAATAATGACAAAATAAAAATAAATATTTTAGAAATTTCTCGAAGACAAAAAATTACATTTTACAATATCTATACTATTTTTCATTTCAGTACAAAATAAACAATTTACACTACATTTTCAATATATTACATTGCAAAAATATTTTATACATATTTCCTTAGTATATTATCCTACATATAAAAAGAACAAATGGATTTTAAATATTAAACATTAAACATTTATTTGTATTGTTTATAAATTACTATCATGAATGCAGAAACTAAAATGGAGCATATCAAATAAATAATAATAATTTCATCCAAACTATATAATTTATTATTCACATTTTAATTTTTTAAAATGAATAAAGTCAATTTATAATCTTATAATATAATTACTAATAAACAATTTTAGATCAATATTATTATTGTCATAGCAACACAGTTCACTATTTCATAAATTAACATATTAACCATCCTAAAATCAAACAAGAAAGAAAGAAAAAATTATGACTGACATCTTGCCACATTCTGAAATACATCTCAAATTTCAGGACCAACACCCCCCCTAACAAAAACATGCTTTTTTTTTTATAAACTAACAACAGTGATTTATTATTATTTTTGAAATGTATACAATAAACTATCTTCACCAAAATATACATAAATGTCTATTTTTTTCTTCTTCCTTACTTTAATAAATCATTTAATAATTAAGTTGTGATGAATTATGAATGAATTATTAATAGGCTCATCAAAACAAGACAAAACATATTTACTTCTTCTATTCTCATCTTAATATATTCCCATTATTTTATTATAGTTTTTTAATAAATAACAGATCAAAATATCATGAGTGACAGAAATTTTGGCCCACCTAACACTTATTAACAATGTACCATAAAGTACAATTATATCTTTATTTTTCTTCATTGCTCATAAAACTTGCCAATTATAGTCACTAAAGTCTTATTCTAAACTTGAAATTTATTTATTTGATTATCATCTCTTTCAGTAACTTTTTTCATAATATGACTTTAAATTTATTATAGTTAAATAACATAATACATAATACTTAAGATTTCTTGAATAGAAATCAACTAATTCATCATTTTCATCTTAATATCATAAAACATTAATAAAGTTTTATATATATATAATGCATTTTCAATTTTAGGTAATAGTATGAATACTGAACCCTACAGTTTGATGGCGCTCTTTTTTTGCCCAATGCACATCAATATACCGATTCACAGGCCATCGGTTTCTTTACAGAATACTATGGTACAATTCGTATGTTGTTTTTTTTTGTATTTTTAATAAACAAACACTTTGTTTTTATATGGTGTAGGAAGGGAGGTTGGTTTGCTTTTAAATTATCTGCTTTTTTTATTTTTTTATTTTGAGCTTTTTTTTTTTTTTTGATTTTGAATTATCGGGTTCTTTACATAATACTATGGTAAAAAAAAATTTGGTTTACCCCTTTCTATACATAAAACTCGTACATTTTTTTGCCTTTTTAATAAATAAACACCACTTTGTTTTTAGATGGTAGGTGAGGGTTGATTTGCTTTTAAATTATCACCTTTTTTTGGATTTTGAGCTTCTTTTTGAAAACCTTAAACAAATCAGTTTTAATTAATAAACCAACAGTTGGTTATTAGAGTTCTGGTGGAGGGGGATTTGTTTAAATTTTAATTCTTATCTTTTAATATCTTTTGCCGATGTACTGGAAACTTCACATATTAATTTGAAATGTGTTCGAATATAGAATACATATAAAGAGATAGATTAACAAAAAATACAAATTATTGGAGGGGGGTTGGTTTGCTTTTAAATTATCAACTTTTTTCCTTATCGACTTTTTATTGATTTTGAGCTTTTTTTTTTTTTTTTGGAAAGCCTTATTAATCAATTCATTTTTAATAAACCAACAGATGGTTTTTAGAGGATGGAGGGGGATTGGTTTGATTTTTAATTATCGTCTTTTATTTTCTTGTTATGAGGTTTTTTTAAAAAAAATATTTACCTACTGAAACCTTTATATGATAGTGAAAAGTTCTTCCTTTATTTTATTTTTTTTTCAAAAAGCCTTAAACACTTCGTTTTTTTTTAAAAAAAAACATTTTTTAGGGGGGTGGGGAGTTACAGTTTGTTTGACTCCAATAGGAGATGAGCCTCAAATCTGTAAGTAACGGGGTTTTGGAGCTGTCCAACCAACTTCCCTTATGCAGACCCCAGGTATGTTTGCAGGAGTGGCAACAATGTACATATGAAAGTCTGAACATAAATATCTACCATACAAAATAATAAATATAGTATTGCCTGTTTAAAAGGTTTGTAAAATATCATTAAATAGAAAAAGGTATTCCATAATTTTTAATATATTAATAAGAGAACATTATAATAAAAAATATCAAATGAGAATCATATCACAAAAGTTAATATAAAGTTAAAAGCAAAAGTTAATATAATACAAACATACATAAAAATTTGCGAATTTACAAGCTTTATTTTATGCAATTAAATGAAAAAAATAATGTACTATAATTTAAAATATATTAATAAGAGGCATTATAATAGATATAATAATGAAATATTAATATATCAGAAAAGATAAATATAATAAGGTTCAATGTTAAATTCTTATGAGAAAACTCTAAAAAGGATTATTGTAATGAAGTATCACTGTAAAGAAATGACTGAAGTGACATCAATCCATGAAAACGACTATGTTTAGTGTCAATTTTATTATGTAACAAGTCTGTAGTATTTAGCATGCAATATATAAATCAATTCAATGTAGAGATAATGGTTAGAAATCTATGTAACTTTATCTAGGTCTGTTTAAGATCTGGTGGCATATGATGGCCACTGTGTGAGTAAAAAGCACTTTTGTGCAAGTTAAATTTCAGTTTCATAGTCCCATAAAATAAAATTTGTAAATTAAATATAAAATGGATTCTATATAATTTTGTTTAACAAAACACACATAAACATAAGAATATTACAAAGTTAAAATCATTTACACTTTTATTTTTTTATTTACATATTAACTCTCCCCACTTTGGTAACTTTAACATTTTCCAAATGATAAATAATGAATAGCTTTAAATTCTAACTAACATATTAATTAGTTTGTTAAAAATAAATTCTTTTTGTTACTTTTCATTCCATTGAGAAAATTTCATGCAAAACTTATTTGTGTTTTTTATGAACAAAGTTGCTTTTCAAATAATCATTCATTCAATAATAGAATATTTACACTACTTCATGATTTAATTTTTTATATGCTCATTATTACAATATAATAAATTAGTCATATTGTACATATTACACATTAAACACTATACAGTATGACATTTAGGACTTAAGGATTTACATTACATTTACATAAGAGAAGAAATACACACAATTCTATCTTCTTAAAAAAATTTTTTTTTGTTAATTTTGTTTTCCTTGATTTTGGATTTTCATATATATGAATAGTATTATAGATGAATTATGAATTTAGTTAGGTAACAAACCTAGCTAATCCAAATTCCAAATAAAAAGCAGATTAGTAAAATATTGAAAATATATTGACATTAAAAATCTGTATTTAGAAAAAATTTCAAGACAGCAACAGAATCAATCCTGAGAATTCATATTTCAGATTCCATCATCTTACCAGAACACACTACACTGGTCGTTATAGAAAATGACTGATAAAAGTAATTACTTACTATATGATTTGTCCAATGTATTAGAATTATTGTAATTATTATGAGACAATATTTTTTAAATAATTTTATTTTTAAATAAATTATTAATAGTAATTTTTAAATATAAATTAGGCTATTTAAGTAAAAATGATTTGGAAATTAAATACATATACATTTTATTAATTATCATGCAACATGGAGATGATCAGGTTTGATTTAGCACAATGGCAAAATATACATGTAGTATATTTTGAGCAATTGTCACAAAACTAAATAAACAAGTATACATCTTTATATTTAAATAAAAATATTTATGATCAAAACATGCTTCTAATAATGAAGTGATTTGGATATATAAATATGTTCATTTATGTATAATTTTTAATTATCACAGCATCTCCATTAACAAAATAAATTTTGTGTCCTGCACAGCCTACACACCAACATGCAGTGATTCTATATGATGGTATGATGATATAGGGATTAATGCTATTATAATATACACACCAACAATTAAATATTTGATTTGGTATATTAAACATAACTGTAAGAGATAAGTAATAGCCATTATTAATAATAAAATAAATGTATACAGAAAGTGTGAAGTATACCTGATTGGAAGCTTATCAAAATCATATGTGATACTGTCATATAATTCAATATTTCATAAAATTTTCTTAGTTCTGAGGTTGCTTATTAATTCTATCAATTGTAATATATATATAAAATAATTTAATATATCAAGCACAGAGTTCTACTTTTCAAAATAGTTCATAAATATCCAAAATAGAAATAAAACACACCAACTCCTTCTTTTTAAAACTTGTTTTTATATGGCTATAATCATGTAAAAAAAAAATCCAACGTTTTATGTTAGATATGTTGATGACTATTTTATGGTTTTAAATGGTAATAAAAAAAATGCAGATAATTTTTTGAGTTATATTAATGGTAGAGTTGAAAAAATAAAATTTACTATGGAAAAAAAATATAATAATGTTATTGAATATATGAATGTTCGAATTATTAAAAAAATTGATAGGAATGGTAGTGTTAGTATAGAAACATCTGTGTTTAGAAAAAAAAAATTTTTTTGGATTATCAAATAATTGGTTTTCAGATATTGATAATCATAGTAAAATTAATATTGTTAATAATAAAATTATTAGGGCAATTAAGTTATGTTCAAATAGTAATTTGTTTGGGAATGAGATTGATATTATTAGGAATGAATGTTTTATGAATGATTATCCTAGGGGTGTAGTTAAACATTTGTTTTCTAATAAAAATATAAATAAAATAAGAAATAGAATGGGATTAGATAGGAGTAGGAATAGAGAAAAGATTATTTATGTTGGTTTTAATATATTTAAAGATTTATTTATTAAAGTTAAGAAATTAGTTAAAATGATTAATAGGAAATATAATGTTTTAATTTGTCCAGTTTATAAAAAGAAAGCAAGTTTAAATTTTTTAATTAATAATAATGGGGACTATAATAGGTTATATATTATGAATTCAGTTTATTTGATAAAGTGTTTGAATTGTCTTAGAAAGAATGTAGAAATGACATATGTTGGGACTAGTAAGAATAAATTAAAAACTAGATTGAAACAGCATTTAGGTGATAAAAATTCTGCTGTTTACATTCACATGAATAAATTTAAGCATGGGGATTTTGATATAAAGCCTTTGGAATGTATTAAGTCATATAATGAAAGGATGATAAAAGAAAGTGTATTCATTAATGAAATAAAACCAGAATTAAATAGGATGTTAATAGATAAACAGAAAAGAAAATAATAGGTTTTTAATTAAATATTTTAAAGGATATATATAGATTTTTTTTTTAATAAAAGGAAATTGTTTCTCTTTGAGTTGTGTTTGTTGGTAATAGGAAAGGGGAGTGAGATAAGGTAAATTTTTGGTTATGAATATATTTTGTAATTTATTTATTTATTTTTTATTTATTTATTTTTTTTAATTTATGGAATATGTGTTATTTGTTATATATATTATTTTATTTTAGTGTACCTTGAAAAAGACTATATAAAATAGTTGAAACGTTAGATTTTTTTTTTTACACGAGTATAGTCATATAAAAACAAGTTTTAAAAAGGAGTTAGTGTGTTTTATTTCTATTTTAATATATATATATATATTAAACTTCCAGTTATTATTATTGATCTAATGTGCTTTTATCTCTTATGAAATTATTTATAAATATAAAATTTATTTGACTATTTTATTATGTATACATATATATACTATTTATATATACATGTGAGCTTTAAATAATACATACCTTAAGTTTTTGAGTAAAATGCCAGATTTGAAGTTGAGTAATGAATAATTTTATATATATTTTATTATTAAATCTTAATGTTTATTGAACAATTAATATTTGAATTAAGCATGAACTTGTAACAACACACGAGCAGATTTATTCGTTCTCTTGTTATTAAAGAGAAGAAAAGAAAATCCTTTCTTTTTAAAATAACTTTTTCTTTTGTAAATATTACTGTTCAATGATTGAAATTTAAATATTAACTTTTCCAAATTAAGATAATCCGTGGATTAAAAGTCTGCAAGGAAAATATTTTAATTTTTTATTAAATCTTAAAGGAATAGCAATATACTTAAGATAATTATATATATATAAAGAATATTCCAATGTGCTTTGAGTAGACCAGCATTATATCATAAAGGTTTTGAAACCAACCTTGCATGCTATTTTAAAATATTTTGAAATATTGGATATATAGAACATCTAATGATAATAGAAAAATGGAGAATAAGAACATCTACATTAGAAGAATATTTACTTTATTTCATATCAATCAAATCATTGGATATTATTAACAGTTTATCAATTAAGGATAAATAAAATCATCATTATTCCAATGGATTAATATACTTCATAAAAGATCTTCATTAGGATTATGAACTATAAACTTCAATATCTACTCTTAACTCTGGAGAATAAGTTTTTCTTTCTTTCTTTATATATATATTATAATAATGCTTATATTATTTTAATATGTTTATTATTATTATTATTATTATTATTATTATTATTATTATTATTATTATTATTATTATTATTATTATTATTATTATTATTATTATTATTATTATTATTATTATTATTATCTTTATTTCAAATTTGGCATCACATCATTATATCTTAATAGGAAAATTATATTTAATATTAAATATAATTAATTGAAAACTTGACATAATTTATCAAATTAGATGCGGGATATAAAGAATAGTTATTATTTGACAGATATTTTAAACAGGATTATATTGTATTTACTACATAATATTGTAAACGTTTAATGTATTTTATTTATTAAAAATACCTATAATATATAAGTTATACAATTGTAAATAGTATTTATATATTAGTAATTATGAAACATATAAATAAGAACAGTAAATAAATTAATAAGTTACATAAATTATTAATTTTTGAATCCAGATATTCTTTTTATATATCTGTTAATTTAAACTATTTTTTTTTAATTTTTGAAAATTTATTATAGTATTGAATTTTATCATATGGTATTAAATAAGAATATTATTTATTAATATTTTTAAAATGGTAAAATTCATCCGTATTTATTTATTAATATTTTATTTATCTATTATATTATATTTTTTATTGTTTATTAAATATTGATTTATTAACTTGATCTCTTTGTCTAATCATTATTGAATTATATTATATATATGCTAGTATTATAAATATCATATGAATATCAATTATTAGTTAATGCTTATATAAAGGTATATTAAATAATAACTTGTTTTGAAATTATCCCTGAAAAGAGCTAATTGCAAATTCTCCATGAGTTTGAATATCATGGCATAATGGTGACTGAAAGAGGGATGAGAGATGGATGAACTAGTCTAAATTATATTAAAACTTATTTACAAATTTTTGAGCTAGCATAATAAAAATAGATATAATCATGGACTTAGTATTTCATCAATTCATTTCTAGCATTCTACCTGAAGACCCAAAGTCTGATTGTAGTGAAATGCATATCCTTTTTCTAGGGAATTTAATCATCTCCTTATATTTAACAAGACCAACTTAGATTTTAAATATAATCCATTCTGTTATATTTGGCGAACCTAACTGTGAAGCATTAAGTTAATGATTTCCAAGCATTAAATATAATCGATTATGTTATATTTGATGTATCAACTGGGATGATTAAATGCTGTTCCATTATATTTGGTGCTTCAACTAAGGCTATCAAATATTCCATCCCGTTATAATATATATATATATGAAATATTGTGGGTCAACTACTCTTTACACATATGCTATAAAATATACTTACATCATTTATGCTTTTAAAACATTTATTGATGGGGAAAGTGTATGTCTATTTTCCATCATGTATGAAGAGTAGTTGACTTCTATAATATTTTATAAGTATTAGTATGAAATATTAATAAGATTATTTTATAACTTGCATATTCTTTAATACTATTTTTTATGTTTGTAAACAATTTCTCATAAAAATGTTATGCTAATATAATGCATGCTTTTAAAACTTTAGCCACTAAATTTTTGTAAAGTTATAATTAATATTCATGAATACACAAATAATTCAAATTTTATGGCAAACTCTATCATTTAATTATTTATTATATTGCATTTTCGATCCCTTTACACATTTATATATTGTTATTTTATGATCAATTATTCAAACTGTATGTTAAACTTTTTTTAAAAAGCTTAAAACATCTCCTGACTTGTGAATAATTTTGTATGGCACAAGAGAATAGCTAGATAATATGGAATGAACTCTTTTATAAATAACATCTAATTTTCGGAATGCAAATTTTTTTTTTAACTTAAAAAAATACTTTCAAAGAATTTTTAATGAACAAAAGTTTTAATATATTTATTAAAATGCTTCTTGAATAGAGGAATTTATAATTTATAATAAAAATAAATTTATTTTGAATATTTAAAATAATAATAAATATTATTTAATGTATTTAAAAGAAGTATATGAGGGCTATTGATGTTGTTAATAATATATAAAAGAAAATCGTTTTTTTAAATGCAAAACTATTTTTATTAAATGAAAATATGAACATACAAATGAATTAATTACTAATTTGGCTGATTGTAATATTTTCTGAGAGGTAATCTTTAACACTATATTAAAATAAACTGTTTTTATATTAAAGCTTAGTGAGATGTGAACAGAATGCTGGATCAAATATTAACTAATGTTTACACTGCTCTGGATGGACATAATAGTTTGTTTTGAAATATGCTTTAATGTTTTTATCTCATTGTGCTGCTTCCATTTTGCTTACAATCAGTTGTATAATTGCTTTTGTATCTTGTGGACACATGCTTTGAATATTAGTAAATTGTCTGTTAATCTTGATAAAATTTTTTTTTAAATTTTTATTACTAATATCACAAAAGAATGCTTGTATATTCATTTGTTGTTATTAGCTATTTTATTGATTGGAGTAAAGCAGTCTCCATATTGCAAACAAGTATTTGAGAGGTAATAAAAGAGTTGTATAAGAGACTTCTATTTTCACTTAACATAACAACTGCTTATATTTTCATCATCATCATGTATGTGATTCATCATTTCAGTGATGATCATCAGTGAGATTGACTGCTTTCAGGACATTTCCCTCTTTGCTTTTCTGCATGCTTCGAAGCTGTTTTTTCCTTCTGCATTTTTGAATGTTTCTAGTACTTTGTGATGTTATTCCCCCATGTTAGCATCTATCATCTCTTCTACTGAACTCATTCACAATTCCAATCATGGAATCATTTATCAGGGTTTCTGTATGACTCATCATTTGTCTTTAATATTATGAAGCTTTCTTGCTTAACTATTTTCAATAGTTGTCTTTGGATATCTACATTCCAAAACCCATTCATTTGTTTTACTGGAAATTTGTGATGAAGGCATTTTAGTAGCAATTATGTTCTGGATTATTTGCATTAGCTAATAATAAATATTGAATGTCTTTAGAAATATTAAAACTGTATTTAAACTTTTCAAATATATTCAACTGCTAGTAATAGTACACAGGTTAATATATTACACACAATTTTGAATCGTATTATTCTCATTTCTTCTTCAAGTATTTCTAGGATGACCAGTGGTAGTACTAGCATGGGAATCAAATCTAAACATTTAGATTCTGAATATTGAATTTTAAGGTAATTCCTTAACCAACTGATCTATTCTGCCAAAGGCAACAGTCAGTAAAAATATTTGTCTATGAGGATCCTCCTGATTTCTACACTTTTCCCTAAGAGCAAAGTTATTTAATAGCTTTCAGACATAATGTATTCTTACACTAGATTGACTTATGGGGTTATTTGCCATTGTTATATGAGCCATTTCTTTAAATTTTTCCTTTGTACTTTTTTCTCTCTATTGGAGTATTTTTCAATTTTCCCCTTCAAACATATGTTCATTGGTACATACATAGTCTGCTATTTTAGATACATCTGTTTTCTCTTTTCTTCTTATTATTTTGTGCTTTATCAATCATTTTTCAATGAGATGACGCATCTCACTAGTACATATATTCTTTTATAGTCTCATAGTATTTTATAGATGTGGTTTTTGGTTTCTTCAGCCTTTCATATTTAGGCCTTGTAAATATTAGAATTCTTTATAATGTGATATGGTTTTGGAAAGCTGTTGAGATGTTATATTGACTGCATATTTTCATTAATTTGTCTGCTATTCATGGTACATATAGATAGCTTATAGTATCAGTGATTGTTTTCTTTTTTAATACTCTTTTTGTTATCTGTTTAAAGTTTCCTTAAAGATAGCTGATGGATAACCATTCTTCATAAAAATTTGTTCTATGTGGAATGTTTCCTTTTCAAATCACTAGTTTCTAAATGAACTTCTTTCACTCAGTATAACTCCATGTTTTGTGTTTCTGGTGTGATTGGATGTATGCTCTAAATATTTTATTGTGCGTGTGTGTGTGTGGATGGGTTTTTTTTGTAAACAATAATTTTGATTTTGCAATGAGGGAGGCTTGTTCTAAGGACAACTAAGATTCCCAATTTTTGTTCTTGTTCTGATTTTATTTTGAATTTAATTGAAGAAAATGGATTATTGATGTGTCTCCAGAATGTTTGTAATGACCATTCAATATGTATATATATATATATCACAACATAATGAAGCCAAGCATTAGATGGGTACGGAATAGCATTTATGGCTGTGATTTCAAATTCTTCCATGTAAATGTTGCTAATCAGGGTTAACAATAATGAGCCAATAGCTATATTTCTTGATTTTGTTGGAAGAATTTTATGTTGTATTGAAAGTATATTGTTATTATATATATATATATATATATAATAACAATATACTTTCAATATATATATATATATATATATATATATATATATATATATATATATCAAATGGCCTTACATAAAATCTTCTGTAAAGAGCCTTACAGCATATTGTAAGCACAACGAATATATAAAGGTGCTATATTAATAATGGAAGTTTGGTCTGAGCATTAGAATACCCACACACACTAATTTAAAGCAGACATTGAATTTTCACAGAAATATTGTAAACAAACAAATACACATATAATAAACTCATGATTTTTTTTTTGTATATTTTTATATGTCATTCTATGTATTTTGCTTTTCTCTGAAAAACTCAAATAGAGAAAAGCAAATTTTGTTGACCAAAAAAATCACATTGTTGGAACATATTCCTAAAATAAATAGTTAAAGTAATTGTTCCAACATACTTGTATATATTTTCTAATTACTTTTCTAAAACTGTAATCTTATTCAGTAATAAACAAAATGTTAATTGCTTTGGTAAAAACTTAATCAAAAAGCAAAATGTTTGATAACGAATGTTAAAATTAAATGTTATTTTTTTTTAGATAAAATAAAATTCTTTTGAATTAATATCTGTAATCAAGTCATCTGAGTATTCAAAATGGAAACTAATCATTATATCAAACCCTGCTATGTAGAACTTAATCGAAAAAATAGAAAGGAATATTATAATCTAAATTATAAGGTAAAATAAAAGGTTTGGCTGATTCCTACTTCTCAGGGGGCTACTTGAATTGGTTCTTATGAGTAGGATTGATAGATTTTAGTCCATGCTATGGGATTCAGTTCATTCTTTCTTTGGCAGTTATTCTGGTCAAGTCATTCACTACTTTGACTTCAGAATTCTCCAATCATCCAACCACTTAAAGATTCATATATGGACTAGACTATTACTGATATTTGTTAAAAAAAAATCCATTATACAGTTCTTTTAAAAACTCTTGCTTTCTTGTGGATTCGATTAACCATTTGAGACAGTAGATGAAAATCGAATAATCATAATTATTGTAATATACAAAAAAGAAATATGAAGCAATCTACTAGAAGTTCCAGTAAAATGACCATGGGGTAGACAACCAGCCAGTGCACCCACCCTCTCTCTGTTCAAATTGCCAAGATGTGATCACACCAATTTCATCCAGCCACAGTGATGACAAAAGCCTTCTTGCCTATACTTGAATGATATGAAACCCTCACTGCACAGCCAGTTGACTTGAAGCCCACTCAGAAACTCAGTTAGGAGAAGATGAAGATGCCTACATAAGTTCATTTTAAAAATATTTTATTAATATTGAAATTCTGATATTTCCAATAATTAGAAATATATTATTATTTATTATTATTATTATTAATCATTTAAAAAGAGAGAGAGAGATAATTGTCTCTCACATATATATATATATTGAATTTATAGTTATTACAGGTATAATGATACAGCTTTTACTTGAATCTTTTAATTCATTTTTCTAACCCAAATTTTAGTGTTTTCAGCAAAGGTTGCAATTAGTTTTTTTTTTTTTTATTGTTGTTTGTTTTTCTTTTTGTTGAAAATTGTCATACATAAATATACATGTGTATGTACACGCACATACACTGGTAATATTCATAAATATGACACTTCATGTTGAGTGTCTGAAATGTATTTATCCGTATATCTTTAACTTATTTTTGTCACTGTGGCACCTTATGATGAGTGCCAAAGGGTTTATTTATTGTAAATTTCCTGTAAGCAAGTCCACTTATAACTTTATATTTAGAATAATAGTGAGTGTATAATTGTGCCGCATGTATATACATATATAAGAAGTTATCGTAAAAGGCAAATAGATACAGCGCCTCATGTTGGGTGCTATATGGTATCTGAGCTAACGCAACCTTATTGACATGTTGTAAAATATGAAATTAGTTAAGTATTTTATAGTCCAAATATATGTATTCATAGTTTTATTATTATATTTGCTATCAATAAAAAAAGTTTTGAAGTCCTGAGTTATCAAATCACACAAAGTATAACTTATTTCTAGAGGGTATAAAGCTCAGACCACTTCCATTTCATTATGAAACATTATAAATAGCTTTAGGTATTTAGTATTCTTCTTATTTATTTAAATTGTATTTATATATTTCAACCATTTCAAAGCATCAAATATATATACAGGTTTGTGATAATAATTCATTTATTTATTTTTATATCATTCTAAGTATGAAACGGTAGCGGATATCTGGGATTAAATAAATATTTAATCATAATAATAAATTGGCTTGTTTTTGTATTATTATTTATTTGATAAATCATACTCTTTCCTTATCAATCACATACCTATAATAACCATTTAACTTACCCATTGAAGACCCTAGATGTAGAGTACTGAGCTAACCACATGGGATATCGCTCTACCGGGGTGTTAAATCTTATTCTCATGCTCTGCTATACATATGGTATTACATATCCTTCTAAGAGGGGGAAAATTTATTTTTATTCTTTTCTAGGAGAGGTGTGCAAAAGCTATCTGTAAATAGACTTTTCAAAGATGTGTACTTCCATAGATCCTAAACATTCAGGCATTCGAAAAGGATATTAACTAAAGAGGTTTTTAATTGGCAGAGTCTTGTTAATTCACTCTTTCTATCAGTTTAGCTGGAAGTACCTATATATATGAGTACAGACAAATGGCTAAATTTATATCCATTTCTTTTCCTGTTAAATCTTGACCACTTCATGCTCAGTGCGAGATTAGGAGCAGAATTCCACAGGAGTGTATGGTCTGGTACAATATATATATATATATATGTTATATTATAATATTTTGTTCTGGTTTGTGAGTTATTATTGACATTTAATCTTTTCCTTACAGTAGGCAATGTTTTATCACACAATACTTTAAAAATCAAAGCTTACAAATATGTCATTTTTTTGAATCTTCATTTCAAAAGTCTTATAATCTTTGATAAAGGACTGGATCTTGTATGTCACACATTGCATTCCTGATGCAGTCTTTTTTAAGCACTTTGTGGAATAAATTAAGAACATGGAAATCAAAAGAACTGACATATTAATGACCTTTGATGAAAAAAGTTTATTCACAAATATACTATGTGATGAAGCATTGTTTATTGCAGTGGTTACTTAAGAGCACATTCTATAATACCAGCCAGGTGGCAATCACCATTTTTTTAATGTAAACTTATAGTTGAATATTGTTAATGATAGACTCTTTTACGCTGTAAAAGTATAGTATGACCTACAATTTGATTACAATATAATACAATAATTTATAGGAAATCTTAAAAATTAAATTTATTTATATCAGATAAGTTTTTATCATGTTCAGATAGTGGCAGGCACATGTAAAATGGTCTGCAGGCACCATGGTTCCTGTATGCATAGGGTTGGGGACCCCTGGTCTATTGTAAGAAAAAATTAAATGGCAGTAATATCTCACAAACCAGAACAAGATAGAGTAATAAAACTAGTAATATTAACAATACTTTGTGAAATTTTTCCAACAAAATTAAGAAATGGCTAGTATTATCCCTAATTAGCAACATTTACAGAGAAAAACTTGAAAACACAGTCCTAAATACTATTTCATACCCATTTAAAATTTGGCTTTGCTATGTTGTTACGCATTTATTATATGGCCACATGATACTTTCTGAAAATACATCAACAACATATCCCCTTCAATTAAATTCACAATAGTATTATAACAAGAACAAACATTAGCATTTTTAGATGTTCTCATGACATAATTCTCTCATGGCAACATCAAAACTACAGTTTAAAAAACCACTCCCACAAGAAAATATTTAGCATATACATCCAATCATACTGGAAGCATAAAACATGAAGTTATCCTATTATAAAATAGAAGTTTATACAAAAATCAGTGATTTAAAAAAAAGGCAAAGATCTACATAGTATAAATTTTTATGAAAAATGGTTATCCATCAGTTGTCAGTAAGAAAACTTTAAATATACAACAAGAAGAAGCACCATAAGAAAAAAACAATTATTGGTACTGCAGTGTATCCATACATGCCATAAATAGCAGACAAATTAAGAAAATCTACAATCAATACAACATCAGAACAGCCTTTCAAAGCTGTATCACATTATGTGGAATTTTAACAACTATAAAAGATAAAGTTGAAATGTGGAAAAACAAAATCTGCATCTATAAAATATCACGAGACTGTGGAAGGATATATATATATATATATTAGTAAGATGAGTGACCTCATTGAAAAGCAATTGATGGAGCACAAAATGATAATTAGATAAGAAAAACCAGATGTGTATAAAATAGCAGATGATGTATATACCAATGAACATATATTTGGGAAAATACAAAAATATTGGACAGAAAGGAAAAAGTATAAAGAACAACATTTAGAGAAGCTGCTCATATGACAATGGCAAACAACCCATAAGATAATCTAGTATGACAATACATAATGTATGGAAGCCACAAATTAACCATTCTATTAGAAAAAATTGAGAAATTAGGAGGATCCTCATAGATAAGTATATAAAAATTTAAACGGACTGCTTTTTGTCAGCATAGTTCAATTGATCAGAGCATTGCCTTAAAATTCAATATTCACAAATCTAATGATCCAATTTCAATTTCCATGCTATGACTGCCACTGGTTAAGACAGAAACATCTGAATAAGAGAAAAGAATAATGCCACTTGAAATGTTGTGTTATATATTAATTTGTGTGCTGCTACTAACAATTGGATATATTTGAAAAGTTTAAATAAAACTTTTAATTTAAAAAAAAAAATTCAATATTTAATATTAGATAATGAAAATAGTACAACATGTAATTACTAACATTCATTAGTTCTCTTAGTGATATAATGTATCATCAAAAATCTTTCAATAACATGTTATTTCAAAAGCATCAATTCTTTTCTTCTTCTGAACCCTTCTTATTATGATATCCTTTTCCAAGATGTCTGATTGTCTCATCACATGTCTAATATAATCTCACTTTTTTGTTTAACCTACAACAACTAGAACTTGTTTTTATAACATAAACATTGCAACCAATATTACCTTATATTATAATTAATATTTTAAATGATACTCGTGACCCAAAGTGCACTCAGCTAAATAAAAAAATAAAAAAAATAAAACCCACTTTGTAAAGCATCTGCACACATATAAGGAAAGGAATTAAAATAATAAAAATAATTTTAAAATGATTTTATTTGGGACTACATATCAGTTTGATGTGCTCTATATAAATTGATCTGTTACATATTCTGCAGACATGAAATATTTATCTTTTTAATCAGGAACAATACAGATAGCAAATTTTCTTTACCTTGGGTTTTTTGTCATTTGCACTCCTGTCACTGTCACTTTTACTAGTTTCAGACATTCCTAATGCTTCTAAAATATGGGCATTGGAGTATATTTGGGATGTTGCACATTAAGGGCCTTTCTTCTGAGTGCAGATTTTAATGATTTTTAAAAATACATGCATTAAATTTTCTTTGACTGCTTAAAAGTTGTTATGAAATAAATGCATTGACAGTTGAAATATTTAATATTTTTTAAAAAAAAAGCTATTGACCACCATCTTGTTCTCCTTCAGGATGAATAATTATGCAATTTCAATCAAGTATATTCACTCCTTCTTTTGCCATCATCTGCAATTATTTCAAGTTTGCCATTGCTGGGCTTGATATTGTTAGAATAGTGGAAGAAAGAAATTAATAGAATAGCTTTATATTTTTTTATGATAACAATGTAATATAGTCAGGAAGTCTACATAAATTGCTTTCTACTGGTTTTGACTTTCATGACAAAAAAGTTGTAGGAATTTGTATTTTATTTTTGTTCAAATTTCTCAAATAAGTTAGTGTTCTCTTTTACAACTCTCTGACTCATTTCTATAAAGCTAAACCATTTGTCTGCTATAGCATTTCTGTTGAATATTTGTATTGGCTTCACCAATTTAAAATACTATTCTTATCTTTTCCTTTTTACTTTCTTTGAATTTGTCTTCATATATATATATAAATTTTCTATATACTTGTATTTGAATGTATATGAAGAGAGTATATAGAAAAGTTTAATATATACATTTTAAAATATCAGATTGTGATGAGAAACTAAAATGGTTTTATTCTTCAGTCAATGTGTTATTGTCAGAATATTTTTTCTGAATATTTGTAAGTATCAAGAAAGCAAGTGAGTAATGTAACAATGAGGCAAAATATTTTTATGCCATATTTCAGGCTATTTTGTTATATAAATTTTAAATTTGCATTCTTGATTAAATGTTAATAAGTGCTTCATCAATGTACATTCTGATGCCATAATTTTTTTTGGCAATTTTAAATAAATATTTTGAATAAATTACTGTTTGCAGCTGGAGGATCATTTTTTACTCATACTTTTTAATCATTACGATTATCAAAACTTAAGCAAGAAAGTAAAAATTCGATCATTTTTTAGGCATAGTTGGACGAAAAATTTCTGAACTGGTTCCATTAGTTGCATGAGCAGAATCAAGATCTTCATTGCTGATTTAAAGACTTTATATAAATTAGTGGCCCCCCAAAATTCTTTTGGTTTTAATAAATCCATATCACAAAGATGAATATGATTTTGAATTTTATATTTTTTTCTTGTTTGTTCTACTTTTTTAATTTTTTCACAGTATAATTTTCAATCAGAATATTATTGGTCAACAGTAAATTCCATACTTCTTCAGGATTTGGGTTATATCCTAAAGCTTTTGCATTATTGTCAATCTTAGTGAAACTTTCACTATATTATGTTGCCTTATTCTTTTTTATATTGACAGAAACTCTTTGCACCATTTCATCTGATTATTATGGCTCAACATTTAGTTGCATGAATGAATTGTTGTCAAATCTATAGCACTAGCATACTCTTCATCATCAGATTCTTATTGTTTCAGTATCAGTGTGGTGTCCAATCATCATTTCTATATTATTATCTTTAAACATATCACCATAATCTAACATTCTCAAATACCATTCTTCATAACCAGAAAAATTGTGATTAGTTGAACAATTTTTGGTTGCAGAGAGGTTAGACATGATGATTTACAAAATTATATTTAAGCTTTATATAGAACAAAATATATATAAAATTTATGTGGCAATATCACACAAAATTGTTATATTATTAGTAACATTAATTGGTGTCTTTGTTATATTGAGAATAAAATAAGGGTTTTTTTTTCTAATAATAAAAAAATAATAATTATAACTTTTTTCTAACGTGATTTTTTTCCAAAAATTAGATCTCTAATGGTTATAAGATGTCTAATGGGTTGAAGAAAATCTTAATTTCTAAAAATAGTTATAACATAATTTGAGTTATTTGAATATCAGGAAATTTTTAAATTTACAATAATAAGGTCAACAATTATGCAAAAATACAATTTTTTATTAAAAATTATTTATTCAGAATGTTAATTACTGTTTTATTTAATATTTTTCTAGGTTAGCTTTTAGCATATTATTGAAAAAAATAGGGCCCAACAATAAGTGTTTAGTTAGAAACTAAGAATTAATCTAATTTAAAGATCAATAAATTGTAAATTTATTTATTTTTATGATTCACTTTTAATATTTTTTTGGCGTTTCGATGGTGTAAATATGAGACACTGGAGAATTAAATAACTAATGACAAATTATTTTATATAGAGCAGTTTATATTTATTTGTGAAAAAACCCTGGATACATTTAACCAATATGATTAAATCAAAATGTTCAGAGAAGGGGATAAAGTTCTCAAGTTTGTCAATGCTGTTCAATGTATTTGATTCTCCAGTCAAAGTGTATTTCCTTATTTATTAATATTTCAGAAAAGTGTGATTGAAGCAAGGCAACAAATTTCTCTAAATTGATAAATCTTTTTAACATTACAATTCAGTAGATAATTGTAATTTTTAAATTTTTTAGTATAGGTGGAAGCCATTTTTCACAAAATCCTTTAATAGTTCGGTAAATATCAAATTGTTTTTTCTAAGTCATAATTTTTAATGTTAAAAGAGAGGGATTAAAAAAAAATTTTTTTTTATAATTTATTATTTCATATTTTTTTAATCTTCTTTGTTTTTAACACTGTTTAGCCAATTTACTAAGAGTAGAAAATTTAATTTCAAAAGTGAAATATCAATACTGATATTGCTGAAAATATTTATAAATTCGGAAACATTTTAAAAAAGTTTATGACTATAGAAACAAAGGCACTTTGACATTATCATTTTTAAATGAATTTTG